>CP106731.1:153329883-153929883 GCA_025506655.1 Gossypium rotundifolium
GCTCGACGTGATTTAATTCGTATAAGTCTTTAAGCAGGGTACGTCCGCAACCTCTGCGCATCCCACCAGTATCAGCTGAACAATGACATATTATTGTTATATTAAAATTGAAAAATGAATCAATAATTAAAGTCAACATGCATGTAAAATAAACTTAACATTACTTTGTAATTCTGTAGGCTCATCATCTATGTCAGGTACACTCGAGGATCCAACTATTGTTTGCTGTTCGCTATTGCCCTCTTTCGAATTTACAATATTTAAATCTCGCAATCTTCTTCTACTCATTTTTCCTGCAATACACATAAAATAGTTAAAATTTTAGTAACAAATGACAACAATAATGGTACTTATAAAATAGTTAAATTATATAAAATGACCAACATTAAAATTATAATATTACATATAAATAAAAAAAAATCATAAAATCTTACTACATCATAATTCGTAAATATCTTCGTCCACGTCCTGACGAACCAATTGAAATTGTATACTAGTACTAGGGATATTTTCATTTAGGTTTTGTTCTGGAAAAGGTAGAGTTTTTGATCTTTCGACGATTTCATCTCTACTACTTTCATTGCCCATGTCGAACAAGTCCCTAGGGGTGTTTTGAAGTACAACGTACCAACCCTCATCAGTTGGATCTTTCGAGTAAAAAACTTGTTTCACTTGAGAAGAAAACACATATGTCTGGTCTATCAGTTGTTTTTCGGTGTGAATCAATCGAGATAAATTCACCATTGTAAAACCATATTGATCGTTTTAATTTCATGAAGTATTCACATCACCCAATCACCTCAAAATAAGACAACTTTCAATTTGCCGTAATAATCCAACTTAATGATGTCGATAATAAGTCCGTAATACTCCGATTCCCGACAAGATTATCATCCCTAGCACTAGCATAACTTTTAATTGAAGAATTAACAACAATTCCACAATTTTGGGTTCTCCTCAATCTCTCGCGATACCTTGTATGAAATCAGATCCGTTGATGAGGAAGGCACTATATCTTTCACTATTCTGCTTTGGACCTTGTGAAAGCCATTTAACTTCGTCATTTACTTCATTCGACTCCAAACCTATTGAATCGAAAGTAAGTTGAGTAATTATAAATGTTACGAAAAACATTATTACTTGTCAATGAAAACTTCAATTGCATACCGTTTGGCTTAACCATTCATGAAATGATTCTGTGAACAACTTATTAATTTCTCATCGATGTAATCTTCGGGACCGTGAACGAGCTCTCAATATTTGTTTGTACTCACTATGTTTAAAAAAATGGTTACTTTGTTAGAAGACAAACAAATTATAATTGATGAGTATTTATCAAATTCTAGAACTTACTTGCGTAATGGTTCCATTGAATTGTGATGAAAAAGAACGTATCGATGTGCTTGGACCCAGGATATATCGTCTAATTCTGCAATTTCGACTTTGCCGATCGGTTCTCTGAAACTTTGAAATAAATAAGTTTAGGCCAAGTTATGATCTGTGAGCCCAGCATTTCTACTTGGTCTGTTCATTCTTGTCTCGACATCTTTCAAATACCTCGAACAGAAAGTCATACATTTCTCTGCCAAGTAGCCTTCGGCAATTGTCCTTCCGGATAACGTTTATTGCGGCAGTAATACTTAAATTTGGATAGGAACCTAAACACTATATAGAACATTATCAAAAGTTGCAACTAAAGGCATTTAGGTGAATGAAGGAATAATTTACAAATAAAGTTGTGCTCATGAGTTTGTAACATCCCAAAATTAGGCCTAGTAGGATTGGGCCCAATGGGCCTTGGGCGTAGGAATGTTTAAAATTTTGAGAACAAGAGAATGGCATTATTGCAAATCGGACTTATTAGTTAAGTGAATTTGGAAGGTTACAAGGTTTTTATGAAGTCTCGGGTTTAATTGGGCCTTAGGAATAATTGGGTATTTTAGCACTTTAAGGAGAGATGGTAAGTAGCTTCAAAGCTTATAGAAATAAATAAGTAATGTGCTTGCATAAATGAGTTATTGGTAAAGAGGTTATGGCATCAAGTGAAGTACCTTGAGGGAAGAGGTTCAAATCACTTTGTGTGCAATTTTTGACTAATATTTTTGCACTCTTTCCTTAAGTGTCGGCCAAAAGGTATTTATGGCAAGTTTAACTTCTTTATTTTTGGTATGGTGGCTAAAGAATTAAGGAAAGGTTAAGGTTGGGGAAAGGAATCAAAAGGAAAAAGCAAGTAAGGGGAACAAGTGGCTTATTTCATGGAGAATGCTATGGAAAGTATGGTTGGCAAAATTTTGACCCTTATAACTATGCATGTGGATGATTTTGGGGGTAAATAGGTAGCTGAAATTTTACTTTGGCATTTGGTAGGGTCTTGGTATTGTTTTGGCCAAAAATCACATTTGCAACTTTAGTGTCATCTTCTCCCAATTTTCTATTCTCTTTGCCGAAATCTTCTAGCACAATAGTGCATTTTTCTTCTCTTTGGATTGGTTTCATATTCACCTTTTGTCCATCTTCCTTGATAGCCGAATATCAACATACAATTTCCTCCATAACCGAACTTTCATCTTTTCTCTATTTCTTCTTCTCATCCATATTAACATCCGTTTCTTGATCAATCGGTAAGTATTCTTCTCAATATTTTATTTTCTTTGGTTTTGGATGGTCATTTTGACCTAGACCATCACCTTATTTTCCCTCATTCGAAATCATTTTTTCTTCCTCGTAGAGATATAGTGGAAGGCCGAAACTTGGATTTTTTCAAAGTCATCGTATAACCGCTAGAATCCGGATCCAATATTAATAAGGTAAGGAGTTCTTATGGATTATTGATATTATTCAATATTCGATTGGTTGCTAATGGAGTAATAATGTGAAATAATTGACTACATGTTTTAGGGACAAATCACTCGATATATTCTACCTTCGGACATAGTGGTAAGTGATTCAAGTGTAAGTGATACGAAATCTTTTGGAAATCCGAGGCTAACTTTTGGTTGGTATTGTTGTAGGTCAACGACGAGTGGTTTGTTAGGAAATCAAAATCAGGTGTGTAATCCCGTACCTTTCGTATACATATCTAAAATGGTGTGTAATCTCACACTTCTCGGAAAGTTTGTATGAAATATTCTGTGAATCAGTCGAAATACCGAAGAAAACCATAAACCGGCATCCGTGATCACTCGGGCGTGCGTATGATCGTAGTGGTAAATGTATTTTGTAATAAAACAGTTTCAGTTAGAAGCAGTGACGTGATTTTGAAAAATCACAAAAAATAGAAGAAATAGTATTAGAAAGTGAATGAGATATCTAATAAAATCTTACTGTGTCTATTTTGATAAGGAAGAAGCAGAGAAGGAAAAGGAATTTTATATTCTGAGATATGTTAATTTTAGTGAGACTGGTTCTGAATGATTTCGTGGTTCCCTAATCTGTCTTAGAAAAATCTTATAAAATTGTACAAAGTGAATTAAGAGTTATAGTTTATATGTAAAGATTTTTTTGTGAGTCTATTTTCAATAGAAACAAGTGGGATCAACATATGAAAACTGTACAGTGAGATATTTGAATTTTGGGTAAGAGAGGTCAGAATCATTGGACAGTGAAACAAGGGAAACTTTAAGGAATAAAATGTACTAAATGGTTAAGACAAAAATTCTGGAAAAATTTTAGTAAGAAGATATATGAGTTTAGTTTTAAGAAAAATTTACGGATTTAGATTTCGAGATTTCTAACCCAAGTTATAGTCAATTTAGTTAGTATAACGCAGATGGACAGTTTAAATTGTTATGCCCAAATTAGTAGTTAAGTCTGGATTGCGAAATTATCAAATTACCCTTAGTAGGTAATTTGCCGAATTACGAAAATGCCTCTAGAGGGCCGAAATATGGAAATGCCCCTAATGGGCCGATTTGCAAAAGTGTTAATGGACCAATCTATTATTTTGATAAATGGGCCAATCTGATATTTTGATAAATGGGCCAATCTGATATTTTGATAAATGGGCCAATCTGTTATTTTGATAAATGGGCCAATCTGATATTTTATTAAATTGGCCAATCTGATTTTTTGCTAAATGGGCTAATCTGATATTTTTCTATATGGGCCTAATTGATAATTTGTTATAATGAGTCGTACTTTTGTAATAAATATCCGAATAAATTATTGTGATTTGTTATGCATTATATACATGATTTGCATAGGATGAGATAATGATGAAGAGAAGTTCTGGTAGCTATGCTACATAAATCTGGTGGCTCTGCCACAAATCTGAAAAATGGCAATGCCATGTAAATTCTGTTAATCTGGTGGCTTGTCCACAAATTTGATATAAATGGCTTGATGCCTACATTTGGTGTGTTGGCGGGGTGGGTTGACTAAAGACCACCCACAGGTGTGTTGGTTGGTACGGGTGGGGTGTAGCGGACGGAAAACTAGGATTTGGTTTGGGAATTGCATATCATATGCATATTATATATGATACATTTATTTTATTGTATGCGGGCTTTGGCCCAATTAATTGCTTAATGGGATTTTGGCCCAGTGAACAATGGTAAGTGAATTATACACTGAGTTCTTGTAGCTCACCCCCTTCTCTTAACCCTCGTAGGTAATGCTCGATTTGAGGACTTGGAGCCATGGATGACTCGGTGGAGGCCATGCTTGAAAATAACATTTTCTAATATTAGTAAACTACCTTTTCATTTTATTTGATTACTTTTATTGTTTCGGTTTTAAAGTTGGAATAAGGCCTCGGACTATTTTTATTTTGCTTTATGTTTGAGATGTTTTATTATTCTTCTTAAATTGTTTAAAAGGAATTTTCTAAAATATAAATAATGGTTTTCAAAATTGATTAATAAATGGTTATTATAGCAAACTTTACAAATAATTTAACTTCGGATTCTCTCACAAAATTTTAACGTCATTTTCAAAAGTCCTGATTTTAAAGTCCACTACTTCGATTTTCAACTCATCAACCAACCTCTTAAAAAATGCTTGTATTTTATCTACGTTTTCGCAATGTTTTCAAAATGCTTCTGCAACTCTATTTCCAAACGTCATATTTTCGTAAATTTTTATTTCAAATATGTTTTCGCAACCAAAAAGGTTTTTAAAGATAATTACGTTTTCAAGTAGATAATAACTGTTTAAGTGTTTTGGGTTTTAACAAAGAGGCTGTAATTCTCAAACAAGTTTTTAACAATCGCAAAGATGGTTTTGAAAAGAAAAAAAACACTTCCATGTGACACGCCAGATTCGGGCCTAACTTTTAGGCCGGGTTTGGGGTGTTACATTTTATGGTATCAGAGCCCAGTTACAAAACTCGACCGTGGTTTGGGTTCAAAAGCATTTTCCAAAGCTGTTTGGAATTTTGATTTATAAATATATGTTCTAAAGGAAGTATGGCACCACGAGTATCCGGCACCATGTCAAGTAAGTATTTGTTTTCATTTTATGATTATTGTGTTACGAAAATTCTACAAAGTAGAATACTCTAGAACTGTTAGCTTTAGAAGTTGAAACTATAAAGACTGAGACTCTAGGATGCGGATTTGACTCTCGAAAATAACTTTTCTACTCATACTCCATAAAACATCGTTTAATAAACATCGAATAGCATAATGATTCATAAAACTCTTAATCAGATTATATCGACTTAGTGAACATGAGCGCTAGAAGACGCGGACGTGGTAGACGTGGACGTGGTAGAGGCCGAGGTGCAAGGGCTAGATCTTCGGCACCAAGGCATGTACCTGAAAGGGAGGCGCAGACTTCGTTAGTGGCTGAGACGGGACCTTATGATCGAGTTGGGGTTGATGAGCTAACTCAGATAGTTAAGAAGGTATTGAAGGAGGTTAAGGAAATTAGTGAAGCACTTCGAGTTGGGTCTGTGGACTATAAGAAGAAAGGAGATCGTGGTTCTTTTGGATCGCAGTCTCGTTCCATAAAGCGTGTTAAGGCACGTCCAAATTTTTTGGGTTGCGATCATTGTAGAAGGCGTCATCCGGGAATGCTGGAGGAGGTGAGGAGCATGCTTGAGATACGGGTCTAAGGAGCATAAGGCTCGGGATTGTTACATCACCATCAAGTCAGGTATGTTTTGATTGGACGTGATGATTGAATGTAGAAAATTCTAAGTATAAATGGTAGACAACTGTTTGCTTTTGTGGTTAGATGTTTGGTTGTGTGAAAGAGGATTTAAGATTTTGTTAAAAGTACATTGTGTTTTTTTTTAAGATCAGAGTGCGCAGCGAAAGCTTAGTGGTGTGATTTGAGCGATGCGTTTAGTAGATGGTTGGAAATTTCGAGGATGAAATTTCTTTAAGGAGGGTAGAATTGTAACATCCCAAAATTGGGCCTAGTAGGATTTTGCCCAATAGGCCTTTGGCGTAGGATTGTTTAAAATTTTGAGAACAAGAGAATGGCATTATTGCAAATTGGACTTATTAGTTAAGTGAATTTGGAAGGTTACAAGGTTTCTATGAAGTCTCGGGTTTAATTGGGCCTTAGGAAAAATTGGATATTTTAGCACTTTAAAGAGAGATGGTAAGTAGCTTTAAAGCTTATAGAAATAAATAAGTAATGTGCTTTGTATAAATGAACTATTGGTAAAGAAGTTATGGCATCAAGTGAAGTACCTTGAGGGAAGAGGTTCAAATCACTTTGTGTGCAATTTTTGACTAATATTTTTGCACTCTTTCCTTAAGTGTCGGCCAAGAGGTATTTATGGCAAGTTTGACTTCTTTATTTTTGGTATGGTGGCTAAAGAATTAAGGAAAGGTTGAGGTTGGGGAAAAGAAATCAAAAGGAAAAGGCAAGTAAGGGGAACAAGTGGCTTATTTCATGGAGAATGCTATGGAAAGTATGGTTGGCAAAATTTTGGCCCTTATGACTATGCATGTGGACGGTTTTGGGGGTAGATAGGTAGCTGAAATTTTACTTTGGCAATTGGTAGGGTCTTGGTATTGTTTTGGCCAAAAATCACAGTTGCAACTTTAGTGTCATCTTCTCCCAATTTTCTATTCTCTTTGCCGAAATCTTCTAGCACAATAGTGCATTTTTCTTCTATTTGATTGGTTTCATATTCACCTTTTGTCCATCTTCTTTGATAGCCGAATATCAACATAAAGTTTCCTCCATAACCGAACTTTCATCTTTTCCCTATTTCTTCTTCTCATCCATATTAACATCCGTTTCTTGATCAATCGGTAAGTATTCTTCTCAATATTTTATTTTCTTTGGTTTTGGATGGTCATTTTGACCTAGACCATCACCTTACTTTCTCTCATTCGAAATCATTTTTTCTTCCTCGTAGAGATATAGTGGAAGGCTGAAACTTGGATTTTTCCGAAGTCATCGTATAATCGCTAGAAATCGGATCCAATATTAATAAGGTAAGGAGTTCTTATGAATTATTGATATTATTCAATATTCGATTGGTTGCTAACGGAGTAATAATGTGAAATAATCGACTACATGTTTTAGGGACAAATCACTCGATATATTCTACCTTTGGATATAGTGGTAAGTGATTCAAGTGTAAGTGATACTAAATCTTTTGGAAATCCAAGGCTAACTTTTGGTTGGTATGTTGTAGGTCAACGACGAGTGGTTCGTTAAGAAATCGAAATCAGGTGTGTAATCCTGTACCTTTCTTATACATATCTAAAATAGTGTGTAATCTCACACTTCTCGGAAAGTTTGTATGAAATATTCTGTGAATTGGTCGAAATACTGAAGAAAATCAGAAACTGGCATCCGTGATCACTCGGGCGTGCGTATGATCGTAGTCGTAAACATATTTTGTAATAAAATAGTTTCGGTTAGAAGCAGTGATGTGTTTTTAAAAAATCACAAAAAATAGAAGAAAGGGAATTAGAAAGTGAATGAGATATCGAATAAAATCTTATTGTGTCTATTTTGATAAGGAAGAAACGGAGAAGGAAAAGAAATTTTATATTCTGAGATATGTTAATTTTAGTGAGATTGGTTCTGAATGATTTCGTGGTTCCTTGATCTGTCTTGGAAAAATCGTATAAAATTGTACAAAGTGAATTAAGAGTTATAGTTTATATGTAAAGATTCCTTAGTGAGTCTATTTTCAATAGAAACAAGTGGGAACAACATATGAAAACTGTACAGTGAGATATTTGAATTTTGGGTAAGAGAGGTCAGAATCGTTGGATAGTGAAACAAGGGAAACTTTAAGCAATAAACTGTACTAAATGGTTAAGACAAAAATTCTGGAAAAATTTTTGTAAGAAGATATATGAGTTTAGTTTCAAGGAAAATTTACGGATTTAAATTGCCAAATTACGAAAATGCCTCTAAAGGGCCGAAATATGGAAATGCCCCTAATGGGCCGATTTGCAAAAGTGTTAATGGGCCAATCTGTTATTTTGATAAATGGGCCAATCTGATATTTTGATAAATGGGCCAATCTGTTATTTTGATAAATGGGCCAATCTGATATTTTGATAAATGGGCCAATATGATATTTTGTTAAATGGGCCAATCTGATATTTTGCTAAATGGGCTAATCTGATATTTTGCTATATGGGCCTAATTGATAATTTGTTATGATGAACCGTACTTTTGTAATAAATATCCGAATAAATTATTGTGATTTGTTATGCATTATATACATGATTTGCATGGGATGGGATAATGATGAAGAGAAGTTCTGGTAGCTATGCTACATAAATCTGGTAGCTATGCTACATAAATCTGGTGGCTCTGCCACAAATCTGAAAAATGGCAATGCCATGTAAATTCTGTTAATCTGGTGGCTTGTCCACAAATTTGATATAAATGGCTTAATGCCTACGTTTGGTTTGTTGGCGGGGTGGGTTGACGAAAGATCACCCACAGGTGTCTTGGTTGGTACGGGTGGTGTGTGGCGGATGGAAAACTAGGATTTGGTTTGGGAATTGCATATCATATGCATATTATATATGATACATTTATATTATTGTAAGCGGGCTTTGGCCCAATTAATTGCTTAATGGGATTTTGGCCCAGTGAACAATGGTAAGTGGATTATACACTGAGTTCTTGTAACTCACCCTGTAATGGCCTAAAATCAAGGTTATCGGAACAATGGTTTGCAACCATAAATCGATTTAAAGAGAAATTTATTTCAATATATTTGCATGAATATTTATATGATAGGAAATATTTTTATAAATATTTATAAAATGTTAGTAATGTGGTATTAAAATTTCGTTAGAAAATTTTAACGTCTGGGTAGGTAATTAAATGAAAAAGACTAAATTGAAAAAGATGTAAAAGTTTAATTATAGATTAAAAGAAAGTATAAAGGACCAAAATGGTAACTAAGCCATTTTGTTTAGTTGAGGCGGTTTATTGTGAAGAAAATCTGAGATTTTTTATGTTTAATATATATTATTATATTATTATATAATAAAGATATTTTAATATATTATATTATATTGTTATTATATATATTATAAAGAGAAAGTAAAAGAAAGAACAGAAAAGAAACAGAAAGTAAAGACGAAACAGAGAAGAAATAGGGGAGAAAGAAAGAAAAAGGCAGAATAGAGTTTTTAAAGCTTGGAGTTTAATTTGGTAAGTTAATTTAGTCCTTTTCTTTTAATTTTGATGCTTTATAAGTTTTAGAACAAAGTTTTGATGAATTTAAGTTGAAGTTTTGAAGTTTTAAAGTTGTTGAATATAGCATATGATGAATAAAATGATGAATTAGTGGTTTAATTGAAAGAATTTGAAGTTAGAATTGGATAAAGGACTTAATTGCAAAACAAGCTATAAGAAAACAGTTTTGGGACAGCAGCAGTAGAGTAAGTTTGAAAATTCACCAAAAATCGTAGAAGTGGAATTAGAAGTTGAGTGAGATATGAAATTAAAGATTATTGAGTCTAGTTTCTCATAGAAGAAATTATGTAAGCAATAGATATGTAAATCATGAGATATAATGAATTTTGTAAGACTGGTTCAGAATGAATTCGGGTTCCTCTGTTTTTACTTTAGAAAATCATCAAAAATTGGATAAAAATAATTAGGGGCTTAAATTTATATTTTTAGAATCATGAATGAGTGTAGTTTTAATAGAAATAGACTAGAACATCATACAAATCCTGTATGAAGAGATAATTAATTTTTAGTGAAGAAGGGTCAGAACTGTCAAACAGCAGAACAAGGGTGACTTTAAAGAATAAACTGTACTTATTGGCTAAATCAAAAATTCTGAAAATTTTATGGAAAGAAGATATTGAGTCTAGTTTCAGGGAAAATTAATGGTTCTTCATTTGGAGTTCTGTAGTTCGAGAAATAAATAATTTAGTGACTATGGCTCAAGTAGACAGTTTTGAATGAACTAAAAATAATAATAGAATTATAGAAAATGCTACATGTGAACATGAAATGTGATGAATTGATGATTGAATTTATTTATTTGGATTCGAAAAACTCAAATACGAAGCTAGATCGAGGAAAAGAAAAAGTCCCGGATTAGTAGATTTTGTATACGAACTAGTATCGAGGTAAGTTCATGTAACTTGAATTATCTTCTTAAATGCTTGAAATGTATATTATTGATGTGAATATGATTTCAATGTTCATTGTATGAAAGTTGATGAAATATTGATATTTTTGATAAAAAGGGAAAGAAATCCTGGTTGAATGAAAGGAAAATTCGATGGATCTCTGAAAAGGAATTGACGGTAAAAAGGATCTAGCCCGGACGGGTGATCCTATCTTCATATAGCCCTCCAAGAATATGTGGAAAATAGATTTAGCCGGACGGGTAATCCAATTAGGGTCTGAATTTAGCCTAGACTGTAATTCAGATCCAAGCTCATTAGAGTAATTGTCGTTGCGGGATTTAGCCTCGGACCGGTAATCCCACAATACTCTATGAGTTTATATTATGTGATTTAGCCTGGACCGTAATCCTCCGTAAGGATGAGGTTCAGCGAGTGTGCTCTCTCAAATGAAAATGTGCATATGAACATGAATTGACGGACTGGATTGTACACTAAAAGAGTACTTCGAAAATCCATCGAAATTCGAGTAATTCAACCGGATAAATATGGAAATATAACAAAGAAATGGAAATCATGGTATTGATGAGCTCATCAATCATAATATATATTATTGATACATGGAAATTATTGGACCGACTTGAATGTTGAGTTTGTAAATGTTAGGGTAATAATGCATTGGATGGGTGTATGAATGTTTATCGCTTGTATTGTAAATATCGTAAGTATAATTCTTGTTACATGGGCTTACTAAGCACAAAGTGCTTACCTATTTCCTTTTTCCTGCTTTGTAGTTTTAAGAGCTCGGAGGTCGGATTCGGTCGAGACACATCACACTATCAACACCAAGATTTTGGTATTTAAAGAAACTTTATTTTGGAAATAAATGGCATGTATAAGCTAATAAAGTAAATGTTAATATGATATGAATGTAAGGTCACCATTAGTATGGCTAACAAATTTTAGTTTTGTATGTAATGATGTTATCTTATAAATATGCATGAATTTATTTTAAAATATGTTGAATTGGAACGGTCTCGGTTTAGAATTTGCAGGAAAAGCTAGATATTTATAAATGGGTTATATTGAGAAAAAAAATCGTAAACTCCGGTAATGCCTCGTACCCTATTCCGACAATGAATATGGGTAGGGGGTGTTACATTTATTGGTATTACGATTTAGCCGGTTCTAGGACCGACATAGCAAATACGGATTAGCTATACATGCCATTTAAATTATTATTGATAGTGTGATATCTCCTGACCATTTAAATTGAGTTTTTCTTATAGTAATGTCATCCGACCGAGCTCAATCCGAAGAAGCTGGGAGTCATGCTCCGGCTTCAGTACAAAGAGAAGAAACTAGCAGTAGAAGGCCCGGTACAGAGGGTCAAGGGGAGGAGGCAAAAATAGCCTTCTTTCAAATGATGAATGAATGGTTTACTCAGTACATAAGAACTAACCCTATAGTGCAAAGAAACTCAAGCTCCCTCCTATTCCTCCACGGTTCCCGAGATTCCACAGGGTATAAGTATTGAATCTGTCAGAAAAGGAAAAGCTCCGATCGATAAAATTTAAAAATATGAGGACGAAGAATTTCAAGCAGCAGTTGATGATGATCCCGAACGGCTGAATTTTGGTTAGAGAATACTATTCGGGTTTTGGAAGATTTATCTTGCACACCAGAAGAATGTTTGAAATGTGTTGTCTCACTACTAAAAGACACAGCTTATCATTGGTGGAATACTAAAGCTTCAGCTTGTTCCGAAAGAAGAAATTACATGGGAATTCTTCCGCATCGAAGTTCAAAAAGAAATATATCAGTCAAAGATTCCTTGATAAAAAAAGAAACGAATTTCTTGAGCTGAAACAGGGCAATAGATTGGTATCTGAGTATGAAAGAGAATTTGTTCGGTTAAGTAAATATGCTCGAGAATAGGTGCAATCAGAAGCTGAAATGTGTAAACGATTCGAAGAATGGTTAAATCTGATCAGACAGAGGGATTATCTGATGTGATTTCAGTTATTACTGCTCAGAGGTATGTCAAAAAGGGGTATGATGCTTTTCTTGCATATGTATTAGACACCAAGGTATCTGAGTCGAAGATTCAGGTAGTGCCAGTGGTATGTGAATTTTTTGATGTGTTTCCAGAAGAGTTACCAAGGTTTCCACCAGAAAGAGAAGTGGAATTCTCTATAGATTTGATTCTGAGAACTACTCCGATTTCCATAGCTCCGTACCGGATGGCTCCTACAGAATTAAAGGAATTAAAGACACAGTTGCAAGAACTTGTTGACAGGGGTTTTGTCCGATCGAGTCATTCACCTTGGGGTGCTCCAGTTCTGTTTGTGGAAAAGAAAGACGGGTCTTTGATATTGTGTATTGACTATCAGCAGCTCAATAAGGTAACTATAAAGAATATTACCCGTTGCCCTGGATTGATGATTTATTTGATCAGCTAAAAGGTGCTACTGTATTTTCAAAGAATGATCTCCGATCGGGCTACTATCAGTTACGGGTAAAGGAGTCAGATGTACCGAAGACAACTTTTAGAACCAGGTACGGGCATTATGAGTTTCTGGTTATGCCATTTGGGCTAACTAATGCACTTGCAGTATTTATGGATCTGATGAATCGGATATTCAGACCGTACTTAGACAGAATTGTGGTAGTATTCATTGATGATATTTTGGTTTATTCTCGAGATGAAGAAGAACATGCATAACATTTAAGAATTGTGTTGCAAATTCTGCGAGAGAAGCAGTTACATGCTAAATTTAGTAAATATGAATTTTGGCTTCGAGAAGTAGGTTTTCTTGGACATATTGTATCTGCCGAAGGCATCAGGGTAGATCCAAGTAAAATCTCAGCTATTGTCAATTGGAGTCCACCGAAGAATGTATCTGAAGTTAGAAGTTTCTTGAGTTTAGCTGGTTATTATCGGAGATTTGTACAGGGTTCTCTATGATAGCTTCTCCGATGACTCGATATTGCATAAAGATGTAAAGTTCGAGTGGATTGATGAATGTCATCAGAGTTTCAACCGATTGAAAGATCTACTAACGAAAGCACCAAGATTAGTGCAAACTTGAACCGTAAGGAATTTTTATTTACAAGTGATGCCTCATTAAATGATTTAGGTTGTGTCTTGATGTAAGAAGGTAAAGTAATAGCCTACGCTTCAAGACAACTTAAACCACATGAAAGAAATTACCGGTACATGATCTTGAATTAGCCGCTATTGTATTTGCATTGAAGATATGGCGGCATTACTTGTACTGTGAGAAATGTCATATTTATACTGATCATAAAAGCTTAAAATATTTGATGACACGAAAGATCTCGAATTTAAGACAATAGCAGTGGCTTGAATTGATAAAGGATTATGATTTGATTATTGATTACCATCCAGGTAAGGCTAATGTTGTAGCTGATGCTTTGAGTCAGAAATCTCTGTTTGCTTTACGAGCTATGAATACCCGGTTGTCACTGGCTAACGATGGTTCAATCATAGCTGAATTGAGAGCTAAACTGACATTTTTACAGCAAATATGTGAAGATTAGAAGAATTATGAGAAGTTACAAGTTAAACGAGCACAGTGTGAGTCAGGTACCGATTCTGAATTTCAAGTTGGGATTGATGGTTGTATGTTATTCAGAGGTAGGGTATGTGTACCTCAGAATTCAGAGCTCATATAGAAGATTCTATACGAGGCTTATAGCAATACTATGTTTGTACATTCGGAGAGTAATAAAATGTATAATGATCTGAAAAAAAAATGTATTGGTGGCCAGGAATGAAACGGGATATCTCTGAGTTTGTATCAAGATGTTTAATATGTCAGCAAGTTAAAGCTGAACATCAGGTACCTTCAGGGTTACTTCAGTCAATTACTATACCGGATTGAAAATGGGAAAGAATCATTATGGATTTTGTATCGGGATTACCATTGTCTCTGAGGAAAAAGGATGCTATTTGGGTGATTGTTGACCGATTGACAAAGTCAGTGCACTTTATTCAGGTACGTGTGGATTATTATTTAGATAAATTGGCTTAATTGTACATATCTGAGATTGCCAGGTTACATGGAGTGCCTGTTTCCATTATATCGGATAGAGATCCCCGATTTACGTCTCATTTTTTGGATAAATTGCACGAAGCTTTGGGTACTCAGTTGTATATCAAGATCGCATTTCATCCTCGATGATGGCCAATCTGGCGTGTAATTCAAGTATTGGAAAATATGCTCCGATGTTGTATACTAGAGTTTGAAGGTAATTGGGAGAGATATCTACATTTGATTGAATTTGCTTACAATAACAGTTATCAGTTCAGTATTAAAATGGCTCCCTATGAAGTTTTGTATGGTAGAAAGTGTAGAACATCGTTATATTGGACAGAGCTTAGTGAAACAGAAGAAAAAGTAAAGGTCATTCTAATAGTTTGAAAGCGAGATCTAATCGTCAAAATCATATCTTAAACGAAAAGAGATTGAATTTCGGTGGTGATAAGGTATTCCTGAAAGTGTCTCATTGGAAGAAAGTTCTCCAGTTCGGTCGAAAGGGTAAATTGAGTCCAGGTTTGGACCGGTCGCTTATCGATTGGCATTACCACCGGAACTCGATAGAATTCATAATGTTTTTCATGTGTCTATGCTACGACGATATCGGTTAGATCCTTCACATGTTATTTCTCCGATAGAAGTGGAGATTCAACCGGATATGACTTACAGTGAAGAACCGGTCAAGATATTGGCACGAGAAACAAAGGAGCTTAGAAATAAAAAAATAAGTTTGGTAAAAGTATTGTGGCAAAAGCACGGGATTGAAGAAGCGACATGGGAACCGGAGGAGGCAATGAGAAAACAATATCCAAACCTCTTTACTGGTAAGATTTTCGAGGACGAAAATCCTTAAAAGGGGGGGAGAGTTGTAATGGCCTAAAATCAAGGTTATCGAACAATGGTTTCGCAACCATAAATCGATTTAAAGAGAAATTTATTTCAATATATTTGCATGAATATTTATATGATAGGAAATATTTTTATAAATATTTATAAAATGTTAGTAATGTGGTATTAAAATTTTGTTAGAAAATTTTAACGTCCGGTAGGTAATTAAATGAAAAGACTAAATTGAAAAAGGTGTAAAAGTTTAATTATAGATTAAAAGAAAGTATAAAGGACCAAAATGGTAATTAAGCCATTTTGTTTAGTTGAGGCGGTTTATTGTGAAGAAAATCTGAGATTTTTTATGTTTAATATATATTATTATATTATTATATAATAAAGATATTTTAATATATTATATTATATTGTTATTATATATATTATAAAGAGAAAGTAAAAGAAAGAACAGAAAAGAAACAGAAAGTAAAGACGAAACAGAGAAGAAATAGGGAGAAAGAAAGAAAAAGGGAGAATAGAGTTTTTAAAGCTTGGAGTTTAATTTGGTAAGTTAATTTAGTCCTTTTCTTTTAATTTTGATGCTTTATAAGTTTTAGAACAGAGTTTTGATGAATTTAAGTTGAAGTTTTTGAAGTTTTAAAGTTGATGAATATAGCATATGATGAATAAAATGATGAATTAGTGGTTTAATTGAAAGAATTTGAAATTAGAATTGGATAAAGGACTTAATTGCAAAACAAGCTATAAGAAAACAGTTTTGGGACAGCAGCAGTAGAGTAAGTTTGAAAATTCACCAAAAATCGTAGAAGTGGAATTAGAAGTTGAGTGAGATATGAAATTAAAGCTTATTGAGTCTAGTTTCTCATAGAAGAAATTATGTAAGTAATAGATATGTAAATCATGAGATATAATGAATTTTGTAAGACTGGTTCAGAATGAATTCGGGTTCCTCTGTTTTTACTTTAGAAAATCATCAAAAATTGGATAAAAATAATTAGAGGATTAAATTTATATTTTTAGAATCATGAATGAGTCTATTTTTAATAGAAATAGACTAGAACATCATACAAATCCTGTATGAAGAGATAATTAATTTTTAGTAAAGAAGGGTCAGAACTGTCAAACAGCAGAACAAGGGTGACTTTAAAGAATAAACTGTACTTATTGGCTAAATAAAAAATTCTGAAAATTTTATGGGAAGAATATATGTGAGTCTAGTTTCAGGGAAAATTAATGGTTCTTCATTTGGAGTTCTGTAGTTCGAGAAATAAATAATTTAGTGACTATGACTCAAGTAGACAGTTTTGAATGAACTAAAAATAATAATAGAATTATAGAAAATGCTACATGTGAACATGAAATGTGATGAATTGATGATTGAATTTATTTATTTAGATTCGGAAAACTCAAATACGAAGCTAGATCGAGGAAAAGAAAAAGTCCCGGATTAGTAGATTTTGTATACGAACTAGTATCGAGGTAAGTTCATGTAACTTGAATTATCTTCTTAAATGCTTGAAATGTATGTTATTGATGTGAATATGATTTCAATGTTCATTGTATGAAAGTTGATGAAATATTGATATTTTTGATAAAAAGGGAAATAAATCCCGGTTGAATGAAAGGAAAATTCGATGGATCTCTGAAAAGGAATTGACGGTAAAAAGGATCTAGCCCGGACGGGTGATCCTATCTTCATATAGCCCTCCCGAAGAATATGTGGAAAATGGATTTAGCCCGGACGGGTAATCCAAATTAGGGTCTGAATTTAGCCTGGACTGGTAATTCAGATCCAAGCTCATTAGAGTAATTGTCGCTAGTGCAGGATTTAGCCTCGACCGGTAATCCCGACAATACTCTATGAGTTTATATTACTGATTTAGCTTTGGTGGTAATCCTCCGTAAGGATGAGGTTCGCGGGAGTGTGCTCTCTGAAATGAAAATGTGCGCACATGAACATGAATTGACGGACCTGGATTGTACACTAAAAGAGTACTTCTGAAAATCCATCGAAATTCCGAGTAATTCAACTGGATAAATATGGAAATATAACAAAGAAATGGAAATCATGGTATTGATGAGCTCATCAATCATAATATATATTATTGATACATGGAAATTATTGGACTGACTTGAATGTTGAGTTTGTAAATGTTAGGGTAATAATGCATTGAATGGGTATATGAATGTTTATCGCTTGTATTGTAAATATTAGGTAAGTATAATTCTTGTTACATGGGCTTACTAAGCACAAAGTGCTTACCCTATTTCCTTTTTCCCTGTTTTGTAGTTTTAAGAGCTCGGAGGTCGGATTCGGTCAGAGACACATCACACTATCAACACCAAGATTTTGGTATTTAAAGAAACTTTATTTTGGAAATAAATGGCATGTATAAACTAATAAAGTAAATGTTAATATGATATGAATGTAAGGTCAGCCATTAGTATGGCTAACAAATTTTAGTTTTTGTATGTGATGATGTTATCTTATAAATATGCATGAATTTATTTTAAAAATATGTTGAATTGGAATGGTCTCGGTTTACAATTTGCGTGAAAAGCTAGATATTTATAAATGGGTTATATTGAGAAAAAATCGTAAACTCCGTAATGCCTCGTACCTATTCCGATAATGAATACGGGTGGGGGTGTTACACACCCTTCTCTTAACCCTTGTAGGTAATGCTCAGGATGTGAGGACTTAGAGCCATGGATGACTCGGTGGAGGCCATGCTTGAAATAACATTTTGAATATTAGTAAACTACCTTCCGCTTTTATTTGATTACTTTTATTGTTTGGTTTTAAAGTTGTAATAAGGCCTCTGGACTATTTTTATTTTGCTTTATGTTTGGGATGTTTTTATTATTCTTCTTAAATTGTTTAAAAAGGAATTTTCTAAAAATATAAATAATGGTTTTCAAAATTGATTAATAAATGGATTTTATAGCAAACTTTTACAAATAATTTTACTCGGATTCTCTTTCAAAATTTCAACGTCATTTTCAAAAGTCATGATTTTAAAGTCCACTACTTCGATTTTTGACTCATCAATCAACCTCTCAAAAATACTTGTATTTTATCTACGTTTTCGCAATGTTTTCAAAATGCTTCTGCAACTCTATTTCCAAACGTCATATTTTCATAAATTGTTATTTCAAATATGTTTTCGCAACCAAAAAGGTTTTTAAAGATAATTACGTTTCAAGTAGATAACAATTTCTTAAGTGTTTTGGGTTTTAACAAAGAGGCTGTAATTCTCAAACAAGTTTTTAACAATTGCAAAGATGTTTTTGAAAAGAAAAAAAAAACACTTCCATGTGACACGCCAGATTCGGGCCTAACTTCTAGGCCGGGTTTGGGGTGTTACTGAGTTTGTAAGGGTTAAATCCATCAGATGCTAGCCCAAGCCTCACACTTTGAGGATCGCTTGGAAAGCTTGGAAATTTTGAGTCAAATGATTTCCAAGCTAAAGAATCTGCAGGATGCCTTAACAATCCATCATCGGTTCGTCCATCATGGTGCCACATCATTGACTCTGCTATCTTCGACGACATGAAAAGCCTTTGAAGCCTTGGTATTAGCGGGAAATACCGCAAAATCTTAACCGGCTACTTCCTTGACTGTGTATCATGTTTATCCTCGTTACCATCCTTTGCATTTCTATTAATCCAACGGGATTGACCGCAAACATGACAACACTGTTGGTTTATCCGGTCGCCCAATATAACATGCAGTCATTTCTACAACTATGAATTTTGTTGTAGCCAAGGCCCAAATCCTTTATCAGTTTCTTCATGTCTTTGGACGATTGAGGATTTTCATAAACGGAACATTTCTTGCGTAAACTCTAACAAAGATTGTCAATGAGTTTCGATCCATCCTCCCAAACATTTCAAGTAAAAAGAACCTCGCCGCTTCTTCATATAGTTTGAAAGACGGTTTGGAAAATTTTGATCCCTCATACAGTTCTTCATTCATTTCACCAAGTAAGGTGTAGAACCTCGTCGCTTCTTCATTTGGCTGTTCATCAGGTACACTTCTTCCCCCTTCGGTGAAAGTATTTTCACCAAAATTATAATCATCGGTTGCACCCAAGTCAGGTGGAAATGACCCGAAACCATCACTGCGCATATTAAATGCATCCCACAACATGCCTTCCATGTTATCATCTCTAACATTCTGATTGTAAGTACTATGAGGATAACCTAGATTCATCAATGAAGATGCTCCACTAGATGTACACTCTCCATGAAAAATCCATTTTTTGTACCCCCGGACAAAGCCATCAACAACTAGATGTTCGTAGACAACTTCACAATAACGCCAATTGATATTGCAACACTTCTTACACGGGCAAAGAATCATATTCTCTTAGCTTGCATTTTGAAATGCAAAATTCAGAAAAGTTTCTACTCCATTTCGATAGCCATTGCTTACCCTTAACAAATTCATCCAAGTCCTATCCATTTCGTAGTTGTTGAAGTCTAAAGTTGACAATAAATTACACGGCTAAATTGTTAATTTATAATTTATGTAAGCAATGATAATTTCATTTATATAACTGAGTACTATGTAAGTTATGTAAATTATGTAAGTTATGAATTTTGACCTTAAAATTATGTAAGTTATGAAATTTGATCTTAAAATTATGTAAGTTATGTATTCTTTAAGATTCATCATACGTGGCATTGTTACACCTGGGGAGGATCCGTTAATCTTACAGTGAGATATAACGCAACCCGTCAGGTTTTTAGCCTATATACTTTGAATCTTTTTTTTTCTATACAAGTATTATGTAAGTTATGTATTACGTAAGTTATGTATTCTTTAAGATTCATCATACGTGGCATTGTTACACCTGGGGAGGATCCGTTATATCTTATAGTGAGATATAAGGCAACCCGTCAGGTTTTCAACCTATATACTTTGAATCTTTTTTTTCTATACAAGTATTATGTAAGTTATGTATTATGTAAGTTATGTATTCTTTAAGATTCATCATACGTGACATTGTTACACCTGGGGAGGATCCGTTATATCTTACAGTGAGATATATATCTTAAAGTGAGATATAAGACAACCCGTCAGGTTTCCAGCCTATATACTTTGAATCTTTTTTTCTATACAAGTATTATGTAAGTTATTGTAACATCCCAAAATTGGGCCTAGTTGGATTGGGCCCAATGGGCCTTGGGCGTCGGAATGTTTAAAATTTTGAGAATAAGAGAATGACATTATTACAAATTGGACTTGTTAGTTAAGTGAATTTGGAGGTTACGGGGTTTCTATGAAGTCTCGGGTTTAATTGGGCCTTAGGAAAACTTTGGTATTTTAGCACTTTAAGGAGAGATGGTAAGTAGCTTCAATGCTTATTCAAATAAATGAATAAATGGTTAGCACAAGTGAGCAATTAGTAAAGAGGTTATGGCATTAAGTGAAGTACCTTGAGGGAAGAGGTTCAAATCCTTTGTGTGCAATGTTTGGCTAATATTTTTGCACTCTTTCCTTAAGTTTCGCCAAGGACTATTTATGGCAAGGGTGGACTTCATTATTTTGGTAAGGTGGCTATAAGAATAAGGCAAGGTTGAAGTTTGGGAAAGGAATCAATAGAAATAGGAATGAAAGGGGGACATGAGGCTTAATTTGTGGATGGTGTTTTGGAAAGCTTGGGTGGCCAAACTCTTATCTAAGGGGGGATGCATGTGGACGGTTTTGAGGTAGATAGGTGACTGAAAATTTTACCTTGGCATTTGGTAAGGCGTTGGTTTTGTTTTGGCCAAAAATCTTATTGCAACCTTTGTGTCATCTTCTCTCTTTTTGCTACTTTCTTTGCCGAAATTTTCTAGCACAATAGTACAATTTTCTCTTCTCTTGAATTGGTCACATATTCATATTTTGTCTAATCTCCTTGATAGCCGAATATCATTGTTCATTCTCCTCCATAACTGAAACCTTTCCATCGTTCTTTCTTTCTCATTCCTTAAGCAATCGGTAAGTATTCTTTCCAATGTTTTATTTTCTTCTCTTATGGCCGAATCCATACTTTGGTTTTTGGATGGTCATTTTGACCTAGACTATAACCTTACTTTCTCTCATACGAGATCGTTTTCTTCTTCGTAGTGATATAGAGGGAGGCCGAATACCACAACATCGCCTAATCATCTTTAGTTATAGGACGATCGTGAGAAACAGGATTATAATCGATTAAGGTAAGGAAGATCTTTCATAGTCCATTCGATATCTCCATTTGGTTTTGAGTTAATCGGATTGAAGGTTGGCTAATTGATATTGTTGGTAGGATCAATTTTGGTGCATCGAGGAGATCACGATCGTGGTGTTGAAATCGGTAGAAAACACAACTCGTAATCAAGGTGTGTAATCCCTAGTTTTCGAATATATATTTGAAATGGTGTGTGATCACACACTTCTCTGAAGGCTTGCATGAAATATTCTGGATTCGATCGAAATACCAAGAAAAACCGAAACCGCATCCGTAATCACTTTCGAGCGTCATGTATGATCGTAGTGATAATCATGTTTTGTAATAAAATAGTTTGGTCGAAATAATGACGTGTATTTAAAAATCATGAAAAATTGGATAAAAGGAATTACAAAGTGAGTAGGATATTAGATTAAAGCTTCTGTGTCTACTTTAATATGAAATAAACGGAGAAGGAAAAGGAATATTATATTTTGAGATATGTTAATTTTAGTGAGACTGGTTCTAAATGACTTGGGGGATTCTGCTCGTCTTGGAAAAATCGTATAAAATTATAAAAAGTGAATTATGGGACATAATTTATATGTATGGAACAAGTGGGAGCTATTATATAGAAAAGTGGGGGCAGTATATGCTGCATGTTGAGATGTTTGGATTTTGGTTAAGAGAGGTCAGAATCATTGGACAGTGAAACAAGGGAACCTTTAAGGAATAAAATGTACTAAATGGTTAAGCTAAAAATTCTGGAAAAATTATACAAGAAAGATATACGAGTCTAGTTTCAAAGAAAATTTATGGATTTAGATTTTGAGTTTCCTAACTCAAGTTATAGTCAATTTAGTCGGTATGATGCAGTTGGATAGTTTCAAACTTTTATGCCCCAAATTAGTAGTTAAGCCTTGGTTATGAAATTACCATAATACCCTTAGAGGGTAAATTACCGAAATACCCTTAGCGAGTACGATTGCCAAATTATGAAAATGCCCTTATGGGCCGAATTATGGAAATTCCCCTATTGGGCCAATTTGTAAAGTGTTAATGGGCCGAAATACGAAATTGCTTAATATGCTGAATGGACATATTGCCTTATGGGCCGAATGGACATATTGATTAATAGGCAAATGTGATATTTGTTATATGGGCCAAATGTGATATTTGCTATATGAGCCAAATGTGATAAGTGATATATGGGCCTCATGTGTTAATGGGCCTTATTGATAGATTGCTTAATGGGCCGTTTTGATAGATTGCTATATGGGCCGATTTGTTATATTGCTTAATAGGCCAAATTGTGTAATAGGCCAAATTTTAATATGGGCCTGATGTTGAAATTATCATATGAATAAATTGTTGTGCATTGTATATACATGATTGCATGGGTTGGGATATTTTGATGAAGAGAAGATAACTATTCCCAATTTTATAAATGGTTAAATGCTGCGATTATAAATGGCCACCGGCTGCAATTATTATTATAAATGGCTAAATGCCTGCGATTATAAATGGCCACTGGCTTGCGAATCATTGAATTAAATGGCTTAATGCCTGCGATTGGTGTGTTGGCGGGGTGGGTTGACTCGATCCCCATAGGTGTGCTCGTTGGTACGGGTGGTGTGTAGCGGATGGAAAAAAACTAGGTTTGGTTGGGAAATTGCATTTCATACACATGTTATATTTGATACATTATTGTTATTGTAAATGGGCTTAGGCCCAAAATATTGCTATGTGTGTTCACCCAAGTGGATGATGGTAAGGGGAATTCACATTGAGTTCTTGTAACTCACCCCTTTTCTCTTAACCCTTGTAGGTAATGCTCAATGACGAGGACTTGGGGCCATGGATGACTTGGTGTAGGCCATACTTTAGAAATGATTTTATTTGGACTTTAGTTTCTTACTTCGTTTACTCTATTACTTTACTATTTTGGGTTATGTGTTATAATAAGGCCTCTGGATTATTTTTATTTTGCTTTGTGTTTGACGTGTTTATATTTTACTCAAATTATTTTAAATGGGATTTTCTAAAATCATAATAAAGGTTTTCCAAAATCGATTAACAAATGAATTTCAAAATAAACTTTTACAAATATTTTTAATATGGAAATCTCTCTCGAACTATCAACGATATTTCCAAAATTCACGCTTTATAAATTATTACTTCAAATTTAATCGATCAATCTTCAAATTAGTAGTATTTTATTAAATATCTCAAGTCAAACTTGATTTTCTTGATTTTAACAAATCAACATCTATTTTTATACTAATAGAAAAGGATCTAACATTTTTTATCTCATTTGACATGTTTTCTTTATATGTTATCGAAAAACTTTTTAGTGTGACACACCGGATTCGGGCCTAACTTCTAGGCCGGGTTTGGGGTGTTACAATTATGTATTATGTAAGTTATGTATTCTTTAAGATTCATCATACGTGGCATTGTTACACCTGGGGAGGATCCGTTATATCTTACAGTGAGATATAAGGCAACCCGTCAGGTTTACAACCTATATACTTTGAATCATTTTTTTTATACAAGTATTATGTTACGATTAGTTATGTATTCTTTAAGATTCATCATACGTGGTATTATTACACCTAGGGAGGATCCATTATATCTAACAGTGAGATATAAGGCAACCCGTCAGGTTTCCAGCCTATATACTTTGAATCTTTTTTTTTAAAGATTTTGATTTTTAAAACAATTTTTTTTAAGATTCATCATACATGGCATTGTAAGTTATGTATTATGTAAGTTATGAAGTTTGATCCTAAACTTATGTAAGTTATGAAATTTGATCTTAAAATTATGTAAGTTATGTATTATATAAGTTATGAAATTTGATGAAAGTTTTGAAATTTGATCTTTAAACCAAATGCTTATATTTTAATTATTACATTAAACTACATGTATTATGTAAGTTATGTGAGTTATGTAAGTTATGTATGTTGTGTGAGTTATGTCAATTATGTAAGTTATTTAAATAATCATCATTATTAGTATTATATTGATAAAAAAATTTATAAGTTTTAAATTACTTATGTAAGTTTTAAATAATAATAATTTATTTAAATAATAATTATGTAAGTTTTAAATTTTCTTTTAAGAAGTTTTTAAATTACTTTTTTAAAAAAAGAATTCAATTTTATATTAAAAATATTTAAATAATGAAATATTAAATTATATTGATAAAAATTATAATTTTATATTTTAAATTTAACAACAATAAATTTAACAAAAAATATAATAATTAAATTTAAATTTTTAAAAATATAAAAAATTATAACATATTTTAACAATTAACTTTTATATTTTATTTATATTATTTTTATATCGTCTCTGTACCTTAAATTTTAAAAATAATACATGGGAGCTAGTAAAAAAATCTAAGCGGCATGATTAGACCGTCTGTTACTCATTTGGACAACAATTTGGACAGAAATTTTTTAAGATTCATGGAGGATCCATTATATCTTCCAATGAGATATAAGGCAACCCGTTAGGTTTCCAGCCTATATACTCTGAATCTTTTTTTTTCAACAGCAAAATAATAAACATCATATATACCAACCATGCAAGATAATAACCAACAATTTGGACAAATTCATCATTACATAACTGTTACTGATCATAATTTTGAACTAAAACGTACCTTAATAATTTCAAGAAGCTGTTGTACTCCACTCTCACCAAGAAATAGAGGCTGCAAATTGGTACAAATCAGTTGATAAATTAAAAGGTGTAAAATGGTGTAAAATCATTTTTCAACAGTTCAATGTGTTTGATACTTACCAGGTAATTACAGCTTTTTGTCAATCCTTTAGAACTTAAGCTTCAGTTACTATATAAAACCTGCAAAGGAGGCAGTTGAATTAGAATGAAAGCTTATATTGGATAAACGCCAAAAGAACAAATAACAGTATTGAATAATGTCTCGGGTTAGATTTTCTAAGTTTTTCCATGTATTTAGAAGATCATTATAGGTCATATACCTGTATTTATGTGTCGGACAAGGGTGCTTATGTGCTAATAGTAGAAGGCGTATAGAGTCGAAGACTAAACCGGTTTTTAGCAACAATTCTGTCAACAAGTGGTATAGCATAGCCTATGGGTGCCCATTAAAAGTCATGAGATAGTGACGGGGAGAAACATAAGAAGAAAATTGGGTAATAAGTTGAAAATGAAACAATGTGTTGATATCAGCAAACCTTCAAGGCCAGCAGCAAATGGTACAAGCTCAGCTAAGATTTAAAAGTAAAACAATATAAGAATGAGAAAAAAAATCAAAATTTCTATAAGTAATATATTTTAATAAAATATAAGTATTTTAAAAATATCTAACAAGATCCGAACTCCATGGCAAAAGATATCAAGAATTTTTCTATGTTGCCACAAACTAAATAAGGTTTAGTCGAAATAAAAACAACAGAGTAACATTTACTTTTTGCTAGGCTGAGACCTGTTTGTTGGAGTGTTGGCAATACAATTGGATTTTTATTTTCCTCTCAAAATGCGAAAGTTGACCAACTTCTTGATCAATTGTTTTTGCTCACCATCCAAGCCCCCCATATAGCTAAGAATTTTCGAGCAATTGTTCAGTATTTTCACTTACAAAGCTAAGATCATGGTGTTAATCAGATGACATAACGCCTAGATGTATACCAATAGGGTTATATCTCACCTATTTTCCTTCTTGTTCACATAATCCAGGTATGCCTGCAAATGAAAATATCAGAAAATGGAAATTTATAGTTTCTTTATAAATGTTAACTTTAAGAGAATATTTAAAAACTGACCATAACCAACGTTGGATAAATAGGTTCAGTATCTCACAAGAAGAAAATTGACTAAAGAGGATCGTGGAATTTTAACATGCCAAAGAAGGTTTAGGCCCATCATCATTACCATCAAGTCAGCATTTAGAATATGGTATTGTAATATGGATTCTCTCCATTACCAAAATGATAACTAGCAATAACATGCGAACAAGTAGCTATCCTTATCTATGACCTTAACTGGCTCGTACTACTTGAACGTTTAAAATTTAAACTAAACAAATCTAATGCTTAAACATATTACTCGAGGAACTTACAAATTTTCAAGGGACCAAAAGCAAGAAAGATACCTGAAGAATCTTAACAGCAACAAACTTATCGACTACAGTTTTTGCTAGTACTGGATGCAAGATCAAAGGCTTTATCAGCAATTCCACATTCTGTTGCGAAGGCAAACTATGAGATTAGTTATTGCTTGCCATGAAATGCCGCAGTAGTGACCCTCTCAAAAGGCATAGGCATAGGCATAGGCACAGAAATTAGTCATTTCATCTGATTTAATCATGTAGAAAATAGTATATGATTGCATCCAAGATTAATGTTGACATATTTAGATATGTGAAAAAGAAAAAGATTGTGAATTATCTGGATTAATTTTTTAAAGTTTTTTCTGATATAGCCACAAAACTACCAGCACCTACCTTTGATGTAAAGCGCTCATCCCAGAACGTAAACTTTAACCCATCAAGTTTTCCCGTCTCTGAAAGATCATCAATGAATAGCTTCACCTGTGTAGCCTAATTAAAATGAAAATAAAAAAAAAATTTAGGGAGCAAATAAGAGATTATGCTAACAGAGCATAAGGGAAATAGTAATACACACATCAGGAGCAAGTCATTGTCTGTCAAATGGATAGCCAACTACAAAGCCTACCAGAGAAAGTTCAGAGATCTGCATAAAGATAGGAGAAAAATGATCAAGAGTCATAAAGTAGAGAGCTCAAAGTTCAAAAACAAGCAGCAGCATCCATGGCCTCAGATATATGCATATCTCTTCTCATACCAGTTGTTCCATGGGTGCATTCATAGACATAATTAACAACAAAAAAGGAGAGAAGCATGCCAACTTCACTTAAAATACGATTATGAAATTGTTACGGCATGATTCCGCAACTTGATTAGATGAGTTTTGACCCAAAAGTCCTATATTATTATGTTGTTTAGATGCTTCTAATGACATATGGGACTCATTGATATAGAAATAAAGGAGCACTCGAAGCAAAAGATTAAGCAAAGGGAGACAAGATTAATCAAAAGATTAAAAGATTCCACAAAGCAATGTAGCAGCACAAAAGCAATCCCATTTGTAACAAAACTAAGAGGGGCAGACAACTTCATCAAATACAAGTCCAGCAAAAGAAGGCGACTTACAAGTTGGTCGATGGCGACGACGACTGGCGATGAGGCAGATGAAGGCCGACGCGATGAGGAAGAATGGACAATCGACGGCAAAGCAGGAGAGGATTTGAGAAGGATTCTGATTTTTGGGAATTTAGGGATTGTGAAAAGAAGGTGAAAACACTAAGGAATTTCGGGTGATGGAACTGAATAAAACCCAACACAAAGAAACGGTGTTGTTTTGATAAAAAAATTTTAAAGTTTGTGGCGTTTTTTTAAACTAGCGCCGCTATTGCCTACTTATAGCGGTGCTTTTACCCTAGCGCCGCTAATACTAAAACCTAATATAAAATGAGTTTTTGCAATTTTTTACAATTTTTTAAAATTTTATTATACATAAAGTTTACCTACTATCTCTTAAATAATTTAAAATTTTTATTTTTACAAATTTTGAATATTAATCTTTTAATTGAAATATTGACTAAAATATTAAAATTTAAAGTTTTAAGTTTTAAATTTTAAATTTCTTATTTTAACATTTTAAATTTTTCAATATTTCTATAATTTTTAAATTAACATATAAAAATAACATTTTATTATATGTATACACCTAAATTTTGATAGCGATACATCTCGAATTATATATATATGAATTTCGGTTTAATGTGTAATTGTAGACGTGAAATTCTATTTCGTGTTTAAATGTATAGTTGAAACTTTAATTTTAATTTAATCATACACAATTTTGAAAAGTAAATACATCATATATATTTTTATATTGAATAAATATAAATATTATGCAATATATAAATATAAAATGGTGTTATATTAATAATTGTGTTAATAATATACAAGAACTAGATCAATTGCACACTAAACCATTGTTGATCATGTATGCTTTTGGGATTTAACCCATTTTGATTTATATTTTTAAAATAATAATTTATATTTATCTTATTTAGATTTGTATTATAAAAAAATCTAAGATACACAAGTAGTTCACCATATTTACCTCTAAACCCTAAAAATTAAACCTTAAGCCTCAAACCTCAAACCCCAAACCCAAACCCTAAACACTAAACTACAAACTTAAACCATAAGCCATGAATCATAGACACTACTTAATTAAAAAATGGTTTCGACGCTTAAAATAAATTAATTTTTTTATCATTTTATCAAAAACCCCAAACCCTTAAACCATACTAGCCTAACCCTTAATACCCTAAGCCACAAATGATTTTCTACAACATTTTTATCAAAGCCTTAAACCCTAAAATCCTAAGTCCTAAACACAAATCCTAAACTTTAAACCCATAACCCCTAAAATCGTAGACCTTAAACCTTAAATCATTAAACCTTAAAACTCTAAACGCTTGTCATAACTACAGAATCTAACACCGAAACCTTAAAGTTAAACTTACATCGCATTTTAACCTTAAACTCATAATTAAGTGACTAAAATGATACTTTCACATTGCTTATAAGTGAATGTATCAAAATAAAATATAATTCAAAAACGAGTCCCTACACAAAAATGGCTACTCAACTTTTAGCGGCATTTGTACAAAAAATGCCGCTATTTCTCAAATTATTAGC
The DNA here is from genome assembly GCA_025506655.1 of Gossypium rotundifolium. Lineage (NCBI taxonomy): Eukaryota > Viridiplantae > Streptophyta > Magnoliopsida > Malvales > Malvaceae > Gossypium > Gossypium rotundifolium. Next base: position 153,359,303 of record CP106731.1, read on the forward strand.
GGCGTTTGAACAAAAAACGCTACTATTTCTCAAATTATTAGCGGCATTTGTACAAAAATGCCGCTATTGCTCAGATTATTAGCGGCGTTAAACGCCGCTATTGCTCGTTATTAGCGGCGTACAACAAAAATGCCGCTATTGCTTAATTTTTCATGCGTTTGACCCTAAAATGCGGCTATTGCTTTCGATTTTAGCGGCATTTTCATGCAAACGCCGCTAATGTATAATATTTGTGGCATTTTTTGTCCAAACGCCACTAAAAACGCCGCTAAAACCTTGTTTTACTGTAGTGTAAATAATATACAAAATAATATATGTTAATCTACATAAATAATATATGAAATAAAAATCCTAATAGAAATAATTTATATATGAAAATAATAATATATAAAGGTTTTCAAATAAACAAAATATATAACAAAATAGGGACTTAAAAGGAAATAAATTATATAAATAAATAAATTTAAAATATACATATACACATAAATAGATTTAAAAGAAAATACATACATAAAATAATATGAAATCAATAATATATACATAAGAATAATTTAATTTTAATTATATATGTACGTATAAAATAATAATATATGGGAGTATTTAAATTAGGTATTATACAAATATTTAAAACAAAGAGATATAAAAAGGATCTTAAAATAAATAGCTATATAATTAAACAAATAAATAAAAAAATATACAAATAAAGGTGTAAAGATAACAAGTTAAAATAATAACTCAAAATCATATATTAAGACAATTTTAGAAAAACATGAATAAGAAATAAATTCAAAAGAATAAAAGAATTACAAAATTAAAATAAAAGACTCAATTGAAATAAAATATAAACTAAGAGGGATAATTAAGAAATATAAAAAACATTGGAACAAAATTAAGGACTAAAACATAATGCGTGTAAACTAAAGGAGATTAAAAGCTCAATTTACCCAAGTTATTAAACGCAGCGTTTAAATAGGAACTAAATTAAAACTGTGCAAAATTATTGGGCAAAATTAAAATAAAAGAAAACTTAATTGAAAAGAAATAAAATAAAGAAGGGCCAAAAGGGTAAATAACCCAAAAGTTGCAAAAACACGTGGATCCCTTCTGGTTAGGTCGGCTGTGTGCGAATCTAGGCAAAACGGTGCCGTTTTGTGGAATTAAGAATGCCAACGAAACGACGTCATTTGGCATTGTTATAAAAGAAAAAATATTGAGGAACAAATCATTTGTTCCGTGCTTTTCAACAAAAAAAAGGTTCTTTTTCGGTTTTTCTCTGGGTTAAACCCAGAAATAGGCCGCTGAGGCCACCGATGGTCCTTCGTTGCCCCGCTGTAGCACCACCGTGGATGGCGGTTTGACGCCCCAGGTATACCTTTCTTTCTCTCTTTTTTATATACTATATATTCGTACATAAAGATAATACAAAAAGATTAAAGATGAAAACGCTAAAAAATCACCTTCTGACTGAATTGATTTCTTTGTTTTTTGTTCAAGTGATTTCTTCAGTCTTTTATAGTCGAATGAAATAAAATAAAATAAAATAATAAAAATACAGTCTGTTTTTCATATTTGTTACCTATTTCTGTTATTGTTTGCTCGTTCTTTGTTGTTTGTTTGCAGGTGTGAGCATCGTGGAGGCACGCGTGTGGAGGGCTAAAAGCTGCTGTGACGCTAACTACTTTTAGAAACCCTTAGGGTTTTCTGAAAACTATTGAAAATTTCGGGCCATTCGGGCTGGTTTAATATTGGGCCAATTTGGGTTATTTTAATTGGATTTGTGTATGTGGTTTGGGCATTGGGCCTGATGTAATCTTTATAATGGACTTTATTAGTATTGGTTTGATTTGTAATAAAAACTGTTATTGAATTTTGGTTCTTTTAATTTTGGTTAATTGGTATTGGGCCCGAGCTAAATTTGGGCCCGGGCAAATTTGGGCCCGTACAGCTGCCCCTCTTTGCTCATTGTTGTGTAACGAGAATGGAACAAAGACTTTAAAAGGGCCAATTTTGCTCGGTCTTGCCGAATCTTAACTTCTTTCAGTGCTTTTATTCTTTGAATAGCTTCATTCCATCTAGAGGTGTACATGGACCGGGCCGGCCGGGCCCAACTAAAAATCTAGGCCCGTTTAATAAGCTCGGGCCAAAATATGGGCCTAAAAAATTGTCCAAACTCGGCCCAAAATGAAATTGGCAAGCCCGAGCCCAGCCCGGCCCGGCCCGTATTATTATTATTTATTTTATTTTATATTATTTTAAATTGAGTTATCAAATTATTAGTATTGTAAACACGAATGTCAATACGGATCTCACGTGAAACATATTTAAAGTATATATATCAACTTGTAAACACGAATGAGATGATACGTTTCTATCCTTTAAAAAATCAATCGAAACATGAAGTTGGAAACATGGAGAATTAAACCAACAAATTTACAATGAACTTAGAGTTTAACTTAACTAATTCAAACTCAATAACAAATGATGTAAAGTTTGCTATTCAAATCCTAGAGCCTAGATGTTCCGGTTTAAGAATAGATGAAAGAGTAGCGATTTGAACTTTAAAATTAAACATAATCAAGTTTTTGATTCAGCATCTACAGACATGGAGAATTTGAAAAAAAAAGGTTCAATCAAAATCAAAATATAGCCAATTGAAATTCAATTGAATCAAAAAGCTTTCTTTTTTCTCCTGCAATATAACACAAAATGGAGCCTCTGACTTGATTTAAAGCAACAAGCTTGAACTCCACTAATTTAGGAAAGGACCTCAAACTCTGGTTTAGAGACCACACAATCTTTGTCAAAAATAGGAAAGCAAAAAGGGTAGGCATTGCATTTAAACCAAATTTTCGGACCACAAAATCTTTGACCTACAATTTCTTTACCTTTAAATTGAAACAAGTTGTTTGAACTAAAATAATAACCAAATTAATAATAAAACAAAAGTTTTACAATATCGAAATAATATTAAATACTAAAACAGAACAATAAAATACCATAAAAGAATAATAAAACAGCCCTAAAACAGCATCAAACAAAGAATTAACAACAACTAAATAGTGCAAAATAGTGCCAAAAATAGCACTAAACAATGAGAAAAATAACATCAAGAACAATTCCAAAACAAAGACCAAAACCTATAAAATATAATCAACCAACCAAAATATCTATACATTAACCAATTAACATATTTAAATTTATAAGAAACTATAAATTGTAAGCTAAATTAAATTGCCAATAGTTAGAAAGGAAGGTAACCTAAAAAGCAATCGAAGAAATATCGTCCTCATTGTCCTCATCGTCCTCATCGTCCTCATCGTCATTCTTGTCACCAACTTCTAACATGAAATAAGAATAAATAATTAGATTAGCAAATTGATAAAAAATAATATAAAATTACAACAATAAAACGAGAATAATAATTACTCGTTGAAAATCCCTTAGCTCGCATCCAATCATCAAGGCAAACAATGGCTTGAACCATTTTTTGCTTAAGTGAACTCCTCAAAGGTGTGATAACTTTTTTACCCATGCTAAAAGCCGATTCGGAAGCTATAGTCGATATTGGAATTGCCAAAAGATCACGAGCCAATAGTGAAAGCTCATTATATCGAACTGAACTTTTGCTCCAATAATCCAAAACATCTATTTGACTATTCAACTCAAGCTCCGGTTCTTCCAAATAAATGTCCAACTGTGACTTTTCACTCTTAGTGCTAGATTCATTTAAATACCGCTTATAATCATCACTCTCATCAAAATCTCCCCCAAAATCAACACTATTAGCATTGTGTTGATGCAAACTAGAATCAACGGGATCTTTATCCGAGACATTAGAATTTCCAGCCAAAGAGGAAGACGTGGATTTGGATTTCTTACCATACTCGTCAAGCAAGACTTTAAGATTGCTAAGAATGGTGTCAAAAAAATCTGAAGCATGAATACCATAGATTGAAGTAAAGCAATACTACACATAATTCAACTTGTAACGAGGATCTAAAATCGCAGCACATGACAATATCAATGAATACTCAGCCTAATATTTATCAAATTGTTCTTTCATTTGCTTAACCATTGGAGTTAAAAAAGAATGAGGACCTTTACCTGTATCAAGCAAGACCTTGTGAACCTTCCAAACCCCTCTAAAATAAAGATTGGCTGTCGGATAATTAGAACCAGAAAAGATACAAGTCACATCATAAAAGGCTTTAAAAAATTTGCAAAGAATAGCAACATTTCTCTACTCATCGTCAGAAAGTGCAAATATTTGATAGCCTTTATCCCTTTGGCCCCAATAATCTAGCACATCTCTATAGTAGAGAGAAGATTCAAGCATCAAATAAATAGAATTCCATCTCACACACACATCTTGACGCAACTTTTTGGTCACATTCAAATGAAAACTTTTTCGCCACATCATAAAATCTTTTCCTACAATTCCCGACTTTTTTATGTACTTAATTCCATTTGAATCTTACCAACAACATCATCAACAAGTTCAAAACCAGCTTTAACTATAAGATTCAAAATATGTGCACAACATCTAACTTGAAAAAAAGCACCATCACACAAAATAGCTCCGTTACACGAAAACAATTTTTAAGATAAGAAACCAACACATCATTATAAGAAGCATTATCCAAAGTGATGCTAAAATTTTCTTGTCTATACCCCATTGAGATAAACATAAAACAAGTTCATCCGCTATGCTCAAACCATCATACGGAGGAAATAAAGCTCTAAACCTTATGATTCTCTTTTGTAGCTTCTAATCTTTGTCAATCCAATGAGCAGTAATGCAAATATATTCATCATTAGTATGCTCTGAGTTCCAATTATCGGAAGTTAGACAAATTAAACCAGGTGCTTTAGCCAACTCTTCTTTAACATGATCTCTCTCTTTTACATAATACATTAGGACATCCCTAGCAGCTGTAACTCTACTTATATTCTTAAAATTAGGACTAGCAATTCTCATCATGTATCTAAATCTCGGTTCTTCAACTGTCCTAAATGAATGCTTGCCACACACAAGAAAAGTAGAAACAGATCGACGACATTCATCAGCATCAAACTTATAGGTTTTATAGATGGACCACCTCCTAATGATGGTTGATTGGCTATGGTATATTGAGTGATGTCCTTATTAAATTTTTTCAAACACTGATTTAAATGGCGTCTTAAATGAGAGGTTCCACTAGAAGATTTAGTAGACAAGATACTCTTACAGTGATTACATTGTGCCTTCAATTCATTTTTGTCCTCACATTCAAGCTTGTCATTTCATCCCACACCTTCGAAGTGGTAGACTTTTGACGTTTGGCAGCACTTTCATACTCATTAAACCCATCGTCCACAGGTATAGGAGTGTTCGAACTAGCCATAGTCATAAAAACTTAAGTCTTGGAATCCAAATAAACCAAATTAGCCCAAATTATTCATAGTTATAAAAACAACCAATGGATGTAAACATTTCAAAGTCTAAAGTCAATTAAGATATGCAGTATACACATATTTTTGTAACAAAAAATAATAAAATAATTCCTAACATTATTTATTAAGGTCCCTCCACAAACAATTATTATTTTTATTCTACATGTACTTGCTATAATTTTTTTTCTTTCAAAACTTAAATTATTCAAGTGACTTGACTGGGTTCTGGACGAAATTCACCAATTAGAAAGAAAGAAAAATCCAACATATATATAATCGGAGGGGGAAAAAGGACAAAGTGAACAAGCGTTAAAAATATTAGCAACCATGTCTTACAATCAATTATCAGCATTTCCAAAGAATCCAAAAATCCAACATTGACAGAAAAACAAAGCAGACCAACAAAAGAGTTAGATTTTGAAAATTCTATTGAATCATTATACCATCAGATAAAGTTTCTCTATACCAGTTATTTCATTAAATAATCCATTTCATAACTCAACTTCTTGTAATTGCCTTCTAAGTAAAGCAACAAAAGCACAAACTAGTAAGAACACCTTGATAGACACAGCAAATTATTATTCAAGATGAAGAATGGAAACATTTTCTTAACCCCTAGCTGAAATTTTTACAGGTTCCCAAAAATAGAGCCCAAATTGACCAATCTTTTCATTAATAAGTAAGGTTCTACTTTATTTTTATGCTTACTAGATGCTAGTTGCTTCTAAGGTAAAGGTAAGAAAATGCAACCAAAATCCTAAACGAGGCATAACATCTATTCATTAAATTTTTGAATGAAAAAATGCATAATCTCATTTCTATACAGAACAATAATGTTTCAATGTGTACAATATTTTAGCTATTAGAATAATTTTAACAAACATATTAATGCTTTTAACCAACTTTGAGAAAATCAAAAGGAAAATTGTAAAAAGCAAGTGCCCGAACAAAGTACCAAAGCCTTAATGATTTAAAAGCAACAAAAAAAAAATGTAGGATTGAAAGGAACAAAAGAAAATATATCAGCCAAACTCCATTTTCCTCTCTCAAGATAAGGTGAAAACTTGGAACCTCATAGAAGATTTGTACTGATGAGTGATGATTATACTTTATCTTAAAGGAAACGATTATAAACCCAACAAACAAGTATCGCCTTTATCATTTTGTTCATACATAGAAAAAAAATCTAAGAGAAACCCAGTTTTTGTTTCAGTAATACACAAACCTGCAACAAGCGTTTCTTATACTGATGTAAGTAGCCCCACAAATTGAGATAGATTGGGAGGAAAATGAAGAGGAAGGTTAGGGATTTTGATTTTAGAAATGGAAAAAAGTGGAAGGAAGGCTAGAAGAAAAAGTCACGTGAAAATATATTTGTAATTTATTTTAAGTTAAAATTTTATTAATAAAAAAATAGAAAAATAATATTAAAATATTTGGTCGGTTCGATGCAGGCCCGGCCAAAAAATCATACCTGAAGCCCAGCCTATTTTTAAACGGGCCTCATTTTTTGCCCAAGCCTATTTTTCGGGCCTATATTTTTACCCGAATCCTCCCATTTTCGGGTGGGCCTTCGGGTCGAGTCGGATAGCCCAGCCCATGTACACCTCTAATTCCATCCCACTGCATCTTTAAAGGCATAGGAACTAGCGCTTCGATCAAATTCAAGGAAATTAAACTTTTAGCTTCAATCTGCTCCGCCACTACTTTGGGGAGATAGGATTTGCTATCTTTAGATTGCTTCCTTGCTACCTCAGGAAGATAAGACTAGTGGCTTAAATATGCTCCCTTGCTACCTAAGGAAGATAAGATTCACCGTCTATAATCTTCAGTCTGCTCCCTTGCTATCTCAGGAAGATAAGACTACAAACTTCAGCCTACTCCGTTGTTACCTCAGGGAGATAAAAATGGTGGCTAAAATCTGCTCCCCTGCTATCTTGGGAAGATAAGATTCATCGTCTACAATCTTCAGTCTGCTCCCTTGCTACCTCAGGAAGATAAGACTACAAACTTCACTGCTCCTTGCTACCTTAGGGAGATAAGGTGGTGGCTAAATCTTATCCCTACTACCTCGGAAGATAAGATTATTGTCTTGATTTGCTCTCATCGCTATCTCGTGGAGACAAAATCTAAAATCTTCAGTCTGCTCCCTTGCTACCTCAGGAAGATAAGACTACAAACTTCAGCCTGCTCCTTTGTTACCTCAAGAAGATAAGACTACAAACTTTAACCTGCTCCATTGCTACCTCAGGAAGATAAGACTACAAACTTCAGCTTGCTCCTTTGCTACCTTGGGAAGATAAAGCTGGTGGTTAAAATCTGCTCTATTGCCGATACATGGAGATAAGATTCTCCAAATCCGATCTGCTCCACTACCGCTTAGGGAGATAAGATCTACAATCTTCAGTCTGCTTCCTTGCTACCTCAGGAAGATAAGACTACAATTTTTAACCTGGTCCATTGCTACATTAGAGAGATAAGGCCAATGGCTAAAATCTACTCCCTTCTACTTTGGGAAGATAAGATTTTCCATCTTCGATCTGCCCTATTGCTATCTCGAGGAGACAAGATCTACAATTTTTAGTCTGCTCCCTTGCTATATCAAGAAGATAAGACTATAATCTTTAACCTACTCCCTTACTACATCAGAGAGATAAGGTCGGTGGCTTGAATCTACTCCATTGTCGATACATGAAGATAAGATTCGCCAAATTCGATCTTGCTCTACTATCACTTAGGGAGATAAGACATAAAATCTTCAGTCTGCTCCACTACTACTTTAGGAGATAAGACTTGTATCTTCAGCCTGCTCCACTACAACTTCAGAGAGATAAGGTTGGTGGCTTGAATCTGCTTCATTACCGGTACATGGAGATAAGATTCGCCAAATTTGATCTGCTCCACTACTGCTTAGGGAGATAAGATCTGTGAATTCACCGATGTTGCTACACTGTCCTCTTAGGGACATTTCCTATAGACTCAGTTCCACATGCATATGTTTATGCCAAATGATCAGGATGCTATGATCAGAATGAATCAAATGCTCCGAGCCACATTTCTTATGAATGATATGAAGGCAAAATGTCATGAAAATGATTCCTTTTTAAATGTTTAAGGATTAGGATGCAATGATCGGAATGAATCAAATGCTCCTAACTAAATGATATTATGGATGACATTTGCATGAATGCAGAATGTCATGAGAATGATCCTTTGTTAAATGTACAATAATTAGGATGCAATGATCGGAATGAATCAAATGTTCCTAACTAGATGATATTATGGATGACATTTGCATGAATGCAGAATGTCATGAAAATGATTCCCTTTTTTTTAATGTACAATGATTAGGATGTAATGATCGGAATGAATCAAATGCTCCTAACTGGATGATATTATGGATGACATTTGCATGAATGTAGAATGTCATGAAATGATCCTTTGTTAAATGTACAATGATTAGGATGCAATGATCGGAATGAATCAACTGCTCCTAACTAAATGTGTTTTGCATGAATGCAACATTTCATGAGAATGATCCTTTTTTAAATGTTTAAGGTGTCATCGCTCATTGTTTATCAGGGCTTTATCACTAATGTATTATGCTGCCATCTTGTTCGGCTGGTATTCTCAATAGAAAACCTAAGAAAACCACTATATCTTGCTCAACAGATTTGCCCCACTATAACTTCAGGATTCATCTCATTGTGACTTAGGGGTTTAGGATCTGAATCTTTTCCAATCCATCCCACTGCGACTCTAAAATGTAGGATTTGTTTCTTCTTCAATCCATCCCATTGCAATTCAAGGGTACATGACTTGTATTATTTTCCATCCATACCACCGCAACTCAGGGGTAGAGGACTGTAACTTGTTCAATCAACTGATCACTCCCCAAGTGACCTATCCAAATGTGTATGCATGATATTTGCATGGATGCAGAATATCATTTTTTTCTCGAGAATGATTCCCCTTTTACACTTGGGTTAATATTGCCCATTTTTCGTCAAGATTGTATCACTGACGCAATATCTTATCATTTTGTTCAATCACCATTTTTGACAAAAAGTCTAAAGAAATGGTCACTGTATAGAGTTTCATTCTCAAATATTTCCAACCCTTAGGCTTGGTGATTTCTAAATAAAGGTCCTATTTTAGGTTCTCGTATTATTTAAAAGTTTCTAGAGTAATATGCGAAACTCCTTTTATGAAAGTATTATTAGTCCACTAATCGTTATTTCAATGCAAAATGCTTGAAAAAGATCATAACAATCGACAAAAAGGAAATTAATTAGGAGCATAACTCGAAACAAATAAATTGAGCAAAGATAGCAAATGCAATCAAGAAGGAAATTTATTGGTATTGTATTTTGAAACAAATAAAATAATTAAAGATAGCAAATTTAGAATGGGTAAGATAGAAACTAGGTGCCCTAGATATCGCAGCCTGAGCTTCTCTGTTTAAGCTTCTTGAGGACCATTTTAAGCTCAATATGTGTTTAGGAAATCCAGAGTACTTTGTCGACTCCCCCAAGACGTAAAATACTTCCTCATTGGTAATTCAAGTGTAGCATGACTACTGTATGCCCCACTTTCGATCAAAATTTGAACAGCCTTTTTCGGGTTTTCAACTCAAATCCCCTTTGGTCTCAAAGCGCCCTTTGCCGATTTCTGCCTTAGCATCTCTTTTTTCTTTCTTCTTTTTTGTTTGAATTTTTTATTTGATTTTTATATTTTTATTTCTTTTATTTTTATTTTTTAGTTTTTTATTTTGATTTTTTTAAATTTCTCAAGGTGCCATTTGCGGGTTTTCACCTTGGCCTCTCCTTTTAGATGAAATCTGAATTCATCGGCTTGAGCACATCCTTGCCATCCATCTTGGTCAAAGTTAATGATCTTCTAGAACAAGCTTTCTTCACCACATAAGGTTTTTCCAAATTTGGCACTTACTTTCCTCTGAAGTCCTTTTGTATGAGAAGAATCCTTCTTAATACCAGGTCTTCATCATGAAATTCTCTTGGGAGAACCTTTTTTGTCATAGGCCCGTATCATCCGTTTTTGTTACATTCAACCATGATGAATACTTTCAATCAAGTAGAGGCATTCTGCTTCATCTAATTCTTAATTCAATCAAAGCTTGGAGAAAAAGAATCTTGACTTCCGACAATTGATTCCCTTTCATAAACCAATGAGAGAGTTGTTGCCCCGGTAAAGGTCCTGGTTAACTTTTAAGCAGCATAGAGGGTATATGGTAACTTCTCTATGCTAACCTTCACAAATCTCAGCCATTTTTCAAAATTTTGAATGGTTTTTGGCTGCCTTTGCTGTACTAGTATGGTGTCTAATCTTTGAACAGATTGTAAATCTTTGACATTGTGCAATTATGTTAGACATGTTCCTTTTGGCATTATTTATTGCCACTTTTTTTGAATTTGAATTTGCATTTGCATTTGAACTTAAATTTAAATTTTAATTTGAACTTGAATTTGAATTTGGATTTGGTTTTGGTTTTGGATTTGGATTTGGATTTGGATTTGATGACTGCTGACTTTGTAACTTTGGCATATGAAGTGACCTTCACCCTCTTGGTGAAGTAATTGACAACCACGAAGATTAATTGGTGTCGGCTAGATGCTTTTGATGAGATCGGCCCCATAACATCTATGGCCCACATATAGAAAAAATGGAGGAGGCACATAAGTCTTGTCTTCCTCAATTTGGCATTTACGGCATAACTGATGCAATTTCCCTTTCTTGATAAACCAGTAGCTCGAACCTCTTGATTAGCCTGGCCATTGTAGAACCATTAACATGGGTTCTTTAAACACCTTCATGGATCTCTTCTAAGATTTTCCTAACCTTAATAGCATACCCATGTTTCAGTAGTCGGGCGTGCCTTGATATGATCATGTGAAAACATCTCTGAATTCTTGAAAATGGCTCAATGATGTCTCGCCTTATTTCTGTGGTGAGTTAGGCTTCGATCTTTACCCATTTCCTAAGCTTGCAATGTCCATTGACCTTTTGCAAGGTAGAGTCTATTTTCATCTTGTTCTACCATCCTTAACAAATCAAAAGATAGGCTACAATCTTTGTCATCTTCAAAGTCCTTAGATCCTTTAGACCCATATCTCATTCAAAAAGGAAGTCAGTAACAAACGTCGCTCATTTCATTGATATCTGGGTACCTAGGTACGAAGGCAAAAAATCCAAAGAATAAATGATTCTAAGGATGATTATTTGTATGGTATGGTCTTGAATAAAGAATGAAAGAATATTCTAAAAAACTAAAGAATGTATAGTATGAAATGGAAAGAATGAAAGAATATTTGCTTAAAAGATGCATTTTATTGAAATAAAAATTCTAGACACAAGCCTATTTCACAAAAAGATTCTTATTGCCTCTAGGATTAAAGCAACAAGTATGTTTTGAATATTACTCTAGATTAGCTCTAAAAATACAGGGATCCCTTCCACAGTCTCATTGTTTAAAATCTTCCTAAGTATGTAAGGGTTTGGAAACTTTTATTCCCCGATTCTTCTTCGGATACGTCATTAATGTTCAGATTCCCTAATATTCCTTCCAAGCCTCTGACTTTTTCAAGGAATTGCAACTCTTCTGCCTCCATTTTTGACTATCATATTCACTGCTTCATCCGAGTGATTAGGTTCTGAGGAATCGTCGACTTTCACAATTCCCATTTCAATGAGCCTTTCGACCAACTTTTTAAATGTAGTGCAGTTTTCAATTAAATGCCCTATTATTCCCGCGTGGTACTCGCATTGGGCATTCTCATTATACCATTTTGGGTACGGAGGTTTCATAGGTTTTGAGTATAACGGAGACACTACATGCACATAAAAAAGATTCTGATACAGCTCTTTATATGTTATCGAGATGGGTGTGAACTGGAGCCTTTCTGTATTTGGCCTCGAGTTGGATTCTTGCCTTAAAGAGCCTTGATAGCTATTGATTTCGGTCTTATACGTGCTCAGGATATTTACTTTATTTTCCTTGTTTCTCGAAGTTGATCTTTTGGTGCTTTCTCCTGCGTCTATCTTTCCGCTTCTTATAGCATTCTCAATTATCTCGCCGGACATTACCATATCTGAAAAGCTCATGGAGGCACTTCCCAACATATAGTTAATGAACGAGGCCTTAAGAGTATTAACGAGAGCATCGTGGTTTCTTTTTCTAGTAGAGGTGGCAGTACTTGTATAGCGACTTTCCTCCATCTTTGGGCATACTGTCGGAAACTCTCATTTGTTCTCTTCTCCATATTCTACAGAGTGATTCTATCGGGGGTCATATCCGTTATACCATTTGGACGCTGCCCAAGTTAGACTGTCTTGAAAGTAGTGGATCAGTAATTGATCATTGTTGACATACCCAGATATACGTCTACAGAACATAGTGATATAAGCTTCGGGACAACTATTTCCATTCTATTTCTCAAACTCTGACATTTTGAACCTATAGGGAAGTACTAGGTCCAGAACCAAGCTTAAATCCTTAGCATCGATTCCTCTATAATTATCAGCGCATTCCATTGCTCTGACTTTTTCTTCCAGCCATTTACATTGGTCCTCTAACTGCTTTGGGAATTCCATTCTTTCTCTTTTCTTTCTACTACATTATCTAGATCGGGAACAACGAGATTGGCAAGATTACCCTCTAGATTAGAGCCTGATCCAATTTGGGTATTCACTGGTATCGAAGCCCCAGCATGAAATTGTTGGAGACTAATCGTGACAGATGGTCTCTGTGGGTTTATCTCAAGTTGTGCCTGTACATGTGTTGGGGTAAAACTAGGAGGATATTGAGGATCTTCATTATTTTCCTTGACATTATCCATGGTGCCTTTCTCTTTGTCCATCCTTCCTACCAATAGTTGGGACAATTGAGCCATCATGTTTCTTTGGGACTCCATCATTTGATCCATCATCTCTTGCTGGATCTTAGCTAGCTGCTCTTGCATCTATGGCTGCATTTGTTCTTGCATATCCTTTTGCATTTGCTCCAATTTTTTAGCTTTTTATCCATTTACTTGGTCTTTTTTTGTGTCGTAGGGATGCATATTTGGTAAGGTTTTGTCGGTTTCTAGGTTACTAAAATAATTTTTAATTAATTAGAGTCTTTCTAAAAATTTTAATGCATGTGATGTGATGTAATGCAAATACATGAAATGCAATGCAAAGGCATGGAATGAATGCAAAAAGAAAGAGAGGCTTGATTCTGAATTCAATTCCATTAGAAGAACTTTTCTAGAAAATAAATTTCTTTATATAAAACGGATTACATATGCGGCATTGTCCTCATAGTCTAGGTGAAGACACCAATCTTTTTCTTCGTATCCGAATGTTATGGTCGTGTCCCGTGACTATTCACTCACTTATCCTCCACGATGCTTATAAGCTTCTTTAAGAAAATTGAGACGTGATGACTCTCGAATATTCCTTGTTGGCTTGAATCCCCGGGTAACGAGGCAAAGTCATATACTATCAATCTTTTCTCGTTGTGTTTACTTGGACTATATTTGGACGAACACATTATAACCCACTTTATCAAGCAATCTATTTTCCTATAACAAACTCTTCTATTTAGCAATCGAATATGAATCAACACCTCCTTTCTATGATGATGAAATGCAATGTAGTCATAAACAAAAGAAAACATGTTAGTATCATATACAGATGGTAAAAATCAAATCAAACAGAAAATAGTCAAACACCTATCCAAGTGACTACTAAGGTTCAACATAGTTCTACCTAAAGTGGGCTCTTAGGGTTCACTATATGTGGTTTAGTTCTAAAGAGAGGGTACCTGAACCAGTAGATTCCTCAATCCTCACCCATTATAGGCTCATATGGATCGAGTTTGGTTCAGGGGAATACATTGCCCTATGACCATGCGAAGATGAAAATCTCACGAAGACATAAGTACGGATGTATTCCGAAGCAATCGACTAGTCCATGCGGAGGTGAAAACCTCACAAAGACATAGTTTCTCACTCCCACTTAAAGGTATAACCACAACGGTCATGCAGTGCAATGCTAAAGTATTTTATGAGACTCAACATTATTGCAATCATAGCACCAACAAATGCATCAAAAGAAACACGATTTTTCAAAATAATTTTCCAAATTTTCAATCAAAAGGACAAGAATTAATCAATCTATGGCATGACTCTCAACCAGTCCCCAGTAGAGTCGCCAAGCTGTCGAAACCATTTTTTATGTTTGAGAAACGGAGATTGACTCTAAAATGTAATATGGAGTCGCCACCAATCCTTTTTGTTTAGGTGTGATCGGATCACCTATAAAACATTTTATTTTATTAAAATATTAATTTTGGCCTACGAAATTCAAGAAAATAGGTTTGAAAGTCGGTTACATACGAGGAACGATTAGCACCCTCGCAACGCCCAAAATTGGTACCTATTTGATTAATTAATGCCCTAATGTCAAAAATTTGAAAAGATTTTAAAATACAATCTCTTTTGAAAATATTTGAATTTAATCGAATTGGATATTAAGATTCTCTTGCTCCGAAGGAATAAAATATCACATCCAGCACGTTAGGATACGAAAATTTAAATCCTCGAATCCAAGATCATCTCATGATTCCTAAAACTCATGCATTGAAAATATCAAAAGGATATTCGATTATTTAGCCAAACGAAAAACGAAAACCCAGCACGTTAGGGCACAATTTCTCGATTTCCAAACACAGAATATTGTCTTATTTTGAAAGCTTTTACTAAAAGATTATAAAATGGATTCAAAAAATATTTTTTTATCTTGTTTAAGGATAAAATATAATCAATATCGGGCGAAAGTGAGAATTTGAATTGTAACACCCCAAACCCGGCCCAAACACCACGACCGGATCTGGTATGTCACTAAAAAAAAATTTTATAAAACAATTCAGTTTATTAGAAAACCCAAATAAAATAAAATAGATCTTTACAATTGAAAGCCCAAAACTTAAAGAGAAAAAAACCTTAGTTTAAACAAAGTAAATATAAAAAAACAAAGCAAGCCCATAATAAAACCAAAACATAAACTAGTGGCCCATGGCCTTATTACAACGGGTTTAAAGTCCATAAAATAAAACATCTTATAAACTATTTAGTTGAGACTTTCCACGGATCCACATATTCTTTTGTATGGCCACCTTGCGTTCCTCTCCAGCCCGGTCCGGAGCACTAGGTATCACCTGAAATGTTAATTAAAAGGGTGAGTCACGAGACTCGATGTGCAACCCTCATGTACTACTAGATTTTGGGCCTTAGGCCCATTAGGAAAAATAAGCAGTTTAATACTCATAATAAAAATTAATAACAAATAATATGCAAGGCCCAACCCGTTTGCCTAGGTTTCCATCCGCTACACGCCCCCGTACCAACCGTTCACACCATTGGGGATTTCTACAATCGACCCACACCGCTACACACCAAAATGGCAGTCATGCTGCTCATCTACATATGATGGCCGAAGCCCGTATAACAATTCACGGCAATAGCCGCTACATCAAATCACGGTAAAATCGCTACACATATAATGTATAACTCCCTCCTTTCATCAACGCAACCCATGCAATCACATACAAGCATTTTACTTATAACATTTAAACAGATTATTTACTAACCTGGTGATCCGCTTTTACCCTTCTTGGGCTTTCATCAATAAACCGAGATGTTGGCAATTATCAAAACATATAAATCTTATGATCATGCATTTTATGATTAGATCTAGATGGTGGGGAAGTATTACACACCTGTTATCGCGAAAATCTATTATCCTTAACGTAGAGCCTTATTTGTCGAATCCCGAAATTCCCTAAGAAACGTCACCTCCCTACCTATATTCGGCCACCACCAAAACAAATATCAAACCAACCGATACACACAACCATCCTAACCCAAATAATATTTGGCCAAAGCAAAAAGAATCATGGAAGGCCATTAGGCCAAACCTACCACCACCTACCTTCAGCTTTTCTACCAAATCGGCTTTAATGGAACAGATTCTGCTTTAAGGAGTAAAGAGTATAATCGACAGGGCCTTGGAAACAATGATTTAGATTAGGAGTTGATCAAAACAAAGGAATCACAGAAAAGGAAAAAAATCCTAAAACTCACCGGATTAAAGAGAGTATACGACTTACGATTGCACCTTCGAAAATGAGATTTCACTTATAGATTCGACTTTGAGAAGAGAAGAGGGAAAGTAAAGCGTGTTTGGAGAGTTGCGACAAAGAAAAGGTTTTGAGAGAAAAGAAGAAGAGAATTGCTAGGTGAGGAAGAAGAGAAAAATTGAAAGAAAGGATGATCACTTGGCTTATATAGATTTTGGCAATACACTCCCTCCAGAGTTGGATTTTGGCCAACTCTTTGTCATCGATAGCTTTTATCTTCCTTGTTATCTTAATCCCTTTTCTCTCTGAAAATAGCCCTCATCTTTCTCTTCATTATCTTCGTATTTATCAAGAAAATAAAAAAAATTAAAATCCCTATTTTGTAGCTAGTGTGCCGTCCACTCCTAAGGCTCCTAAGTGACGAATTTTTGACCCAAAACTTGGGCTCTAAGTAGCCCTCACTTGGCCCAAACTCCTTCCCCCTTATGACGCCACCTTATGCCCACTTAAAGCTCCTCAAATCTTTGGGCCACAAGCCCAGCTTGTCACTTAATTAACTATCTACTTAAATTATGGGCTAACACCATTTATTAGCCACCTAACCCAAATTTTTAAGTCCAATATGTATCACTTTAAAATACCCAGCGCACTAATTTAAACCCTAATAAAAAAAATCAGCCCGATCCTTAAAATCTCAATTTAACATATTAAACTATCGTATAAATACGCAGGCCCACATTTAGGATGTTACAGTTCTACCCCCTTAAAATAAATTTAGGCCTCAAAATTTACCTGATCAGAAAAGATGGGGATACTGTTGTCGCATAACATCCTCCGGTTCCCACGTCGCCTCTTCTGCGCCATGGTTTCTCCATAAAACTTTAACCAAAGGAACGGACTTCCTTCTCAACACTTTTACATCTCGATCCAGGATTTGCACTGGCTCCTCCTAAAAAGACAAGACCGGGCTTACTTCTATCTCTTCTATCGGCACTATGTGCGATGGATCAGATCGATAATGTCTCAGCATCAAGACATGGAACACGTCATGTATCTACTCCAACTTTGAAGGCAACTCCAAACGATAAGCCACGAGGCCCACACATTCTAACACCCGATAAGGCCCAATAAACCGAGGACTTAACTTCTCCTTTCGTCCAAGCCTCATTACTTTCTTCCACGGAGATACCTTCAAGAAGACTTGGTCTCCTACTACGAATTCCACCTCCTTTATCTTTAGATCCACATAAGATTTCTGCCGATCAGATGCTTCCTTCAATCGAGTTCAATTAACTTAACTTTTTCCTCCGTTTTCGAAACTAGTTTCGGACCCAATACCTGACGTTTACTCAACTCCGTCCAACAAGTTGAGTCGACATCTCCTTCCATATAATGCTTCATATGGCGCCATTTGAATACTAGCTTGATAGCTATTATTGTATGCGAATTCAGCCAAGGGTAAATGCTCCTCCCAACTACCCCTAAAATCGATGATGCAACCCCTTAGCATATCCTCCAAGATCTGAATTACCCTCTCAGACTGACCATCAGTCTGTGGGTGAAAAGCAGTACTGAAGTCTAACCTTGTCCCCATTGCCTGATGAAGAGCCTTCCAAAATCGTGATGTGAACCTAGGGTCCCGATCCGATATGATCGACACCGGTACACCATGTAATCTTACAACCTCAGCCACGTACAACTTAGCCAACTTTTGTAGAGAAAAGTCCACTCGAACTGGTATGAAGTGAGCAGACTTCGTCAGTCGATCCACAATTACCCAAATTGAATCTTTCTTAGTGGGCGTAAGGGGAAGCCCATTAACGAAGTCCATGGTAATTCTCTCCCACTTCCATTGCGAAATCTTTATCGGTTGATGCAAACCCAAAGGTACTTGGTGTTCAGCTTTAACCTACTGACACGTTAAACACTTCCTACAAATTACGTAACTTCCCGCTTAAGACCGGGCCACCAAAACTAATCCGTAGATCCTCAGATAACTTACTTCCTCCGGGATGCATAGCATATGGATCTATATCGATTCTCAAGAATCCTCGCCTTAATTCCTCATCCTTGACATATAAACCTTACCCAAAAACACAAAGACTCGTCACCGTTTATACCATAGCCTTCTAATTCCCATCCCGCACTTGCTATAGCTTAGCACTCGATTTCCATCTACCAACTGTTTCTCCTTTACCTGACTTAACCACGTCGGCTTCACTTGCAACTCTGCTAGCAAACTTCTATTATCATAAAAGCTAAGATGTGCAAACATCGCCCTCAGATCTGACACCACTTTTCGACTTAGGGCATCTGCCACCACATTTACCTTGCCCGGGTGATACTCTATTGAACAGTTGTAGTCTTTCAGCAACTCCACCCACCTTCGCTATCTCAAATTCAGCTCCTTCTGGGTCAACAAATATTTCAGACTCTTGTGGTCTGTGTAAATCACCGACCTTTCTCCATACAAGTAGTACCTCCACACTTTTAGAGCGAACACTACTGCAGCCAACTCCAGATCATGCGTCGGATAGTTAACCTCATGTGGCCTCAATTGCCGAGACGCATAAGCGACCACTTTCTCGTCTTGCATTAGAACACATCCCAATCATGTATGGAAGCATCACAATATACCACAAAGTCTTTCCCTCCTTCCGGCTGAATCAAAATCGGAGCCTCTGTCAATACTCTCTTAAGCTTCTCAAAGCTCTCCTACTACTTATCCGCTCATATGAAAGGTACCTCCTTTTCAACAACTTCGTCGGAGGTCTTCGCTATTGACGAGAACCCTTCAACAAATCTCCTGTAGTAGCTCGCTAACCCCAAGAAACTACGAACCTCGCGCCACGGACTTGGGTGGTTTCCAATCTAATCTCGCCACAATCTTCCGAGGGTCTACCCTTATTCCTTCCACAGACACCACATGCCCTAAGAACGTAACTTCCTTCAGCCAAAATTTGCACTTGCTAAACTTGGCATAAAGCTTCTTTTCCCTTAACACTTGCAACACCACCCGGAGATGCTCATCATGTTCTTCCTCAGACTTGGAATACACTAGGATGTCATCTATGAACACAACGACGAATTGGTCCAGGTAGGGTTGGAAAACCTGATTCATCATATCCATGAACGCAGCTAGGGCGTTCGTCAATCCGAACGGCATTACTAAGAACTCATAATGCCCGTACCTTATCCGGAAAGCTGTCTTATGGATATCTGCTTCCTTCACCTTAAGCTGATGATACCCTGACCTTAAATCTATCTTTGAAAATACTGCGGCCCCCTTAAGCTGATCGAACAAGTCGTCTATCCTCGACAATGGGTACTTGTTCTTGATGGTTAGCTTATTCATCTGCCGGTAATATATGCACATGCACATAGTCTCGTCCTTCTTTTTCACGAATATGACTGGCGCTCCCCATGGAGACACACTTAGTCGGATGAATCCTCGATCCAATAGCTCCTGAATCTGAGCCTTGAGCTCCATCAGCTCCTTCAACGCCATTCGATAAGGGGCAATAGATACCGGTGCTGTACCCGGGAGTAGTTCTATTCCAAACCCCACCTCGCGATTCGGGGGTAATCTTGGCAACTCCTCCGAAAAAACGTCTGCAAAATCATTGACTGTTCAAACCTCATCGACAGTCACCTCTTTAGCATCCAAAGCACTAATAAAAGTTAAAAAAGGTATTACATCCCTTCCGAATCATCTTAACAGCTTTCATGGCCGACACTTCATTGGACAAATAATTCCTTCTTTCTCCTAATACAACCATCTCCCCGCTTTTCGGGGTACTTAACACCATGCGCTTAGTCCCACAATCCAACTTAGCACGATGCTTTGACAACCAATCCATTCCTAGGATAAGATCGAACTCTCCGAATGGCAATTCCATTAAGTCCGCCGAAACACTACCCTTGAGTCTCTAAAGGTACATCCTTAAATAACTTGTCTACTACCTAGATTGTCCTAGGGGACTAACCACAGTCATCTTCCTAGTAGTTATTTCAGGATCTATACTTAAGGTCTCAGATATCGAACATGCAATATAGGAGTGGGTTGACCCAAAATCAATCAAAAAAGAAAAGGGTCATCATTATAAAAACGTCTCGGTTATGACATCCGTGCAAGTCACCATCCTCTTGTCGATGAACTATAAACTAGACCCGACTGTCTTGCATTTACATTATCAAGCACCTCTACCAGGTGCTTCACGACCACGACCAGCCCTATTTCCTCCTCTACCTGCACCTCGACCCCTTGGTCCAGGCTGATCACCTCTCCTCACTTGATCAAGCACCTCGTACTGGCTACCCCCCGATTCATCCTGGGACGCCCTTAATCGATGTTCTGGACCCACACCTAAAGCATCCACCTATTTTTATTCTCACTCCTATAATCGTCCTCCCACATGTAGAATATACTTGATTTTGACTTGTCGAGCACGAATCGCCCATCGCCCCCAGGCCTCTTCGAAAATTCCCGATGCTCTTGATGGCCCAAAGCTCCTCTTATTCTTACCCGATCCTTATCCCTTTCTTCCTCTCAACCTGTTTCACTTCTTCAGCTATTTTAACCTTATCTACCAAAACAGCAAAAAACCCTTTTCCCGTTGCGGTGCTATCAGAACCCTTAACTCGTTTCTCAGCCCATCCTCGAACCGAACACAATGTTCATACTCGTTGCTACCATTCTCGAAATGCTTACTCAAGCCTGAAACTTCGGCCTCATATTCGATTACATAGACTTACTTCCTGTACCAAGTTCAGGAATGCCTTCCTTTGGGCATCTATATAGATGGCCCTGACATACTTTCCATAAAATGACTCCCTAAAGAAATCCCAGTCAATCAGATCTGGAGCAGCACCTTTTTTCACCGTGAGCCACCACTGGTAAGCCTCGTCTCGAAGAAGAGACACGACCCCTTTCAGCTTCTTCTCCACCGTAAATCTAAGTCATCCATTATATGCTCAGTTGCTTCCATCCAATACTCAGCTGTGTTAGGGGCTACACCAGAAACTCCCCTAAACACTTTTACTCCATTGGCCTTAAGCCGCTCCGCATAGATTTTCGAGCTCTGCTGCCCTGCCTACTCCAAAGAACCCTCTCTAAACCCTCAACATCGCTTTGAGATACAAGATCATCTCCGGCGCCTCATCCTAAAATTCTCTTCTCTACCGGTAGATTCGGCATCTCGTTTCTCGACCGTGGCTAGACCCTACTGGCTCTGATGCTGTCATTCTACCCCTACCGCGTCCACGCGACGGACGTCCTCGACCTCTTGAACTCATTCTTTCGAGTTTCGTTTATCTGATTAAGAATTTTATGAATCATTATTTCTTTCCACTAATTTATCGCGAACAGTCTTATGATTAATAGTTCTAAAAAGTAGTTCTTTCGAATTCATACACACACTATAGTCTCAAGTTCATTCATTCAATCATCAACATTCATGAACTCACATTCATTACAGAAAAGTGTTGTGGTTGTCATTGTTGTTGTTTTCCACTACCCAAGGGTATTTTCGTAATTTTATCCTACAGGGGTATTTTCGTAATTTTTCAAAATAGGGTCCTTGGTGATTTTGTGAAATAAGGGTGTTTTAGTAATTTTGTAATCTCAGGGTACTTCGGTAATTTTGGAAATTTAGTGGTATTTCGGTAATTTTGGAAGTCTGGGGGTATTTCGATAATTTTAAAAATCTAAGGGTATTTTAGTAATTTTAAAATCTGAGGTATTTTGGTCATTTTGCCAAGTAAGGGTAGTTTGGTAATTTTTTTTCAAATAGGGGTACTTTTGGAAAAAAACTAATTTCATGGTCCGTGTTATTCTTGTAAACGTGAGATTTTCGGGTAAATTTTCGAAACATAGGTATTTTATAAGTTCATGGTTGATCATAAATTTTCACAAATCAAATATGTTTTGAAAAAAAAAAATTTCAAAACCTTGGAATTTTTTTTCAAAATAGGTGGTTGGTCCCTTTCGGGTTTTAATTATAAGGTTTAGCCCATTAATAAATCCTCATGACTAGGGTGAATAGTCACTACGCACTGTAGGATTCTAGCGAAGAGGAGGTGAGTCGTTAGGGCTGCTTAAATACCAAGCTCTCCCTAAATCCACTCCTAGACATGCGTATGCCCATTGCCACACCCTAACTTGACTAAGGTGAGCAGTACTACGCACTGTAGAATTCCAAAGAGGAGGTGAGTCACTAGATCTTTAAATCTGAGCTCTTCCGGATCCTTCCTAGACATGCGTGATTTATTACACCCCTAGCCTTGCGGCTCGTTAATGGGTTTGTTCAAGAAATTAAGTTTTATGAATTTTAAGAAGTAGTTTGTACTAAGCCTAAAGTCCATCAAGTTCTAATTCTAACTTAGTCTACGTCCATAAAGCCTATTAAGCCCACATAAATATATCACACAATGGTTCAAGTACTTACAGCGGACTTGGTAGGAGGCGCAGTGCCATGCCGAGCTAAAAACACATTATTATCTAAAAATATGTATATTTCAAAAGCCCATCTTTAGAAAACGTTTTGAGCCCAAAAACCCCTAGAGTCGAGTTTTGAATCGGGCTCTGATACCAATTTGTAACACTCCAAACTCGACCCAAACACCACGACCGGATCTGGTATGTCACTAAAAAATTTTATAAAACAATTCAATTTATTAGAAAACCCAAAAAAAATAAAATAGGTCTTTACAATTGAAAGCCCAAAACTTAAAGAGAAAAAAAAACCTTAGTTTAAATGAAGTAAATATAAAAAAAGCAAAGCAAGCCCATAATAAAACCAAAACATAAACTAGTGTCCCATGGCCTTATTACAACGGGGTTTAAAGTCCATAAAATAAAACATCTTATAAACTATTTAGTTGAGACTTTCCGTCGGATCCACATATTCTTTTACATGGCCACCTTGCGTTCCTCTCCAGCCTGGTCCAGAGCACTAAGTATCACCTGCAATGTTAATTAAAAGGGTGAGTCGCGAGACTCGATGTACAACCCTCGTGCACCACTAGATTTTGGGCCTTAGGCCCATTAGAAAAATAAACAATTTAATACTCATAATAAAATTAATAACAAATAATATGCAAGGCCCAACCTGCTTGCCTAGGTTTCCATCCGCTACACGCCTGTACCAACCGTTCACACCATTGGGGATTTATACAATCGACCCACACCGTTACACGCCAAGATGGCGATCATGTCGCTCATCCATATATGAACACACCCAAACCCTACCACGAGCCTCGATCGGATCTCGTATGTTCTCGAGTAAAAAAGTTCAAAACTTGTTAGTTACTTTGGAAAAATCTATGTGGCTTTGAAGAACATTTGATTTGTGTTGGGTTCAAATTGAAAACGTGTTGTTCTTGAAGACTAGATTTTATTTAAACAAGATTTTTATTTGTACTTGAAATCAATAAGTTAAAGGTATTGCCGGTTTTTAGAGTTTAACATTAAATTGAAAATCGATTGTGTTTGGGTGTCAAAACATTTAAAATTCATTTTTAAGAAAAGTTATTTAATCTTGATTTAATAATAATCGTATCATGATAAACCAAATTAAATGCATGCTTAAAACAGTTAATAGTAATGGCCATATTACATCAAAGCAAAACCGAAATAAATCCAAAATACTTAAATATAAAAACCAACGAAAATAAAATAACTTTGAGCTGAGCATGGCCACCACTAAGCTCCTGCCGACCCGGTCCATTTACTGAGTGTCACCTGAAAAGATATCCCACAACGGGGTGAGTCAACGGACTCAATGTGTAACAACCAACACAATCTCCCAACGATTTAGGCATAATAAATCATATATATAACAAATATAGGCAATGATGCAATCCTGAACCCAAACCTAAATAACCATCCTTTACACATCACCCATACCTGCCATCACACCGTAGTAATCGACCCTCCATCCGCTACACACCATCGAAGGCAGTCACTGTAGACGACTTGCATATCGCCCTTATAAATTGTGGCATAGCCACCATATAATGTGACAAGGTCACCAGATAATATTTTGTGACATACGTCACCACATTCAGATTATGTGACATGAGTCACCAGATATTGTGGTAAAAACCACCAGATCACTTCCCCTTTTCATAATCACCCATATGGCCATGCACAGTACAATACATGCAAAATCATGCCATATATCTTATTCCATGTTCATAACGAATTCATGATATGTCATATTCAATATTCATAACACTATTAACATAGTATTAAAGGTGAACGCACTGAGTACTGCACTCATCGTATGGTACCTTTAGCCACATCTTTCATATTTTCATTAACACATACATAACATGAATACCATAATCTATTAGGAAATTAGTGTAGGGCTACACAACTGGTACTAACGTGTTCACCGAATCCCGAAAGACTATCAAAAGATTGTATCGCTCCTAAAAATCATAGTTAGAATCGACTAATCACTAACACTTAATATGGCCTTGGCCGAATATTCATATTCCCTTACCTTGTGGATCTAAATCCCAAAATCATCAATTGTCTTATAGAGATGTCGAAATACCTACAAGCCTTATGTTAGATCCGATTCTAACACTTAATGAACATCATAAATGGCCTTCGGCCTAATATTACACTTTACTTACCTTAGATATCTAAATCCCGAATGATCTTCTCTTGTAGTCGACTTAGCAGAAATCCCAAAATCCTCCTTCAAAGATTCGGCCAAAGAGCATTAATGGGATTAGAGTCTTGATTTCGATAGACAAAAATAGAGAACAGAGATTTTTAAACCCAAGAGAGATCCCTTACCAACAAAGTCACCAAAACGCAATTGATCAACCAGCTTCAAGAAATCGACAAGGAAGCTTGCAAAAGAAATCGATTCAAAGAGTGACAATGAAGTGAACTTTCGGCTTTAGGAGGAAGTAGCAGGGAGATACAGATTCGGCTTGATGAACACTAGGGAGATTCGGCTTCAACAAGGGAAAGAATAGGAAGAGTATGAGGCTTTAGGGAGAATCGACAATGATGGGATTTTGAGAGAGGGATATTCAGTTTTAACAAATGGAAAAAAAAAAAAGGGATTTAGTTCAGAGAGTTTCAACAATAAAGAACTTTTGGGAGAAAGAAATCGCACCAGAGGAAATCCTATACTTCACTTATGCACATTCGCTTTTCCCCTTTCCCATGACCGAATATTGACATCCAAGGTGTCCCTTGGCCGCCAACTCTCCTTCCCTTATCGCTTCCTCCTTTTCTCCTACTTTCTCTTTACCCCTTCAAAATAATTTAAATAAATCAACAATTATCTTCCTACCTTAGTCGATTTTGAATGCATTTGACTTGATCAAATGCTCATCCATTAAGTGTCCCATTGTCAGCCCACCACCGCTTCCTCCTTCGCAAAAATAAACTCCCATTTACGCCCCATGTCGCTCGAACCTAAGCCCTGCACCCTCCTTGTGGCGTCACTCACTGAGGCTTTAAGTGGCGCCTCCTTGCCACTTTACCAAGCCCATTTGTTTATCCAATTTTCCCTACAATTTTTCTTAAGGCCTCATTCGCTTAGCTCCCCTTTAAGACTTAAAACTGATAATTTCTAAGGCATTCACCTACACTCTAGAGTTCTCAAAATTCACACAACACATTCAAACACACATAGGCATGCTACTTCATACAATTAAGCAAAAATGCACAACCCCTAAATCCCAGATATTACAGTTCTACCCCCTTAAAATAATTTTAACCTCGAAATTACCTGGTTGAAATAGGTGGGGGTATTGCTGTCGCATTGCTTCTTTCGGCTCCCACGAAGCTTCTTCCGATCCATGATTACGCCACAACACTTTAACTAGAGTAACGAATTTCCTCCGTAGTACCTTCACATCCCGTTCTAAAATCTGAATCGACTCCTCCTTGTAGGACAAATCCGTCTCAGCCCACCTCCTCAACCAAGATATATGAGATGGATCCGATAGGTATCGGCGTAGCATCGACACGGGAACACATCGCATCCGCTTCAACTCAAGGTAATTCTAACCGTATTCCATCGGTACAACTCGCTTTAATACCCGATAACGTCCTATAAACTCGACTTAACTTCCCTTTGACCAAATCTCATTACCTTTTTCCAAGGCGAAACTTTAAGAAACATGTAATCTCCCACAAAGAAACTCAATCTCCTTCCGCTTAAGATCTCAGACGATTTTTGCTCGTCGAAGCCTCCTTCAACCGTGTCCGAATCACCTTAACCTTTTCTTCCGATTCGCCATAATTTTGGACCCAAAATCGACGCTCCCCAATTCCGCCCAACATGTAGGAGTGCGACACTTCCGTCCATATAAGCGCCTACGGTGCCATCCAATACTTACGATAGCTATTGTTATACGTAAATTTTGCTAAAGGCAAGAACTCTTCCCAAATCCCTCTCAAGTCTATCACACACCTTCAACATATCCTCTAACACTTGATCACTCGCCGAATGGTCATCCGATCATGGATGAAATGCGCATCAAGTCCAATCTGGTGCCTAAAGCCTGATGTAGTGCTTTCCAAAACTGAGACGTAAACCTTGGATCCCTATCTAAAATAATCGACATCGATACTCCATGCAACCTCACAACTTCGCCACATACAACTTTGCTAACCTCTCGCAAAGAATAGTCAACCCAAGACCGAATGAAATGCGGACTTTGTCAATCGATCCACTATCACCCATACCGAGTCCTTCTTAGTAGGCATAAGGGAAGCCCACTAACGAAGTCCATGGTGATTCTATCCCACTTCCATCGCAGAATCTTTATCTACCAAGCAACTCGACGAATCCGGTGTTCAAATTTAACTTGTCGACACGTTAGGCACTTCCCTACAAATTTGGTAACTTCCGCTTAAGACCGTGCCACCAAAACTGCTCCTTAGATCTCTATACAACTTACTACCTCCGGATGCATAGCATAAGGGCTACTATGCGATTCTCAATAATTTTCTCTTTAACTCCTTATTCTTAGGCATACGACCTTACCCTTGAAACACAATACTCCATCATCATAACACCATAATCCTCAAACTCTCTATTCCGACTTGCCAGCTGCTTAGCACTTAGATCATCATCCGCCAACCGACTCTCTTTACCTCATTCAACCATGTCGCTTAACTTGCAACTCGCTAACAAACTTCCATCATCATACAAGCTAAGATGTACAAACATTGCCCTCGATCCGACACTACTTTCCTACTTAGGCATCCGCCACTACATTCGCTTTACCCGTGATACTTATAGAACAATCGTAGTCCTTCAATAACTCCACCCACCTTCGATGTCTCAGGTTCAGCTCTTTCTGAGTCAGCAGATACTTAAGGCTCTTGTGGTCCGTGTAGATCACTGACCTTTCTCCATATAAATAGTGCCTCCATACCTTAAGAGCAAAGACCACTGCCGCTAATTCCAAGTCATGCGTCGGGTAGTTAACCTCATGCGTCCTTAATTGTCAAGACGCATAAGTTACTACCTTCCTTCTTGCATCAGTACGCATCCCAATCTTGTATAAGAAGCATCACAATATACCATATAGTCCTTCCCTGCTTCAGGCTGAATCAAAACTGGAGCTTCTGTCAATACCCTCTTAAGCTTCTCAAAACTCTCCTGTTGTTTATCCGTCCATACGAAAGGTACCTCCTTCCTTAGCAACTTCGTCAAAGGTGCAAAGAATTGACTGAAACCTTCTACTGAACCTTCAGTAGTAGCCTCGCCAATCCCAAGAAACTACGAACTTTTGCCACGGACTTAGGTGGTTTCCAATCCAATACCGCCTCAATCTTCCGAGGATCCACCCTTATCCATTCAAAGCAGACACCACATGCCCTAAAAACGAATTCCTTCAAACCAAAATTTACACTTGTTAACTTGGCATATAGCTTTTTCTCCTTAACACTTGCAACATGACTCGAGGTGCTCGCCATGTTCTTCCTCGCACTTAGAATACACCAAAATATCGCCTATAAACACAACAACGAACCGGTCTAGATAGGGTTAGAAAACCCTGCTCATCATGTCTATGAACGCTACTGGGCATTTGTCAATCCAAATGATATTACCAAGAATTCATAATGCTCGATCTTGTCCGTAAAGTCGCCTTATGGATATCTACCTCCTCATCTTAAGTCGATGATATCCGCACCTTAGATCTATCTTTGAGAATACCATGGCCCCTTAAACCGATCGAACAAGTCGCTCTATCCTTGGCAACGGATACTTGTTCTTGATGGTCACTTATTCAATCGCCATAGTCATGCACATGCTCATAGTCCTGTCCTTCTTCTTTACAAATAGGACCGGTGCTCCCCATGGAGACACACTAGGTCGGATAAATCCACATCAAGCAACTCTTGGATCTGAGCCTTGAGCTCAGCCAACTCCTTGGGTGCCATTCTGTACGGGGCAATTAACACAGGAGCTGTACCCAACAGCAAGTTAATTCTGAACTCCACTTCCCTATCCGGGGGTATTCCAGGTAACTCCTCCGAAAAAATATCCACAAATTCTCTTACCGTTCTAACTCCACTAACTCCCCCTTCCTTTGCATCCAACGCACTAACAAAGGTCAAAAATGCCTTGCACCCTTTGCGAACCATCTTCTTAGCCTTTAAAGCAGAGACTACATTAGACAAGTAGTTTCTTCTTTCTCCTATCATAATTATCGCCTTATCTTCCTGCGCTTTAACTCCATTCGCTAGTCAAGAATCCAATACAAACCGATGTTCCACTAGCCAATCCATGCCAAGGATGAGATCAAATTCTCTCAAGGGTAGTTACATCAAATCGGCAGAAATACCACTCCCCGAAGCTCTGAGGTACACTCAAAATATCTTATTCACCACTACAGCTTTGACCTAATGGGCTCACTATGCTTATCTCCCTATTAGACAGCTTCGAGGCTATGCCTAGTGTTTCAACTACTCTACATGCAACATAAGAGTGGGTAGAGCCAACATCAATTAAAGCAAAGTAAGGCTTGTCACCTATAAGGAACGTATCAGCTTATGACGTCCTGGTGCGTCTTCATCCTCCCTCCGATGAATCGCATACACCGCACCTACCGCTTTGCCTCTCAGATACCCACACCTCTCGCCTTGTTCCCTATCCTCTTTCAAAGACTATTACCTCTCGCTAATTAGACCCACGACCCATGGTGGTCAGCTGTCCCACCTCTTCCACTGATTAAAACCCCGACCTCTTGGTTTGGCTCCCATCTGCTTTTCATAGATGCCCTTAATCATGTGGTCCTTGACCCACACTTGAAACATCCTCCCGCCTTCTTCCAACACTCTCCTAGATGCATCCTTCCACACCGAGCACAAGTACGACATCGCCTCCAGGTCACAACTCACGACCATGCTACCATCAACTCTAGGCCTCTTTGCACATTTCGAATGACCTTGATGATCCAAAACCTCTTTGCCTATTCCACCAGATTTTGTCTCACGATTCTTTAATCCTTCAAACCTTAGCCTTCTCTACCAACACGAAAAATTCTCGCTCCTCGCAGGAGCTATCAACAACCTCAGTCATCCTCGGTCCGTCCTCAAACCGGACACATCACTCATGCTCCGTAGCCACGATTCCTCGAGCATAACTACCAACCTAAGAAATTTTGCCTCATACTCCGCCACCGACTTATTTCCCTAAACCAAATTCAAAATGCCTTCCTCTCAGGCGTCAACATAACTAGTTCTAATGTACTTCTTCTGATATGCCGCCTCAAAGTATTCCTAAATAAGATCATCTGCGGCAGCACCATCCCTAACCGTGAGCCACCATTGGTATGACTCATCACGAAGTAGCGACACTACCCCTTTCAGTTTCTCCTCGGCAGTCAGGTCCAAATCATCCATAATTCACTCCGTCGCTTCCAATCAATACTCAGCCGTATTGGGTGCCACACCAAATATACCACGAAAAAACTCAGCTCCATTAGCTCGGAGTCGCTCAAGTATAGACTTTCGAGCTCCCATGCCTCCACCTGCCCACCACCCTTTCCGTAACTCGCAACATCGCTCGTGATACTGCATCATCTCCCGTCGATCCTCGATATTCCACATCACGGTGGGTGGTGGTGGTATTTCATTTTATACCCTTGACCGCACCTAATGGGTTCGACACTATCATTCGACCTCTACCACTACCACGCACATTATGACCACGCCCCTAGAATTCATGCTTTGAATCGCTTTATCCGGTTAAAGAATTTTATGAATTAGTTTTTATTCCACTGATTTATCACGAATAGTCTTATGTTCAATAGTTCTAAAGAGTAGTTCTTTCGAATACACACACACAGTCTCAAATTTATTTATTCAATCATCACATTCATGAACTTGCGTTCATTACAGAAAAGTGTTGTGGTTGTCATTGTTGCTGTTTTCCACTACTCAAGGGTATTTCCGTAATTTATCCTATAGGGATATTTTTACAAAATTGAAATACTTGGTAAGAAAATTTCAAGGGTAAAATGGTAATTTTATAAACTGAGGGTATTTTTGTAATAATTTTTTTCAAACCAGGGGCATTTCGATAATTTTTTGCAAAATATGGTTTCAGGTGATTTAAAGAAATAAGGGTATTTTGGAAATTTTTAATTCGAGGGTATTTCGATAACTTTCTATACGGAGGGTATTTTAGTAATTTGTACAGGTTAGGGGTAGTTTGGGCAACTTGCAAACCAGGGGTATTTTGGTTATTTTTAAATCAAGGGTACTTTGGAATTTTATAATCATGGTTTGACTTTAGAATTTCACAAAACAAGGTGACGGGTCCTTTCGGTTTTAATTATTGAATTTAGCTTTGTGATTGAGTCTCTTGGTTAGGATGAACCGCCACTACGCACTGTGTAGGATTCGAGCTGAAAGCGGGTGAGTCACTAGGACCGCTTAAATACCAAGCTCCCCGAATCCAATCCTAGACATGCGCACAACGGTTGCCACACCTTAACTCTTATGACTCACCATGGTTTGTTTGGTTAAACTTTAAATTTTATGTATTTCGGTGTTGGGGTAAACTAACCCTAGGGTTCAATAATTCCTAATCTACTAATCTACGTCCCTATAATTTCCCACATACAAACCACAAAAGGGTTAGGAGTACTTACCTGGTGGACTTCGGGCCGGAGACTCAGATGCCATGCTAGAAAACCTGCTCATTCCTTAGTAAAATCCAATTTCAAAAGAAAGAAAACGTTTTGGGCCCAAAAAGCCCTCAAGGTCGAGTTTTGAACCTGGCTCTGATACCAAACTGAAACACCCCAAACCTAGCCCACGAGCCTCGACCGGATCTGGTATGTTCCCTGAGTAAAACAGTTCAAAACTTGTTAGTTACTTTGGAAAAATCTGTGTGGTTTTGAAGAACATTTGATTTGTGTCGGGTTCAAATTGAAAACGGTGTTGTTCTTGAAGACTAGATTTTATTTAAACAAGATTTTATTTGTACTTGAAATCAATAAGTTAAAGGTATTGCTGTGTTTTTAGAGTTTAACATTAAATTGAAAATCGATTGTGTTTGGGTGTCAAAACATTTAAAATTTATTTTTAAGAAAAGTTATTTAATCTTGATTTAATAATAATCGTATCATGATAAACCAAATTAAATGCATGCTTAAAATAGTTAATAGTAATGGCCATATTACATCAAAGCAAAACCCAAATAAATCCAAAATACTTAAATATAAAACCAAATAAAATAAAATAACTCGAAATGAAGCATGGCCACCACTATGCTCCCGCCAATTGGTCCAATTTATCGAGTGTCACCAAAAGATATCCCACAACGGGTGAGTCAACGGACTCAATGTGTAACAACCAACACAATCTCCCAACGATTTAGGCATAATAAATCATATATATAACAAATATAGGCAATGATGCAATCCCGAACCCAAACCTAAATAACCATCCTCTACACATCACCCATACCTGCCATCACACCGTGGGGATTACTAAATCGACCCTCCATCCGCTACACACCATCGAAGGCGTCCATCGAGACGACTTGCATATCGCCTCTTATAAATTGTGGCATAGCCACCATATAATGTGACAAGGTCAATAGATAATATTTTGTGACATACGTCACCACATTCGATTATGTGACATGAGTCACTGATATTGTGGTAAAACCACCGATCACTTCCCCTTTCATAATCACCCATATGCCCATGCACAAGACAATACATGCAAAATCATGCCATATATCTTATTCCATGTTCATAACTAATTCACGTGTATGTCATATTCAATATTCATAACACTATTAATATAGTATTAAAGGTGAACGACTCGAGTACTGCACACCATCGTATGGTACCTTTAGCCACATCTTTCATATTTTCATTAACACATACATAACATGAATACCATAATCTATCAGGAAATTAGTGTAGGGCTACACACCTGGTACTTACGTGTTCACTGAATCTCGAAAGACTACCGAAACAGATTGTACTCCTCCCTAAAAATCATAGTTAGAATCGGCTAATCACTAACACTTAATATGGCCTTGGCCGAATATTCATATTCCCTTACCTTGCGGATCTAAATCCCAAAATCGTCAATTGTCTTATGGAGATGTCGAAATACCTACAAGCCTTATGTTAGATCCGATTCTAACACTTAATGAACATCATAAATGGCCTTCGGCCTAATATTACACTTTACTTACCTTAGATATCTAAATCCCGAATGATCTTCTCTTGTAGTCGACTTAGCAGAAATCCCGAAATCCTCCTTCAAAGATTCGGCCAAAGAGCATTAATAAGATTAGAGTCTTGATTTTGATAGACAAAAATAGAGAACATAGATTTTTAAACCCAAGAGAGATCCCTTACCAACAGAGTGACCAAAACACAATTGATCAACCACCTTCAAGAAATCGACAAGGAAGCTTGCAAAAGAAATCGATTCAAAGAGTGACAATGAAGTGAACTTTCGGCTTTAGGAGGAAGTAGCAGGGAGATACAGATTCGGCTTGATGAACACTAGGAGATTCGGCTTCAACAAGGAAAGAAAAGGAAGAGTATGAGGCTTTAGGAGAATCGGCAATGATGGGATTTTGAGAGAGGATATTCTGCTTTAACAAATGGAAAAAAAGGGATGTAGTTTAGAGAGTTTCAAAGAATAAAGAACTTTTGGGAGAAAGAATCGCACTGCAGGAAAGCCTATACTTCACTTATGCACATTCTGGCTTTTCCCCTTTCCCATGACCGAATATTGACATCCAAGGTGTCCCTTGACCTACCAACTCTCCTTCCCTTATCGCCTTCCTCCTTTTCTCCTACTTTCTCTCTTCTTACCCTTCAAAATAATTTAAATAAATCAACAATTATCTTCCTACCTTAGCCGAATTTTGAATGCATTTGACTTGATCAAATGCTCATCCATCAAGTGTCCCATTGTCATCCACCACCCCTCCTTCGCAAAAATAAACTCCCATTTGCGCCCTATGTCGCCGAACCTAAGCCTTGCACCGCTTGTATGCCACTCATCGAGGCTTTAAGTGGCGCTCCTTGCCACTTTACCAAGCCCATTTGTTTGTCCAATTTTCCTACAATTTTCTTAAGGCCTCATTCGCTAGCTCCCCATTTAAGACTTAAAATCCGATAATTTCTAAGGCATTCACCTACACTCGAGTTCTCAAAATTCACACAACACATTCAAACACACATAGGCATGCTACTTCATACAATTAAGCAAAAATGCACAACCCCTAAATCCCGGATATTACAACATATGATGGGCAAAGCTCTTATAACATGTAATGGCCGAAGCTCGTGTAACAATTCACGGCAATAGCCGCTACATCAGATCACGGTAAAATCGCTACACATATAACGTATAACTCCTTCCTTTCATCAACCCAACCCATGCAATCACATACAAGCATTTTACTTATAACATTTAAACAGATTATTTACTAACCTAGTGATCCGCTTTTACCCTTCTTGGGCTTTCATCAATAAATCGAGATGTTGGTAATTATCAAAACATATAAATCTTATGATCATGCATTTTATGATTAGATCTAGATGGTGGGAAGTATTACACACCGTTATCGCTAAAATCTATTATCCTTAACGTAGAGCCTTATTTGTCGAATCCCGAAATTCCCTAAGAAACGTCACCTCCCTACCTATATTCGGCCACCACCAAAACAAATATCAAACCAACCGATACATACAACCATCCTAACCCAAATAATATTCTGCCAAAGTAAAAAGAATCATGGAAGGCCGTTCGGCCAAACCTACCACCACCTACCTTCAACTTTTCCACCAAATCGGCTTTAATGGAACAGATTCGACTTCAAGGAGTAAAGATTATAATCGACGGGCCTTGGAAACAATGATTTAGATTAGGAGTTGATCAAAACAAAGGAATCACAGAAAAGGAAAAAAATCCCAAAACTCACCGGATTGAAGAGGAGTATACGGCTTACGGTGCACCTTCGAGAAACAGAGATTTCACTTGTAGATTTGGCTTTGAGAAGAGAAGAAGGGAAAGTAAACTGTGTTTGGAGAGTTACGGCAAAGAAAAGGTTTTGAGAAAAGAAGAAGAAAATTTGGGTAGGTGAGGAAGAAGAGAAAAATTAAAAGAAAGGATGATCACTTAGCTTATATAGATTTCGATAATACACTCCAGTTGGATTTTCTACCAACTCTGTCATCATCCGATAACTTTTATCTTCCTTGTTATCTTAATCCCTTATCTCCCTAAAATAACCCTCATCTTTCTCTTCATTATCTTCAGATTTATCAAGAAAATAAAAGAATTAAAATCCCTATTTTGTAGCTAGTGTGTCGTCCACTCCTAAGGCTCCTAAGTGCCAAATTTTTGACCCAAAACATGGGCTCTAAGTAGCCCTCACTTGGCCCAAACTCCTCCCCCCTTATGACGCCACCTTATGCCCACTTAAAGCTCCTCAAATCTTTGGGCACAAGCCCAATTTTGTCACTTAATTAACTATCTACTTAAATTATGAGCTAACACCATTTATTATTTATTAGCCACCTAACCCAAATTTTAAGCCCAATATGTATCACTTTAAAATACCCAACAAGGGCTAATTTAAACCCTAATAAAAAAATCAGCCGATCCTTAAAATCTCAATTTAACATATTAAAATATCATATAAATCATGCAGCCCACATTTAGGATGTTACATGAATCATGATGCAATAACAAAAAAAACGTAATTACAAGCATGAATAGTAATACATGATAATACTATTATACGAATGAATAATAAACATATGAAAATACCGAGAAACCAAATTAGGGTACATACAATGACAATACATTATTCCCTATACAAATTTCAACATTAACATTCAAAACTAATGAATTAAAAGACAATTTTAAAAGAAATACCAAACAATTTAACACTGTAACAGTCCGATTTAGGGGCTAGTTGGAACAGTGATCTCGGAATCACTAAACCAAGGATAGAGAAAATTATTTTCATGTTATTTTATGTGTTATAACATGTTTATAAGGGTGCATGAAAATTTTGGTGCATTAATTTTAGCAATTTCTAGCTAAATTGTGAAAAAGGACTAAATCGCATAAAGTGTGAAAGTTTTATTTTATTTGCTAGAGGTGCCAAATAGCTATGAATTATAAATTGGAGGTCCCAAATGTGCAATTTGGCCTTGTTAAGTGAGTTGGCCGGTCAAGGAAAGTTAGGGGACAAGGTCATTAAATGTTGGTCATGTTAGGTGATTAAAAAGAATAAAATAAGATGAAATAAGAAAAAAAGCTATCATCTTTTTTATTATTATTTATTTCTTCTCTTCATCCACCGAAAATGAGCAGCAAGAATGGGGTTTTTGAAGCTCAAAATTTCAGCAAGCCTTTTTCCTCACAAGTAAGTGGTTTTGATGACTTTTCTTGATAATTTTTGTACTTTTGGAGTCCCCAAAGCTTAAGCTAGCTAATGAGAGACTAATTTGTAACATGGTTGAGAGTATAGGGACTTGCCACGATAGAGTTTATGCTGGTTTCTGAATTTTCATGGAAGAAAATGAATGATAGGATGATGAGAAACAACTTTTGTGAAAGGGGTTGTCATGAAAACACCTAATTGGGACTAAAATGCAAAAGTTGTGATTTGTTCATTATGGCATGAAATTGATGGAATTGTGAATAGTTGTAAGAGGATTAAATGTTCAGATAGGATTATTTAACTAGAAAATGTGATGAAAATTTATTTACGAGCCTAGGGGCAAAGTTGTAATTTTGCCAAAGTATAGGGGCAAAATAGTTATTTTTGCCTAAAGTGTAGATTTATAAGTGATTAAATCAGTAAATTACATTGTTCTATATCAAAGAAAACGAGTTTTGGACCTAGAACAGGTGAAAAGAGAAATGTGGGCAAAAAGGTCTTTTTCAGCCCTTTCGACATCGAGGTAAGTTCATGTGCAAATGTTGTAATTACATATGAGTTATTTTAATATTCCAATGTTGTATGGAATGTATAATTACTCAATGAATGTTTTAAATGTCTTTTGATGAGTTGTTAAGAGAATTGAACCTAAGAATGGTAAGAAACGTAAATAGTATGAAATGATGATAGTTAAGGTTCCGTGTAAGACCATATTGGAATATGGCTTCGGTGAGAGATATTAAATAAGACCATGTCAAGGACATGGCAATGATGTGATACTTCGTATAAGACCTTGTCGGGGACATGGCATCGATATGTTAATTCATGTATGACCCTATTAGGGGTATGATATCAATGTGACATTATGTGTATGAGTCTTAATAGTGTTATTTAACAGTTGGAGATGAATTCAGTGTTTGATGGACCTCTAAGGGGATAAATGTAATCAATGCACCTTAGTCTATGAGAGAGATTTGTTAATGCACTGTGTGAGTGCGAATGAGAATCGTAGAAAGTTAAGTAAGAATGATAGTGAGTGATGATGTTTATGAATGAACATTTGAATTAGAGAAATGTATGAGGATAGATATTTGTGAATGCATAATATCGATGGGCTGTATGCGATACCACCTGATATATTATTACTTGATGGGTTGTGTGCCATAC
Source organism: Gossypium rotundifolium (assembly GCA_025506655.1). NCBI lineage: Eukaryota > Viridiplantae > Streptophyta > Magnoliopsida > Malvales > Malvaceae > Gossypium > Gossypium rotundifolium. Next base: position 153,396,971 of record CP106731.1, read on the forward strand.
CATCAAAAACATTAAAATCGGTGGGCTTTGTGCGTTACCACCTGATATATTATTAATTGATAGGCTATGTGCGATACCATCAACTATATTACTATCGGTGGGCTGTGTGCGTTACCACTTGATTAGTTAGCAATCGATGGGTTGTGTGCGATACCATCACTTATAAATGATTGGTGAGCTAAGTGTGAAATCACCATAGTTATAAATGATTGGTGGGCTGTGTGTGATACCACCCTATAAGAGATTCAATTGTGGGCTAAGTGCTTAACCACCGAGAGATTAGTAGTATGAGAGACTTATTGAAAATGCTTGATGTGTTGTTTTATATGATCTTGTGGTGATCAGTGTAGGATTGTGTACTAATTAAACGAGCAATTGGCTTGTGGCATGGTAAGAATGTGGTAAGAGATAGAATGAGTAAGCTTTAAGAGTGGTTGAGTAAGTAGCCATAAGTTAAAGGGAAAAACTCGGTATAATACTTTGTGATTATCTATATTCAATGAATATCAATAATGGTTAGATTATGTAGATGAACTTACTAAGCATTATTGCTTACTCATCTTCTTTTCTCATCTCTTATAGGTTATTTTAGCTAGCTCTGGTTGGAGATCGCTAGAGATGTTTTCACACTATCGAACAGACACTCAGTATGAGGTATCAAGTCCCCATGAGTTATGGCATGTATAGGGCTAGTACTTAAGGTTGATTAAGTTATTATTGATGTAGCCAAATTGTGTTGGCCTAAGAGAACTTATGTTTTGTTTGTGTATAGCCATAGATGGTGGCCTAAGTTGTTTGTATTTATATGAGAAATAGTCCTCCCTAGTGTATGGGATGAAAACCTTATTTCTTTTATAATCAAATGTCTTTAATTTAAGAGTTATATTAATGTTATGTGTAGCTATGTGATAAGGTATGAATGTATGCAAATATGGGTGGCAAAAGGCTTGGTAGATAGCCTGATAATTGTCTACATGGGTAGACACATGGGCGTGTGTCTAAACCTTATGGGAGGCACAGCTAGATCATAGGCGTGTACCCAGGCCGTGTGAAGTCTGCACCTTGCTCATAAAATGGTAAATTTCCCAAGGCCAGGATACACGGACGTGTGCATAGGCCGTGTGGTTAAGTCAGAATGCTAAGGTTTTACACACGAGCTATGGCCACGGGCGTGCCATGGCCGTGTGATATTAGTCAGTGTCGACCACGGACACAAGACACGGGCATGCCTTAGAGGTACACGGGCGTGTCCCAAGACCTACATGGGCGTGTGGCCCCTGTTTTGTTAAAAAATTTCTCGAACTTGTGAAAGTTCTGGAAAGATTTATATACTTCTCGGAAGTATGTTTAAGGCCTCGTAGGCCAAGTTTGAGTAAGAGATACGTGTAAATGAAATTTTATAGCCCATTTCAAAGTATTAAGTAAGATTAGGCATGGTAATGCCTCGTATTCCGGTCTCAGTGTTAGACACGGGTAAGGGGTATTACAAACACGAATTAAATGTAACAAATTTTAAACAATAAATGAATAACATGGGGAAAGACAATTTTAAATCATCAATATGCGGATGATAGGTTATATGTACAAAAGTTTCAAAAGTGTACACCAAAGTTTAAAATAGATTAAAAACAAAACAAAAATAACTAATACATGCAATAATAATATAAATGAATTTTAAAATAAATATTATATAAGAAGAAAATCAAAGTAAATAATATACAAAATAATATATGTTAATCTACATAAATAATATATGAAATAAAAAACCTAATATAAATAATTTATATTTGAAAATAATAATATATAAAGGTTTTGAAATAAACAAAAATATATAACAAAATAGGGACTTAAAAGGAAATAAATTATATAAATAAATAAATTTAAAATATACATATACACATAAATAGATTTAAAGAAAATACATACATAAAATAATATGAAATCAATAATATATACATAAGAATAATTTAATATTAATTATATATGTACGTATAAAATAATAATATATGGGAGTAATTAAATTAAGTATTAAACAAATATTTAAAACAAAGAGATATAAAAAGGATCTTAAAATAAATAGCTATATAATTAAACAAATAAATAAATAATATATATACAAATGAAGGTATAAAGATAACAAGTTAAAATAATAACTCAAAATCATATTGTAATATCCCAAATTTCAGTCTTTGTTAAAAATAGTGGTTCGAGACTACCAAATCTGACAAATGAACTCGTAGATTATATTATTTAATATTTACGAGCCAAATGTAGCTTTTAAAATATTTTTGAAATAGTAAATTGTGTTTTATAAAGATTTATTTGGTCAAGAAATTGAGAAAAAGAGGTATCGAGATCTCGGTGTTATAACCAAGTCATAAATATTTTTATGAATATTTACAGAATGTTAATAAGTAGTATTAAAATTTCGTTAGAAAATTTTGAGGTTTGGGTGGTTAATTAAATAAAAAGGACTAAATTGAAAATATGTAAAAATTGCTAGAAGGATTAAATAGCTTAATTGTCAAATGAGGAAGGACCTATAGTGAAAATAAGCCCAAAGGAGATATTTTGGGTGGCAATAGCTGAGAAAAATCAGGAAATGGGTGAAATAAGGGTAAAATTAGAAAATTACCAAAATTAGCTAAATAAAAATGGGACCAAATTGGAATATCTAGAATTCTTTTCATTTCTCTTCATTTTTATCAGCTGAAAAACAGCCATGGAAGAGGGTTCAAGCTGATTTTCATACTCTAGCTTCATGTAAGTTTAATTCTTGCTTTCTCCTTGAAATTTCTATGTTTTTGGACTTCTACAATTGGGTCCAACTTACTATGTCATTAGTTTTTGATTCTATGGCTAATTTTTAAAGTTTCTATGGATTAGTGCTGGAAGAATATGATGAATAAACATATAATTGAAGCTTTAATTTTGATATATGATGATTTTATCAAGTAAAATTGATGGAAATTAGTTTTAGGACCTAATTGTGAAAGAGTTTGGAATTAAGGTCTAATACTAAAGTTCTGATTTTCAAAGGTTATAAAGTAGTTTAAAATGATAGAGAAAAGTATTAAATGATAAAATTAGCTCAATTGAGGGTTAATTGAGCAAGAACCGAATTGTATGAATTGTGGAATTTGGGACAAAATAAAATCAACATGTTACACTAAAGCGCTTTTGGACAAAGCAGGTTGTCTAACTTTGAAATATCACCAAAAATGGTAGAAATTGAATTAGAAGTTTAGTGAGATATAGAATTAAAACTTGTTGAGTCCATTTTCATATAAAAGAAAGCAGAGCAAGCAAAGAAAGTCTACATATTGAGATATTTAATTTTGTAAGACTGATTTAGAATAACTTCGTGATCCCCTATTCTTACTTTAGAAATTCACTAAAATTGTAAAAAATAATTATGAGTTATAATTTATGTTTTTGTATTCCTTAGTGAGCCTATTTTCATTATAAATAATTGGAAACACTATATGAAAATCGTACTATGAGATAATTAATTTTTAGTGAAGAGAGGTCAGAGCCGTCGGACTGTGTAACAAGGGAGAACTTAACTAATAAAATGTACTAATTGGCCACACTAAAAATTCTGGAAAAATTATATTAAAAAGATATGTGAGTCTAGTTTCAAAAAAAAATTAATAGATCTTAATTTGGAGTTCTGTAGCTCAAGATAAAAATAATTTAGTGACTATGACACGGATGAACAGCTTGAATATTCACATAAGTAAATAGTGAAAATTATAGATAATGTTACTTACAAGTGTGTTATTTAATCAAAGGATGTGGAATGGAGAGGAGGAGGAGGAAAATATATGAATGACTTATGTATAAATTGAACACATGCCTGATTATAATCGATAAACGTTGAATTAGAAATGATGTAATGTTTTATTAAATATTTATTATGAAACTAAGATTATGGTTATGGTATAAAATCAATTGTAAGTTCATGTAACTTGAATTATATTCTTAAATGCTTGAAATGTATGTTATTGATGTGAATATAATTTGAATTTTCATTGTATGAAGATTGATGATACATTGATATATTTGATAAAATAGAAAATAAACCCCAGTTGAATGAAAGGAAAATTCGATGGATCTCTGAAAAGGAATTGACGGTAAAAAGGATCTAGCCAGACGGGTGATCCTATCCTGATTTAGCCCTCCCGAAGAATATGTGGAAAATTGATTTAGCCCGGACGGGTAATTCGAATTAGGGTCTGAATTTAGCTTGGACTGGTAATTCAGATTCAAGGTCATTACAGCAATTGTCGTTGCAGGGGATTTAGCCTGGACCAGTAATCCTGACAATACTCTATGAGTTTGTATTATAGGGGATTTAGCTTGGACAGGTAATCCCACTGTAAGGATGAGGTTCGCGGGAGTGTGCTCTCTAAAATAGAAATGTGCGCACATGAATATGAATTAACGGACCCGAATTTGTACACTAAAGTGTACCTCTAAAAATCCATCGAAATTTCGAGTAATTCAACGGGATAAATATGGAAAAATAACAAGGAAATGGAAATCATGGTATTGATGAACTCATCAATCATGGTATATATTATGTGATATAAGGAAATGCGAGTTGATGAGACATGAACATAAAACTTGGTTAATGAATGAGTTCAATTGTGATTATATATTTGTACACCTTTGAGTATATTATCCGTATGAATTGGTATTCCAAATGAGTTAATGAGAAAAGTTATAATATGAAATAATCTGAAATTTGAAATGAAATATTATGAACTGTACTTGAAATACATTGGTATATCTTGTATATGTTATTTGAGTTCATAATGTGGAAAGTAAATGCATGTGGAAATATGAGATTGTGATATATAAAAACATGGAATATGTTTGATAAACGTGTTTATTCATAATTATAGAACTGTACACCTCAAGTGTACTATTTGTGTAAAGATAATGATTTCAAATTATATGTAAGTGTTATGTACTCTTTGGTAATGCCTCGTAACCCTATTTCGACGACGGATACGGGTTGGGGTGTTACACATATATTAAGACAATTTCAGAAAAACATGAATAATAAATAATTCAAAAGAATAAAAGAATTACAAAAATTAAAATAAAAAGACTCAATTGAAATAAAATATAAACTAAGAGGGATAATTAAGAAATATAAAAAAAAACATTGGAACAAAATTGAGGACTAAAACACAATGCGCCTAAACTAAAGGTTATTAAAAGCGCAATTTACCCAAGTTATTGAACGCAGCGTTTAAATAGGAACTAAATTAAAATTGCGCAAAATTATAGGGCAAAATTAAAATAAAAGAAAACTTAATTGAAAAGAAATAAAATGCGGAAGGGCCAAAAGGTAAATAACCCAAAAGTTGCAAAAACACGCGGATCCCTTCGGCTCGGGTCGGCTGTGCGTGAATCTAGGCAAAATGGCGCCGTTTTGTGGAATTAAGAACGCCAACGAAACGATGTCGTTTGGCATTGTTATAAAAGAAAAAATATTGAGAAACAAATCATTTGTTCCGTGCTTTTCAACAAAACAAAGGTTCTTTTTCGATTTTTCTCTGGGTTAAACCCAGAAATAGGCCGCTGAGGCCGCCGATGGTCCTTCGTTGCCCTACATAGCACCACCGTGGATGGTGGTTCGACGCCCCAAGTATACCTTTCTTTCTCTCTTTTTTATATACTATATATTCGTACATAGAGATAATACAAATAGATTAAAGATGAAAACACTAAAAAATCACCTTCTGACTGAATTAATTTCTTTGTTTTTGTTTTTCGATTTCTATTCAAAAATCTCTAGTCCGTTTACAAGTGATTTCTTCGGTCTTTTATAGCCAATGAAATAAAATAAAATAAAATAAAAATACAGTTTGTTTTTCATATTTTTTGCCCTTCTCTGTTATTGTTTCCTGGTTCTTTGCTGTTTGTTTGTAGGTGTGAGCCTCGTGGAGGCGCGCATGCGAAGGACTGGAAGCTACTGCGACGCTAACTGCTTCTAGTTAGGGTTTTCTAAAACTATTGAAAATTTCGGGCCATTCGGGCTGGTTTAGTATTGAGCCAATTTGGGTTATTTTAATTGGATTTGTGTATGTGGTTTGGGCATTGGGCCTGATGTAATCTTTATAATGGACTTTATTAATATTGGTTTGATTTGTAATAAAAACTATTATTGGATTTTGGTTCTTTTAATTTTGGTTAATTGGTATTGGGCCCGGGAAAATTTGGTCCCGTACAGTATCAATCACAAAAATTAACATAAAAATTCAGCCATATGAACTTACCTGGCTAATTTGTAGAAGTTATGGAAATTTAGGGATTAATCGAAAATTTCCTCTTTTCCACATTTATCTTCGGATTCTCGATTTATAATGTAGAATTTTCCATTCATTAGCATTAATTACAATTCTAATTCACTTCACATTTATATCCTTTAATTTTTAAAATTACACATTTGCCCCAAAATTTATAGTTTTTACAATTTAGTCCCTACTCAATTAACACTTCAATTGAGCTAATTTATTCTCAAGTAACATTTCATCTAATCATTTTGATCTATTTCACAGCCTTTGATATTCAGAATTTAAACATCAACCCTAATCCATAACTTTTTCACAACTAGGTCCTAAAATCATTTTCTATCAAAATCACTTAATAAAATCATCATATTATAAAACTAAAGCTTCAATTCCATGTTAATTCATCATAAAATACCAGAACTCATCAATGATAACTTTTAAAATCACTCACATAACCAAAAACTAATAAAACATATAGTTGGACCTAGTTGTAAAAGTATCAAAATCACAAAAATTACAAGTAATAATCAAGAATTGAACTTACTTGTAGAAAAAATATAAAAACCAGCTTAGAGAGACTCTTTAATGGCTGTTTTGGCTGAAGAAATATCATGAAATGTCTAGATTTCCTTTTTAGTCCCATTTTTATCTAATTAACCTTTATTTAATTTCCCATTTTACCCTTATTTCACCTAATTCCTTGATATTTTTCTGTTCCTACCATTTCAACCATCTCATATGTCGCTATTTCCTCCATTAATCCTTTCTAAATAGACATTTAAGTTATTTCATCACTTTAGTAAATTTTGCACCTTTTACAATTTAGTCCTTTCCAATTAATTACCCATTAAAACATTAAAATTTTCTAACGAAACTTTAATTCTAATTCAATAACACTCCATAAATATTTTTAGAAATATTTATGGCTTGGTTTATGAATTCGAGGTCTTAGTTCCTCGTTTTCGACCCAATTTATCTAATAAATTCTTTTAAATCCTAAAATTCACTAATTCAAAAATACTTCTAATGTCACACTTGACTCATCAATATCAATTTACTAAATTTTCAAACTTACTCATCAGATTTAGTGATCTCAAATCACTATTCCCAACACTACTGAAATTTAGGCTGTTACAACTCTCCCCTTTAAAAAATTGTCCTCGAAATTTGTTACCTAAAAATAAATTCGGATATTTTAACTTCATTGATTCCTCCATTTCCCAAGTCGCCTCCTCCATACCATGTCGATGCCACAACACTTTAACTTACGGTACTCGTTTATTTCGTAATTCTTTAACTTCTCGAGCCAAAATCTTTACCGGTTCTTTCGAATAAGTCATATCCGGTTGAAATTCAATTTCAGTATGAGGTATCACATATGAAGGATCTGATTTGTACTGTTTTAGCATAGACACATGAAACACATTATGAATCTTCTCAAGTTCCAGAGGCAAAGCTAATCGATAAGCTACAAGACCAACTCTTTCCACAGTTTCATACAGTCAAATAAATATTGGACTCAGTTTCCCCTTTTTACCAAACTGTAACACTTTCTTCCATTGTGAAACTTTCAAAAATACTCGATCACCCACTGGAAATTCTATGTCTCTTATTTTTAAATCTACATATGACTTCTGACGATCTGAAGCAACTTTCAGACTATCCCGGATAACCTAAACTTTTTCTTCAGTTTCTCAAATCAAATCCAATCCAACTAACTTAGATTCACTCAATTCATGCCAATACAATGAAGTCTTGCATTTTCTTCTACCATAAAGAGCTTCAAATGGTGCCATTTTGATGCTGGATTGATAACTATTATTATAAGCAAATTCAGCTAATGGTAGATATCTTTCCCAACTATCACCAAACTCAAGTATACAGCACCTCAACATGTCTTCTAAAATCTGAATCACTCGCTCTAATTGCCCACCAGTCTGAGGATGGAATGCTGTGTTGAAATTTAGTTTAGTGCCCAGAGCTTCTTGTAGTTTATTCCAAAACCTCGAAGTGAATCTCGGATCTCGGTCCGAAATAATAAAAGTCGAAACCCCATGTAATCTTACAATCTCAGACACATACAATTCCGGTAATTTCTCGAGGGAAAAGCTTGCTCTGACCGAATAAAGTGTGCTGACTTTGTCAATCTATACCATAACCCATATCGAATCTTTCTTTCTCGGAGTCATAGGCAATTTAGATACAAAATCCATAGTAATATGCTCCCACTTTCATTCAGGAATCATGACAGGTTGTAACAAACCCGTTGGTACCTGATGTTCTGCTTCAACCTGTTGACAGACCAGACATTTTGCAACAAATTCACAAATTTCTCGTTTCATACCAGGCCACCAATACATTCTTTTTAAATCACAATACATTTTCGTACTTCTCGGATGAATGGAATACATACTACTATAAGCTTCAGCAAGAATATCATTCTTCAAATCAGAATTATTTGGAACGCAAATTCTATTATGATAACATAAGATACCATCATCATCAATACTAAATTCTGAACTTAGCTTGTCCCGAACCATTTGTTTCTTCACCACTAATCTTGGATCATCATCTTGCAGCTCCCGAATTCGTTGAAGAAACACTAGTTTTGCTTTCAATTCTGCTAATACTAAACCATCCTCATTAACAGTCAAATGAACATTCATTGTCCGGAGTGCAAACAATGATGATTTTTGACTCGATGCATCTGCAACCACATTAGTTTTACCCAGGTGATAATCAATAACAAGATCATAATCTTTCAGCAATTCTAACCACCGTCACTGTCTCAAATTCAAATCCTTCTGAGTCATCAAATACTTCAAACTCTTATGATCTGTATAAACATAACACTTCTCACCATGTAAGTACTGTTTCCAAATTTTCAAAGCAAACACCATTGCAGCCAATTCGAGGTCATGTGTAGATAATTCTTTTTGTGTGGTTTTAACTACCGAGAAGCATAAGCCACAACATTTCCCGTTGGAATCAATATACAACCTAACCCATTTAGAGACACATCACTGTATGTAACATATGACACACCCAATTCTGGTTAATTCAAAATTGGAGCTTCCGTCAACATTTTCTTTAATTGATCAAAGCTCTGCTGACATTCATCAGACCACACAAACTCAACATTCTTCTATAGCAATTGAGTCATTGGTAAAGCAATCATCGAGAAATTCTTGACAAAACGGCGATAATATCCTTCTAAACCCAAGAAACTTTGCACTTCTGTTACATTCTTTGAAATTTTCCAATTTACCACTGCTGATACTTTATTTGGATCCACTCGAATCCCCTCGGTTGATACAATATGACCCAGAAATCTGACCTCATGTAAACAAAATTCACATTTACTGAACTTTGCATACAATTGTTTTTCTCTCAAAGTTTGTAACATAATTTTCAAGTGTTGTGCATGCTCAGATTCTGTCTTTGAATAGACCAGTATATCATCAATAAATACAACCACAAATTTATCCAAATAAGGTTGAAAATCCTATTCATTAAATCTATAAAAGTAGTAGGAGCATTTGTTAAACCAAATGGCATTACTAAAAATTCATAATAACCATACCGAGTTCTGAAAGCAGTCTTCAACACATCATATTCTTTGACTTTCAGTTGATAATATCCATATATGAGATCTATCTTTGAAAATACTGCAGCACCTTAGTTGATCAAATAAATCATCAATATGGGGCAAATGATATTTGTTTTTAATTGTTACCTTATTCAACTGTCTATAGTCTATACACAATCTCAGTGAACCATCTTTCTTTTTCACAAACAAAACAGGTGCACCCCAAGTTGACGTACTCGGTCTGATGAATCCCTTATCTAACAATTCTTGCAACTTCATCTTCAATTCTTTTAACTCAGCTGGTGCCATTCTGTACGGTGTTATCGATATTGAAACTATTTTCGGAATCACATGAATTACAAACTCAACTTCTTGATATGGTGGTAAACCCGGTAATTCTTTAGGAAACACATCAACAAACTCACTAACAACTGGTAATTGTTCCATCTTCGAGAATATAAGCTAAAAACACTTCATTACCTTTCTGTATCAACTTCCGAGCAGAAAAGGCTGAAATTACCCTAACAACACCTTTTTATTTCCAAATTTAGCTAAAATTACTTCCCCTGTCTGACATTTCAAATCTATCTACTTTTCTCTACAGTTCAATATGGCATCATGTTTGGTCAGCCAATCTATTCCAAGAATAACATCAAATTCTCGAAAAGGTAACAACATCAGGTCAGTAGAGAATTCACAGCCTTGTGTTTTTAGTGGATAGTTTCGACATATTAAATTAACTAACACACTTTGTCCTAATGGATTAGTAACTTGCATATCATAATCAGTGGATTCAACGGTCAATTTCTTTTATGATACTAATGCAGTACAAATATATGAATGCGTAGACCCAGGGTTAATTAAAGCATAAATGGAATCATCAAAAAGATGGAAAGTACCAGCTATCACATCTAGAGCAGAAGCTTTCTCTCTTGCTCGGATGGCATACGTACGTGCAGGTGCCTTAGTTTCTGGCCGAGCTACGAAATCTCTCATTCTGAATGAGTAGTTCCCGTAGCACTGCTTTGACCTGAGCGTTTACCTTTCTGAGAAGTAGTTACTTACTTTTCTTTTTGTTGTCTTTCTTTTTCATCAATTGGGGACAATCTCAGATAAAATGATCAGTGTCACCACATTTATAACAAGCTCCTGTTCTACCCTAACATTCACCAAGGTGAGACCTGCTACAATATCTGCATCTAGGTCTGGTATATTTTACACACTACTAACACTAACTGCAGGTTTAATTGTTACTCCAACATCTCGTTAAGTGGTCTTGCTTTTACTCGATCGTTCCGAAGTTAAAGTAGGTTGGTTAGAATCATCTCTAAACTTTTTAGCTAGAAATGTCAAAATCGATCTAAAAAACTTCTCTTGTAAGATTCTTTACCTCTTCTTTGTCGTTGCATCTTTCTATTATATACTTCCTCCATCTTCTGAGCTTGGTCAGATAAAGCAACAAATTCCCAGATTTCTATGCCTTCAATCATCATCCTAATCTCATCATTTAATCCTTCCTTGAATCGAATACATATTTCTTCCTCAGTAAGTACAATGTCTCGAGCATATTTACTAAGGTATACAAACTCCCTCTCATATTCAGCTACTGATCGATTCCTTTGTCGTAGATCAATGAATTCTCTCTTCTTCTTATCCAAATATCTTTTACCGACATATTTCTTTTTGAACTCATTCTGGAAAAATTCCCAAAAACTTCTCTTTAGGTATTACTGCTTCTATAGTTTCCCACCAATTATACCTTTTTCTTTTAACAAAGAGACAACACATCTCAAGTAATCATCCGGAGAACAAGCCATCTGTTTAAAAACCCTCACTAAGTTCTGTAACCAGTATTCAGCTTTGACTGGATCATCATTTGATCTTCCCTGAAATTCTTCGGCCCCAAACTTTTTGAGTTTTTCTATTGGAGTGCGCTTGCTCGATTCAGTTGCTAGAGGAGGTGGACGAGCAACGGGGGTGCAACTGGTGGTGCAGTAGGGAGAGGAGGAGGTTGTTGAGCCTGACTTCTTCATTGTATCATCTCACTATACCACTGATTCATAACTCCATAAATCATATCTTTAAGTTCCTGTTCTTGCATTAGAGAAATTGGAACATTACTGCTTGTCCCTTATTCGGAGGTATGTGCTCTACTATTAACTTCTTCTTGTTCAGAATGATCAGGTCTATCTGACATCTTTATAATCTATAAGAATAATAAAGATTAGATCGGATCATATGCATCACACTATCACAAATTTATATGGCATGTATTTTTAAACATTTTACACATCACATTCATTCCGAGAATTGACTAAACCGAGGCTCGATACCACTAAATGTAACACCCTAACCCTATTCCGATAACGAATACAAGTTAGGGGTGTTACAGTTATAGTTGTATAATAGTCATCTCTCTATAGTAGACAAAATCTGAGCAGACAAATAGGGCAATTATAAAGAAAATCGACTGTATATATTAAGCACATATTCTTAAAACTACTTTTTCTATGAAGAATACTACTTATTTTGTTAAAGAACTATTGTTAACTATCAACAAGTGTTAGGTACAGTGGTAAGGCACAATGCACTCATAAGGAGAGATACAAGTTTAAACCTTAGAGATAACATTGTTGAGAGGGATGACCCCGAACTTGAAACAGTAAAACAACCATGGATAATACCAAAAAAGTAAATATCTAAATTTACTCATAAAACTTTTTAAAACTATTATTTTTCCCTATTTGTGAGTGGTAGGGGCGTAGATAAAGGGGAAGACAGTGCCTTTGGTCCTAAAAAATGGTAAATATGTCCTTTAGTCCATTTGAAATTTATTAAAGCACAGGTTAATATAATGGTAAGTGTTAACAATTCAGTTTAACAAAAGTTGTACAATCAAATTAGTGCCTAAGGTGGTCGGCACCCCTTCAACCACCAAATGGCAAACAATAAATTTAAAAAAATACAAAAATGTTGTTTATATAGTTCGATTTCCCTACGTTTGTGGAGCCTAGTTCAGAGATAAATATCCACTCTCTTCAACAATTATATAAATGAACTTACTCAACCACACACCGTGATAATTTCCCTCACACTTGTATTTTGAAAACTCGATCCTCTCACCACTAAATTCACCCATTATGAATTCAACAAGTAAAATTGCAACATAAATGTTTTGTTATCAATTTGCACTCATACTATAAGGTTCCTTAATTAGAACAAATTAAGTGCTCAACTCTTTTCGTACATAAACCTATACAAGTTTCTCATTATATAAAGTTTATCGAGACTTGCTTACGTAAGAAGATTTATCACAATTCCTATAAAACATCCACTATATAAGCTGAATTAGATGTGTGCATGGGCCAAGCCAGGCCAAGCTCAACTAAAGATTTAGGCCCATTTGCTAGTGCAGGCCGGGCCCTACCGACCTAAAATGGGCCAAAAATTTTAGCCAAGCCCGATCCAGATAAAAAATTAAAATCCTGCCCCACCCACCGCCTTTATTAATTTTTATATTTTTAATATAATTTTAAAATATATATAATACATCAAAATAAATATTTCCTAACAAATTGAAAAAAATAAAAAAATATGTATACTTTAATAATACTAAGATAGATGCAACTTAACAAGCAAATGCCTTTAAAATAATAACAAAATTAATAAATATCTTTAAAATAATTAACAAAATTAACAATAAAATAAGTTTTATACAATATCCAAACAATAACAACAAAATAGTAGCAACATAATAGTAAAATGATAGCAAAATAAGGAGAAAACAATAAGAAAATAATATTAAAAAACAAAAAAAATAATTTGTCCTTTAGTGAACTCGGGCCGGGCCTGAGCAAAAATGTCTTGTTCGAGGCTTGGCCCGTTTTTTAAACGGGTCTTATTTTTTTGTCCAAGTCTATTTTTTGGGCCTATATTTCTGCCCAAACCCTCTCACATTTAGGGGCCGGCCTTGGTAGGTAGCAGTGACCTAATGACTCATGAATGTGTCTAAACTGAATACAATATAATAATAATGAACAAGATAAATAAGGACTCTTAGCAACCAAGTTTTTAGTGAATTAATTCAGTCCAACTTCATTGATTCAAAGGATTAGAAAATGGTAAATATTATCCAATCCAATCACCAATATATGATTCCCCAAATTATATGATCTTCCATAATGAGTTAGATATCGTCCATATAATCAATGTGACCCAAATTATCCGCACTTTAAATATGAAAATTGTCTTCATACAAATTTAGGGGTAGGAGAGTAAATACTCCCTCTAATACCGAATTAACAGTTTCATATTTTTCAACTGAAGTTTAATAGTACTCCAAACCATATTACAAAAAGAAAAAAGAATGAAAATTCATAATGTTGCAAAACATGCATGGAATTCACGTTGTTTGTTTTCCTTGAGAAAATGTAAAAACTAATTTCTAATTTTTCGAAATTTTGGAATTACCACTAAAACCAAACTTTATAAGTAAAAGATATTTTGGGTGATTGGAAGATAATAAAAAGCCCAAAACAATAAATTCTTATCCATTTCCTTACGTCATCCCAAGTGTAAACCGACCAACATCAATTATTGCGTTTTCTTCCCACTAATACGAGTCCAATTCTTGAATTCTATATGTTATTACAAATAAATATACTTACATCATTTGTTAAATGTTTTGCTTTTATATTATTTTTCCTAAAAATAAAAATAAAATAAAATAAATTCTTTTATATACTAAAATTTAGTAAAAGCTATTTTTAAATATAATTTTAATTTTTCAAATAAAAATATGAAAAGTAAAAAATATGGTAAAAGAAAGAATTGGAAAACTGAAAAGAATGTAGGGAGAGAGAAAAAAAAATAATGTGGATTTTTGTTATTAGTCTCCTGTCAATATATTTTGACTTAATTATTTTTAGTCTTAATAATTTTTAAATGGGTAAATTACATCACAAGTTACTCTAATATAACATTATTCTTGTTTTGGTAACTCTAAAGTGGTCACTACTGTTAAAAATTTGTGACTTATTTTTTTTTTTTTTAATTTTAACTAAAGTTAGTAATTTCTGTATAATTAGTTTAAAACGCATTTTTAATTTATTTACGAGTTGCAATATAAGAAACACTAATCTTTATCAATGTCCATCCCCTGCTCCCATCACTAAAGCAGCAGTGTAAAGTGGTTCTTATGGTGTAATGGCGGGGGAGTCAGGAGCGAGAAAAAGATTATTTACTTGTGGTGAGTAGCTCCAAAACAATTGTACGAGTTACTTAGCACATGAAACAGATTTTATGGTCAAAATGGAGAAAAAATTATAGAAATTAAGCAAAAAGAAACTAGTAAAATCAAGCATTTAATTTGGTATTGGAAACATGATTTCTTAAGGAATTTAGTACTAAACTTAAATTTGTTCATGAGAAGTTTGGAATAAAGAGAAGCCTTTTTTAGGACTGAAACAGTATTAGTCTGCGATAATAAATCCAACCAAATTTGGTTCTTTATTTGCCAAAAGACAAAAAAGTAATTAATTTTAATGAAAAATATTCCAATCTGCTTAATCTGTCATACTCGCCCCATAAAGAATCACCTTATACAAGGGGACGGGTGTTCATGAGAATCGGTAATTTTTATAGTGGTTGTTGGGTAGCGATAAAGGACTGGTAGTTCTTATGTTTTATGTAAATAAAAAAGGTATTTTGGATTAATTATAGAGAGCACCCTAACTTTAGTCTAAAATAAAAAAAAAATGCCACATCAGTAATTTATTAGTGGATTAACAAAATTTTTACGGCAGTAACCAATTCGAGTAATTATTTTAATTAGAGTGACTAAATTAACAAAATAAAAATTAGAGTGACCAAAATATGAACGACGCTATTTTAGAGTGACCTACGGTGTAATTTAGTCTTTTTAAAATTTGAAAATTCAATCCTACCAGACAAATCAAATTCATTAAACAAAAATTTGATATTTCTAAAATCGTAAGGGCAAATATATAAATACGTGTAATTTCATATTAATTTATTATTTTTACATAATACTAAAAAAAATCCCATCATTTTAGTTATTTTTATTTAACTTAAAATTAGAATTAAAATTGTATAAAATTAAAAATAAGTACTTAAAATGGAAAGAGAAGTTAAAAAAGAAAAAGCAAGTTTAGTATTGTCACATGGAGAATTCACAGGATTCATTGAACCTTTTCCATCAAATTTATTATTGTGTCGTTATCCTAACGTTAAAATAAAAGTTGCAGTAAGATTTAAGTGAGCTCCAAATTGTGGCTAAAATGCATGACATTTTCGGATAAATTATTTTACTGCTTGAATGCACGTTTATATAATCTAATTATAATTTTGTTTCTTAATCAATAAAACAATGGTTCATGGAAATATTACATATTAATCCTTAAAACTATAACACATATAAATATAGATGGATCTAAGCCCTAAGCATCTCCAAGTCTCAAGGAATCTATTCTGTCATAGTATTAGATCTTTAGTTTGACAAATTGCGTTACTTTAGGTGATTTTTTATGTTCAAATTCCGCCTAAATTAACCTATTCTTAAGAACTAAAAATTCTTATAAGAATTCTCTAAGACACTGAGTGTTTAAGTAAATACTCTCAATAGTAATCAATTAATATGAAGGATTACAATCGAATCCATACAACTGAGGGTAAAAGTCTCTATTTATAGTTAAACTCCTCCAAAACCAACAGTACAGATTGAGTTATACCGACGGTCGAGATTAAAGTCTATTTACAATTAAGAGTCTTAAGAAATTTAAACTCTATATAATTTTATTCATTTAGGGTTTACACTATTTACTATGAAAACTCTAGTTTTACTGGAGATGGGTTTCTCCATGGGTTCCACGAATCAAGTCAATTCAAGCAGGTCAAATGAATCCCATTTCGTAAGTTAACCTTTATAGGATGCTTTGTGCGCAATGATCACGAGTTTTGATCTATAACCCGTAACATTTGAATGAATAATGACCATCTATTGTATCATACGTACCCTGTTCCAAGTTGTTAACAGGTGAAATTTTATTATTTATTATTATTATTATTTTGCTTTTCAATTTTATGTTTTCTTTTTAAATATTGGAAAGTAAAACGTATATGTGTTTACATAAAAAAAAATGCAATAATAAAAAATATTATTTTCTGTACAATATTGGTGAAAAATTCGAACTAAATGTTACAATCCTCTAATTTCATGTATAAGTTTCTAATTTTATTTATTATATTATCTTGAGATGATTTTTATATGTATAATTGTATTGTGTGCCTATCAAATACTTTCTGTTTTAATTATATATACTCAAATAATTTATAAAAATGTGTGACAAAATTAAATACAGTAAAAAAACAAATATATTTATATTTTAAAATAAGTCCTATAGGTGCTGGGATGCCAGCTCAAAGACTGAGGAATCCATTGAAACATTTTTTAAAGAGTATATATAGCAATACCAACAGCATGCAAATCCATTGAAGCCATATATAATATTACACTTTGTTAAAAGAAATATTGACTTGACTTTGAGCTGAGAAAATGCGTTTAAAAAGTAGTAGCAACTGTCTGTGATATAAGGCATTTTCTAGATTAGATCAAATAAATCATGATTTCATTTGTGAAAGCAAAAGTCTTTTAACATTTAATATTTGCATTTTGAAGTTAAAAGATAAGTTTGAAAACAGAGTAGCATATTAACAGACCGACGGCCCAATGATACAATGGTCTCCCATTGTCTATTCGATGCCTGTCTTCTTCTTCAACTTGCACTCATCCACTTCCCTATAAGAATCTCTCAATCTCTACTCTCTCACCCAAAATTTCAATCCTAATTTGCTACTCTATCCTCAATTTCCTTTTAAAAAAACCAGCACTTTCTCCTTTTTTTATTTTCCTAAGAAAAAGAAAATTTACATTTGACTCGTCAGATCATGGAGCTCATACCTGGTCTTCCTAATGATATAGCCCTTCAGTGTTTAGTTCGTGTCCCTTACAACAAATTCTCCAATATTTCATCAACTTGTAAAGATTGGAAGGTCGAAATTCATTCGCCTCCGTTTTTCCGTCAACGAAAAGCCGCTGGGTGTACTAAGCATGTCATGCTGATGACCCAAAGCCGAGTCAACCCGAATCAAAATTCGGGTTTGAAATGCCAGGCCATGCCTGTTTATCAGATCGTGCTTTGCGAGCCTGACACCGGTGACTGGTGTGAGCTGCCACCGGTTCCTGGGAGTTCCGATGGGTTGCCAATGTTTTGTCAAGTTGTTGGAGTGGGGTTAAACCTTGTGGTGATGGGCGGGCTGGATCGAGACACTTTTGATGTCCGAAACGATGTCTATGTTTACAATTTTTTATTGGCCACTTGGCGGCGTGGGGCTGACATGCCAGGCGTAAGGAGGATCTTCTTTGGATGCGCATCGGATTCGGATCGGATGGTGTATGTCGCCGGTGGACACGACGAGGATAAAAACGCATTGAGATCAGCAATGGCGTATGATGTGGCAGCCAACAAGTGGGTCACATTGCCTGACATGGAAAGGGAGCGTGACGAATGCAAGGGGATCTTCCACCTGGGAAAGTTCCATGTCATCGGTGGATATTGTACAGACAGGCAAGGCCGATTCGGAAGCAGCGCCGAGCATTTCGAGGTTGCCACATGGAAGTGGAGCCCAGTGGAAGAGAACTTCTTAAGACAGGGCATGTCTCCCAGAACTTGCGTGGCAACTAATGGAACATTATACATGTGTAGAGGGGGTGATATGGCAAGACTCGATGCTGATACATGGAAAGCAGTAGCTGAGCTGCCAGCTGAAGTATACAATACAGCTCATATAGCCGCATGGGAAGACAAACTGTTGGTGATTGGTTCAGAAGGCTTCGGTCAGCCCCACACCGCTTATGTGTTAAATTTGAGAAATTACACGTGGACAGGAATGGACGTGGGAGCTTACTCGGGTCATGTTCAATCCGGTTGCTATTTAGAGTTGTAAATGAAGTGTAAAATAGTTGGGTTGCTTGTTTTTCCAACGGGGTCATTGACCGTAATGTACATACATATGAAACACTAGAGCTTTTTTTAATTTGTCCTTTCCCCTTTCCCAAGTGTCAATTTCATTGTAAATGGGAGTTTTGATGGGTCAAGTGTGGGTAAATAGGATAAGGCGATGAATATGAAAATCATTTTCCCATCAGCACTGTTTTGGAGAAAAAGTGAAAAGGCGTCGAGAAAAAGTCGTCCCTGTTAACAGAATTGAAATAAGCAAAAATGAAATGAGATAAGATTAGAGAGGTAAACAAAAAAATGAAATGAGATAAGATTAGAGAGGTAAACAAAAATTTTGGGAAATACGGCACCACCAACTTGGAAATGTCACTATCTAGTGCATTGCTGCAGTGCCCATAAATGGCGGCAATCAAGCAGCAATATGAAAGGCCACTGCCCTGTGAAAGCCTGGTACATAGAACGTGTACTCCGCTCCGGTATTTCTTGTCACCTCGTTTTGCCCTTTAGAACAGGTACAAAACTATGGTCTGAAGCCATCGTTTTGCCAATATAATACGCATCAAGTGGGGAAGTGTATTCGGAGATGTATCAAGGCTAGAGAAATTTTTTGATAATGGGAGGTGACTTATTTTGTCATTAAATTAAGAGGCTGTTAGTTATTATTATTATTATTAAAGAGAATTGTTTAGGGTTAGGATGTGTATCATATTAATTAAAAATTCTTTTAAAAAGATTTTTTATTGGATACTTAAAAAATGATTATTTTAATATAATTTAAACTTTTTTTTTTGTATGAAACCTTATGTGATAGCCTGATGGTCAAGAATATTTATCGTCTTAAGTGTGATATAAGTTTAGTCGTGTTAATCGTATTTGTTATTTTAAAATAATAATGAATTATAATTTTATAATAAAAAAATAAAAGAGTTGAAAAAATTATATTGAAACGTTCAAAAAAGAAAAAATATGGGAGAAAAAAGTCTAATTAGTTCAATTGTAAGGAGGACAGGTAACAAGGTTTTTATTTAGGAAGTTCGTAATAATTTATTTGGCACTCATCTTTTCTATAAAGATTTATTATAGCTTTTTATTTATTTTTCATTTTTAAGTCTTTAAATTGTGTTTTTAATTTTATTAACATTACATATATATATATGGATGATACATTAATATTTAATTAATTCTTTAAATTTTAAAATTAATTAAATATTGACATATTATTTATGTGGTAATTTACATATATGTCACTTCAGCAAAATTAACAAATAACTTTTTTAATCTATTTTGAAAGTGATTTTATGGAAAATATAGATTCAGAGGTTAAAGAGAGAAAAAAAATGAATAGAGAACTAAAATTATTTTATGTAGAGTTGAAGGACAAAAAAGTAATTGTGCCAAAATAATTCAAGACAATTAATTATGTTTTCATAATGGGAAAGACTTATGGAAGCATCTTGCGTGGCATCTAGATTTTGAATTATCGCTTGCCGTGCTGCGTGCTTCTCAAACAGGAATAACGTGTTGCTGGGTTACTTGCTCTGCATAATTTGACAATTACGATCTTTTACGAGTCATGAAAATGAGGTGAGAAAAATTATAGAAAGTGTCATTGTAGTCTATTATTATTATTATTTTAAAAAATGAGTAGAAATATAAATAATTCATATTTTGAATATCTATAACTAGAATTAATTATTAAAAAAACATAATCGGAATAATAATCAAAACATATAAAAACTTAGACCAAAGTAAAACTAAATTGATGCCTTCATTGGCTTATTTTCACCCTTTTTTGCTCATAACAACAAACAAGAGGGAAATATGTGAAGTCTCCGTAAACTAGGTAATTATGGTTGAGGAGAGGAGTCCCTGCAATCCACAAGTGTTAGATTTGTAACGCATCTGGAGGTTTCAAGCGAGGACTGCAACACCTCTAAGAATTAAAGTTCATCATCACCTGAAGAAACTTTCACTTCATCCAAGTTTAGTGCTCCCATCCCATCACACCCCACTCTTTACTTGCAACCATGAATGATAGACAATAATCCCAACGATTCCGTTAGGGCCAACCTTTGATATTTCCCTGTATAAATGGGAGAGATATCCATAATAATCAAAGAAAACTATAACCCACTTTAAAAAATATAAAAATAAATGTGCCACTAGTATGATAGAATCCTTTCTAGGTTAGGTACAATCCTTCTCTCACATATTACGGTATTTATTTAGAATTTTCCTTTCTTATTTAATTAAAATCATATTTACTAATTGATGATTTTATATTTTTCAATTTCAATATTAAATTAAAATTACAACACAAAATTATGATATTTAAAAAGATAAATTAATTGAATCTCAACGTTTGACTTATTGATAATGGATGTTTACCTAATAATTTATTCTTTACGATGCAACCATAGACGAAATCCTTTAGGATTGCTCTTTCATATACTCATAAAGTTGGAGAAAACTTCTTGGGTGCAATGTACAAAGGGGACATTCTACATGCAAATTGGTGATTTAATCGAGAAAGTGACCACTATTGATTACAATATAGATATTGAACTATGGACTTTATGGATGTCCATATGTACCTAAAGATCTAAATCACTCACCTCTAAGTTGTCCATTAAGAATTTAGGCAGTAAATCAAGCAACAAAACTTGTTTAATATCTCAAATGCACTCACAAAATATGTTCCTAAATGAACAGTACTCTCAATACTTAGTATAAAACCTATACAAGTCTCCCAAATATATAAGAGTTTGAGACTTGTTAACACGTTAGATCAATTACAATTCAATCCCTTATTAACAATAACTAAATTAGCAAATACAATATAATAATAATGACCAAGATAATTTGAACTATTAAAGATATGTCTTCAAATCTGTCTTGACCCAATCTCTATAATTCAAGCTGTCCAATTGTTTGACCTAATCTAATTCAATCTTCAAGATAAGTTGTTTCAAATTGATTGATATTTAAAATAAGTTTTCATGCTTCCACAATAGCAACATTATTTTACTATCCAAAAATTTTGTTTAAAAAATTATCAACTTCAAATATGACAAGTTACAAAATATACTGACATGCCATTTTGAAAACTAGCATCGACATTGTTGATATATATATTTTAAAAAATAGCTTGAATTATGTTTTATTATTTATTCAACCAAGAAATTTAATTATTATTTTAATAAAATATAATAAATGCTCAACATTAGTAAATTATAAAATTATTATATTTCAACTTATTAGAGCCAACTATGTTTTATATTATTGGAAGTGAAGGCAAAGCAGGTAACATTCCACAGGAAGAAAAATTTGCAATATTACCAAATATCTGCCATGAGCGACTACGATTTCGAGAAGCCTTTCTAGTACCTTGCAGGGTAAGAAGAACGTTGTTGTTTGCCCTTTTTTTTTTTTTTCTTTTTTTTCTTTTCTACTTGATGGCTGCCATGTTTATGCGCTAATTAATGTCTCTGAATCAAACAATTGGACCTGATTAGGGACAGGGTTCGAAAACGAGGAGCCCCATCCTCCATGCTCAACACAATGAAAAATGATGGAACAACATAATATTCACCAATAATCAATATTCAGAATGTTACAATGATGCAAGATTTTTTTTTAAAAGCTAATGTTGGGCTCATTTGTGCAAAGATAATACCAATGCAAAATACAGAGAGATAGAACATGCAAATGTCAAAAATAAACCTGGCATATGGTGGAATTAGTAGGAAAGATACAAGCAACAAAAATGTTAAACTACCCTGAAAGAAAGATAATCAAGCGTTCTATGTTTCTGGGCATTAGATATCACCACATATAGAAGAGAGGAATGACAGAAGGCAGCAAGCCTTTAGAATTAACCCCATCAGATGGAGAGGAGAAGAGAACCTTGTAACCTTTGTCTCCAAACTCAAACAAGTTAGCCAAGTAATACATCCGGGAGAGTCGAAATCCACAGAAAACATGAACATGGCTAACAATGTGGATGCTATGTTATGCAATTGTAGCTGTATACTGAGACAATTGAAGTTGGATAGCCCGATAAAAGCATTTCTTCCCTCTTACCCTGTCTTTCTCCATTGATATCTGAAAAGTTCACTCTTTTAAGATATCAGCAAACACCTCATTCTTAGAAAAAAAAAATGCCATCTCTCTGAATGGATCAGTCAAACTTGGTCAGTAAGCTGCTGCTGCTGCTGCTTCATTTTCTTCTTTAAAGCATTCTCAAAGTTCCGACTTGACAACGATAAAATCTGATTCAGCAGTAATCTTACACCAGCCTTCTTTACAAGTGCAATTCTTGGTTTAATTCTCTCCTCCAAGCTGTAGCCAAAATATTGAGGGAATTTAACAAGCTCCGACTTTGAATAGTCCATGGTTAAAAAGAAATCCCATTTTGGTATCAAGTTGTCTGCCAAGCTAAAAGTATATAACGCTCCATATCTTGAAATCATAGTCCCAATTTCCTCAAAGGTGTATCCTCTCTCAATAAAAAATTGTGTTACCGGCTTCAAATTTGCCTCGATGCTAAGACCAAAAGTCTGTGGACAACGTAATAGAAGAAGAGAAACATTAGCACCCAATGACCTGAAATACTTAGCTGTAGGGCGTAGCTTGTCCTCAACACTATAACTTATTATGGTCGGACACCGCGTTAAAACCTTACCAACATTCTCTGATGAAAGGCCCATTTCATAGAGGAAATCCACAGTAGTCTTAAACTTTTGCCTGCTGTAAGTGAGAAGTGCTGGAAACCTGTATATAACTTTTGCCCATTGTTTCTTATCAACACCCAAATCTTCTAAGAAAGCCATGGTGGGTATAAGATTTTCGGAGAGACTAATTCCACACAGTTGAGGCCTCTTACCTAGAATGATGGGAATATCAGACTTGGGTACACCAAGTTCAAGAAGGAACTCGACGACAGGTTTGATTTTCCCCTCCAGACTGTAATAAGCAAAAGCCGGGAACCTGCGTGTGATTAACTTAATCTTTTCAAGATCCATGCCAAGCTCCATGAGGTAAACAACTTGAGGACGGAGCATCCCTGCAGGGCTTGTCTCAGTAACACGAGAGACAGCTTTTACCTGCTTGGAATCAGGGGCTGAATCAGGAGGAGATACCAGTGTTATAGGTTGATCTTTAATTGGTGGGTGGGGGAAATTTTCAACCACATCTGCCAGCATACTTCCATGCTCTTCAAGGAGTGATTCAAGGTAAGGAATAAGAGCATCCCTGATCTCAAGTGTTGTGAGCTCTCTTCCTGAAATGTTAGAAGTTTTGCAGTTTTAAGTGGTTAGAGTTGATAATGGTGAATACTAATGCGGTGACGAGACGATAAAAACATTGTAATCGAACCTACGAGATACCGAGATTTATGAACAGAATGAAGTCTTGAGACAAGGTGATCAATGAAAAGGTCTGATTTATTGATGATTCTTGCAGCAACTGCGTTGCTCAGACCCTGCTTTTTGAAGAACAAAGTTAAAACAGCCTTGGCTTCTTCTTTTTCTGCTGCTATCAAGGTTGGAGGCACCACTCTTAAGCTCAAAGATCCATCTAACTCTGAATCCACTCTTAATCTGAACATTGCAGCAAGTAAACCATGTCAGAAAAAAAAAACAGAACAAAATTTTATAACATTTATCTTTACGGAAAGAGAGACTCAATCATCTCGATCTCAAACACTTGAACAAAATACAAAGAAAAGAAACAAGAACCCATCGACAGGAACACCGAAAGAAACCGAATCTGCTTAAATTTTCAAGCAAGTACCTTGCATCTTTCTTCATCTTTGTTATTGTTTGGTCTTTAAGGCAGAAAAGGAAGCCATGGCTTGTTGCTTTCCGTGAGTTCTGGAATCCAAAATTTCCAAGCATAACAAGTAGATGAGAATTGAAGGATAAAGATTTTATCATTTTACATAAAATAAAAATGTTGGAATGACGCAATTTTAAGAGCAATTGTTGATGGGAAAACCGAGTGAAGGGAAAAGAATTATCGTGAACTGAAAATGGGGAAGAAACTGATGATGGCTGGTGGGTTTTGGGATTTTGTTAGGCGAGTGAGCTTGGGTATTTGGTGGGTTGTTATGGGTAAACTAGGGCTATTAATCTATTAATAAGTTTATATTATTGTCATTTAAATTTAAAATAATTTAAAAATAATTTAGAAATTTTATTTAAGTCATTATACCGTTAATATATTGTTGTTTAATCTTTCTCTGTTCATATTATCTACACTAATTAAAAGTTTACTTCTTTTTCTCTTAAGGTTTTTTATTAAACTACAAAATAATTTTTTATATATGGTTTAAATTACGTTTTGATTATTAAATTTTAATTTATTATAAAACGGTCACTAATGTTATTAGTTTGCTACATTTTGATCACTAAATCATTAATATTTGTTAAAGGTGTGAAAGGTATTACCATTAAATTGTGAAGTGTAATTAGACCTATTAATGAGTCGGGTCACTTGTTTAGGTTCAAAAATTCACTCGAAAAGTGAGAGGTTTTGGATAAAAATATAGACCCAAAAAATAAATTTAGATAAAAAATTGAAGCTCATTTTCTAAATAGGTCAAGCCTTAATAGGATTTTTTAGCATGGGCTTAAATAAGTTGTTTTGTCACTATTTCATTATTATTTTGTTATCATTTTACTATTATATTACTACTATTTTATTATTATTATTTAGATATTGAATAACTTTTGTTTTATTGTGAATTTTATTATTATTTTAGAAACATTTCTTGTTAAGTCACAACTATATTAATTTTATTTAAATATAATTTTTAATGTATTTTTAATTTGTTGGGAAATATTTATTTTAATGTTTTATATTTTTAAATTTATTTTATGTAAAATAATCTTTAAAACATTAATACGAATGAATCGAATCGAATCGAATCGAACTTAAATTTAGCATTTTTAATCTAAATTAGGCTTGAACAAAATTTAAAATATTTTTTTAAGTTGAGTTGAATCAAAAACTTCAAAACTGGACCTCAAATTTTACATCAAACATGCAAAGGTTTTAGATTTTTTTTCTCTCCATTCATTTCACTTTTTCCTCTAAACCAAAATAAAACATTTCTTTTATGAACCCTAAAGCACCACCGACGCTATCCTACCTTTGTTGTAGGCCCGGTTCTGCAAAAAGGGTTTAAAATATTATTTTTTAATTTTTAAGGGCTCAAAATTATTTTTTAACTTTTAAAGGTAAAAAAAAAAATACCAACTTCTAAGGGGACCTTAAAGCCTAAAAAAATATTTTTTTTTTACCATTTAAGGGCCCAAAAATTTGTTTACCAACTGTTAAGATATTATTTTTTTTTAATTTTAAATAACTTAAAACTCCATTTTATTATTTTAACTGAACCCAAAATATGTCAACAACGGCGCTGCTTTGTTAGCACTATCCCACCGTCGTCGACCGTTACTTCGGTCCTTTCAAAGCATTGCCACTCGGTGCTTCTAACGCTACGGATAGTTTCAAAGCATTGCTTCTCAGCGTTTTCATGTCAAAGTAGTGCTGAATAAATAGTGAAAAGTTCTCTGATGTTGCTTCCAAATGGGAATGTTTCAAAACAGTGAAACAAATAGGAATCAATTCTCTTAGTACTTGTTTTTGGGTGGATTTTTTCTGATGATTTTCCATTTAACTTGGAGCTCATTGGACCTTGTTGTTTATTACAGATTCATGGTTCCAAAGCAGGTTTTGTCTTAACAACTGGTGTTAACTAAAACACACTTTTTATTCTCTATATATTTGTGTAGTTTCTATTGCTTCCCGCTGATGATATTTTAAAGGGAGTTTTCTTTTTAAGCTGCGGGTTATTATCTTCTACTTTGGTTAATTGGTGATGTTTCTCTTAATTTTCGAAAGGAAAATCATGAAATTCAATTGCTGGAAAAGTTCGTTAACAGACAAAAGCTATTGACATTCATGTGATTTTCTATGCAACCAAACAACTAGTAGATAGTTTGAAAGAGGAAGAGGCATATTGGATACAAAGATTTCGCTTCACAAGTATATGGTGCCAGGCTTAACTAAAACAAACACTTTTAATTCCTCTCTATTACTTCGATCTCATTTCTACAGATATTATTAGTTAATTTTGTTTATTACTTATCACCCGGAAAATGAGGCTTCATGTTGAAGAAGGGAAAAGGTTAGAGAAAAATGCAGGGCAAAGTCATTGCAATCTATTGTACCATTTATCCAACACCATGCCCTAAACCATGGGATGGTGTCGACGACGGGGTGGCATCGACGGCGGGATATCGTTGGCGGCTGTTTAGGGTTCATATAAGAAAGATTTTATTTTTAGTTTGAAGAAGAGGAAGCAAAACAGAAGGGTTTAGAATCATTTGAACTCTTTTGGCTTAGATTACAGGGTAAATATCCCATATATATACCAAAAAAATAAGTTATTTACGGAAATGGGCCAGTTTGAAGAATATTTATGAAAAAGGGCCGTTTCCCCCCAAAACGTCGCCCACGCCGGTAGCGTTTTGGGAAACAATGAAGCCGAGACGTGACTTTTGTGCCACCTCAAAGAAAGCGCCCACGTAAGCTCTCTTTGCCGAGGTGGCACAAAGCTCATCTCGTAGCGCTTTTCCTTTCAACGGTCCAATCATAGCGGCCATTTTTTTTTACCGTTAGGGCCCAACAATAAAAAAACTATAAAACCCCAACCCTTTATTTTTTCACACTTCAATCCTTTCTCAATATTCTCTCAATTTTCTCTCAATTTTTTCTCAATTTTCTCTCAAAGTCCTTGAAATTTATGCTCAAATTTCAAAATAGTCCTTACTATTTACAAAAAGCCCTTTATAATTTTTTTAATATATATTTTTGGAAAATTTTAAAATTTTTATCGGATTACAATGGTCGGGAATTACTTCGCTTAGACAACAAGCACATCTTCGTCGAGCAAATGCAAATGGTAGATTTTAATTTTAATTTTCAATATTATTTAATTTTTTCAATTATGCAATTTTAATTAATTTTAATTTTATAATTTTTAAATATCAGTAAATCGGTGTTGGAATGTTATATTCGCAACATGAATGGTCCCCCATCGTCGTTGATCGAGACTTACCTGCGGGAAGCAAGTTTTTGGCCCGTGGCTAAGATAGGCCGGGGGTTCAAGTTGGAGCCGCCTTTGATCAGCGCGTTGATAGAGAGGTGGAGACCCTAGACGCACACTTTCCATCTGCCATGTGGAGAGTGTACCATCACTCTAGAAGATGTGCAGTTGCAGTTGGGATTACCGGTGGACGGGTCGGTAGTCACCGGGTCTGCAACATCTACCGATTGTGTAACACCCCTTACCCGAGACCATTGCCGGAGTCGAGTACGAGGCATTACTAGACTTAACTTACTAGTTCGGGGCATAAAAGTTTAAAACTGTCCATCTGCGTCATGTTCACTAAATCAATTATAACTCGAGTTACGAAACTCGAAATCTAGATCCGTAAATTTTTCCTGAAACTAGACTCATATATCTTCTTACTATAATTTTTCCAGAATTTTTGGTGTGGCCAATTAGTACAGTTTATTAGTTAAAATCTCCCCTGTTACACAGTTTGACAGTTCTGACCTCTCTTCACTAAAAATCAATTATCTCATAATATACAACTCTTTTTCCTACACCGTTTCTTTCATATAAAAATAGACTCAATAAGCTTTAATTCTATATCTCATGCACAACTTAATTCCATTTATACTATTTTTGGTGATTTTTCAAAGTCACATCACTGCTGCTGTACAAACTATTCCCCTGCATATAATTACATAATTTCTTTAAAATACTATCAACTAGGCATTTCATAACATCCAAAACATGTTCTTAATTAACCATTTTAATGGCTAATCATTACCAAACATTTACAAGCCAATCTTAAGCCATATCATAAGAACATACACACAAAATGGCTAAGTCCCTATACATGCCATAACTTAAAACGTTCGAGCCACAAAATACCAATATAATCCTTTGATAGTGTGTAACGATCTCCGACGTCCTTTCGATTCCCCGAATTGGCTTGTAATACTATAAAAAAATAAAGAATGGGTGTAAGCATAAAGCTTAGTAAGTTTACATGTAAATAAATAACAACATTCTTAATCAATTATCTTATTCTTTTTTTTATCAAGAGCACTTAAGCTTTTAACTCAATATACTTAAAACTTGTATACTTACCTTACCTTTTAACATGAATTTATCTTACCTTACCTTTTTAGCTTGAACTTGTCTTACCTTTACTTTGGTATACTCTTTGAATTTTCCCGTTGAACCACTTGGAATACTAAGGATACGCGGGTACCTTTCCTTATGAAACTTAACCATTGCCATTTCTTGACATGGTCTTACGTGGTATCCTTGCCTTATGAACTCACCAATGCCATGCCTTGGCATGGTCTTACATGGGACCTTTGCCTTATAGTAACATATCAATACCATGTCTTGACATGGTCTTACATGATTTCCTTAAACCCTAATGTCATGACATTTGTATCTTACACATTCCTAAGGTTCAACTGGAACTTTCTGAAATAATTTTTTCGTCAATTCATACTTGAGTCTTTAAATAATAAATTTACAGAATAAATATGTAAATGCTGGAATTTAACAATATTAAATGTAAAGTAATAGAATATCGCATTTATTTATGCAAACTTACCTCGAAACAAAATACGATCAACTATATCGATTTAGTCTTCTATCTTTTTCTTTCCTCGATCTAACTCGATTTCATTCTTCTTGATCTATAATAGCAAATTTAGTTTATTTAATACTCACATTCATCAAAACAGTCCTTAACTCTTAACTTTTCCAAAATTACAATTTTGCCCTAAACTTTACATATTTACACATTTGCCCCAAAGCTCGGAAATTAAACTTTATCCCTTATTCTTATGTTTTATGACATGCTGATCATTTTTCCTTCTATGGCAACATCAAATTCTCACTCTAACTTGTACTTATGAACATTAGGTATTTTTACCGATTAAGCCGTTTTACTCGTTTTCACTTAAAATCACTTAGCAAAAGTTGTTTAACATAATTTCAGACTTCATATTATATCATAAAACATCAAAATAAACACATTTCACCTATGGGTATTTTTCCAAATATGAACCCTAGCATGAATTATTGATAGAATAAGCTAAATCGAGCTACCGGGGCTTCAAAAATGTAAAGAACATTAAAAACGGGGCTTGGAATCACTTACTATGGAGCTTGGAAGCTTGAAACAAACCCTAGCTATGGAGAACCCTTGTAATTTCGTTCTAATGAAGAAGATGAGCATATTTTCTCATATTTTTCCCTTTTAATTCATTTTATTACCAAATGACTAAATTACCCTTCATTAAAAACTTTGGTTCTTTCCACCTATATATGTCCATTTTGTCCATGAAAATATAATGGTCTAATTACCATTTAAGGACTCCTACTTCAAACCCCATTTCAATCAAGTACTCTATAAATTAGAACCCCTATTTAGCAACTTTTGCAAACAAGTCCTAATAGGCAATTTAAGCATGAAATTAATAAAATTTCTTATCAATACTCTAACACATGTATTTAACCACTCGATAAATCATAATAATTAATCATAATAAACTTTTATAGCTTGGATTCATGGTTTCGCAACCACTATTCCGTTTAGGCCCTATTTCGGATGTTACATTTTCTCCCCTTTAGGGATTTTCGTCCCCAAAATCTTACCGTAAAAGAGGTTTGGGTCTTGTTTTGATAATCTCTTGAGCTCCCATGTAGCCTCTTCTATCCCATGCCTATTCCATAATACTTTCACAAGTGCAATACTTTTGTTCCTTAATTGCTTAACCTCCCGAGCTAGAATTTTTACGGGTCCTCACCGTAAGTCATATCTGGTGAATCTCAACCTCTGTCTGTGAAATTACATGCGATGAATCTGAACGATAACGACGTAGCATAGACACATGAAAGACATTATGAATCTTCTCTAACTCACCGGCAAAGCTAACCGATATGCCAATGGCCCAACTTTCTCGATCACCTCAAACGGTCCAATAAAGCGGGACTTAATTTGCCTTTCTTGCCAAATCGAGAACTTTCTTCCAAGGGATACTTTTAAAATACCACGTCACCAACTTGAAATTCAATTTCTTTTCTTTTCAAATCAGATAGGATTTACGCTCTATCTGAAGTCGCTTTCAAGCAATCTCGATGACTTTTACTTTCTCTTCTTTCTTTGACTAAATCAACCCCAGAATCGATTTTCCTTAAGCTCATCCAATACAAAGGTGTGCGACATTTACGTCCATACAAAGCTTCATAAGGTGCCATCTTTAGACTCGATTGATAACTATTATTGTAAGCAAACTCTATTAACGGCAAATATTTCTCCCAACTACCTTGAAATTCCAATACGCAACATCTAAGCATATCTTCAAGTATCTGAATAACTCTTTCTGATTGACCATCAGTCTGAGGATGGAAAGCTGTACTAAAACTCAACTTTGTACCTAAAGCTTCCTGCAATTTCTTCCAAAACCGTGAAGTAAATCTCGGATCTCTATCTGAGATAATCGATAATGGTACTCCATGTAGTCTCACAATCTCTGAAATATACAACTCGGCCAACTTGTCAAGTGAATAATCCATACGAACTGGGATAAAATGAGCCAACTTCGTTAACTTATCAATCACAACCCATACTGCATCTTTCTTTCTCGTGTCGAAGGCAATCACATCACAAAATCCATAGTAACTCGATCCCATTTCCACTCGGAACTAATACAGTCGCAATAAACTCGAAGGTACCGATGTTCGGCCTTTACCTGGCGACAAATCAAACATCTAGAAACAAACTCGATATATCCCTTTCCATTCCTCTCCACCAATACATTTTCTTCAAATCATTATACATCTTTGTACTACGGGTGAATAGACCAAGAACGCTATGTGCTTCTGTAAAACCTTCCGAATAAGATCATCATTTTTGGTACACATACCACGTCTCTAAACATCAAACAACCGTCGATCGATCCGAAAATCGACTCTAAACCCGACTCAGACCGAACCCTTTTGGCTTGCAACTCACTTGTCATCCTTCCGAGCTTCACAAATTTCTTCAAGAAACATCGGTTTAGCTCTTAACTCATTAAAATAAAACCATCATCGACAAGGCCAAACTAGTGTGCAAAGCTCTCAATGCAAATAACGATTTTCTACTCAAAGCATCAAGAACAACGTTTGCCTTACCCGGTGATAATCGATCACTAGTTCATAATCTTTAATCAACTCTAGCCATCTTCTTTGCCTCAAGTTTAGATCTTTCCGAGTCATCAAGTATTTCAAACTTTTATGATCGGTGAATATTCGGCATTTCTCACCATACAAATGATGTCTCCAGATTTTCAATGCAAATACAATAGCAAATTAACTCTAAATCATGTGTCGAATAATTTTCTCATGTGGTTTTAATTGTCTAGAGGCATAAGCAATTACCCTTCCTTCTTGCATAAGTACACACCTAGTCCATTTAAGGATGCATCATCAGAAATCACAAACTCTTTACACGGTTCGGTTGTACTAAGACAAGAGCTTGATCAACAATGCCTTTAACTTGTCGAAACTCACGACACTTCTCGGTCCATTCAAACTTGACATCTTTCAGTAGCAATCTTGTCAATGGAGTAGCTATCATGGAAAATCCCTCTACAAATCGTCTATAATAACCAAGAAGACCAAGAAAACTTCGACCTCGATACATTCTTGGGAGGCTTCCAATCGACAATGGTGAAATCTTATTCGGATCAACTTTAATACCTTCACCTGAGACAACGTGTCCAAGAAAACAAACTTCCCGTAACCAGAACTCACTTTTGCTAAACTTGGCATAAAGCTGATTATCTCTCAAAATCTGTAAAACCGTTCTCAAATGCTCTGCATGCTCAGTCTCATCATGAGAATAAATCAAGATGTCATCAATAAACACAACTACAAACTTGTCCAAGTAAGGTCTGAAAATTCGGTTCATTAAATCCATGAAGATGGCAGGAGCATTGGTTAAGCCAAATGGCATCACAAGAAACTCATAGTGACCATACCTAGTTCGAAAAGCGCTTTGAACATCGACTCTTTAACTCATAATCGATAGTATCCGGATCTCAAATCTATCTTAGAAAACACAAAGGCTCTTTCAGTTGATCAAACAAGTCATCTATTCTAGGCAATGGATATTTGTTCTTTATGGTTACCTTGTTAAGTCTGCCGATAGTCTATGCACAATCTCATGGAACCGCCCTTCTTTTCACAAATAACACTGGTGCACCCCATGGTGAATAACTAGGTCTTACAAAGCCTTTATCGGTTAATTCTCAGGTGAGCTTTCAATTCTTTTAATTCTATTGAAGCCATTCTATAAGGAGCAATAGAAATAGGTGTGGTACCGGAATCAATTCAATACCAAACTCAACTTCTCGATAGGAGGCAAACACGGTAGTTCTTCCTAAACACATCAGAAACTCATTTACCACATGCATTGATTCAATTTTCAACTCGGGTCTTTAGTATTCAACACAAAAGCAAGATAAGCTTCACATCCTTTCCTTAAAGATTTACGAGCGGACATACGAAATCATGGAAATTGAACTACGACTCATCCGAATTAACCCAAGAATCTCACCATTTTCACATTTCAACTCAATGAATTTCTTTCCACAATTCACTATCACATCATGTGCGTTAACCAATCCATACCAAGAATCACATCAAACTCATCAAATGGCAATAGCATGAGATCACTAAAAAAAGAAACCTCTAATCATCAAAGGGCATTTTTACATACTTTGTTTACTAACACATGCTGACCAAATGGATTCGATACTTTAATCACAAATTTCGTAAACTCTATAGACATGTTCATACTAGGCATTAATTTCATGCAAACATAGGAATGGGTTGAACCCGGATCAATCAAAGCAATAACATTAACATCATGAAGAGAAAATGTACAGGTAATTACATCGGGGGAGGATGCCTCTTCACGAGTACGAATAGCATAAGTCCTTGCGGGTGCACTAACATCTGATCTCGTTGCTGTATCTCTAAATGCACCTCTACCTGCCCCTACTCCTGGATTTCTCTGAGGTCTGCCTCTAACGGCGGCATTACCTGATCTTGCACTCGGTATTACTTTTTTTTGCCATCTCAGGACACTCCCGAATGAAATGATTCGGTGCACCACATCGGAAACAACCAACCTCAGTCGCTCGACATTGACCTGGATGACGTCGACCACATTGAGGACACTCAGTCTATTAGGTGAATACTACTAACACTGCGAATCGAAGTGGTTTGAGCTTTTGAATCCATAAATCTTCCACCTCTGTTCCGGCTAGAATACCCAGCTGAAAAATTAGATCTCATAGAAAACTCTCTAGGCCTCTTGGATGTAGACTGAAATGACTTGCTCATCTGTCTTTTCTTGAGTCTTGCATCTCAATTTCAGATTTACCCTTTCTTTTAATAATTCTTACGCTTTACGTGCTCGTTCAACTAAAGCAACAAACTCTTTTATCTCTAGAACACCAACCGACGGTGGATATCATCATTGAGCCCATCTTCAAATCTTTTGCACATGATAGCCTCTGAGACACACACTCTCGAGCATAGTTCTTGAGTCGGACAAATTCACGTTCATAGTCGGTCACGATCATCTTACCTGCTTTTAATTCAAGGAACTCTTTTCTTTTCGGTCAATAAACCTCTGATGATATATACTTCTTACTAACTCCTCCGAAAGAAATCCCATGTAACTTTTTCTTTCTAGGTACTCTTGATACAAGTGTCTTCCACCACCGGTAAGTGAATCTCTAGGAAGTGACACTACACATTTAATACACTCTTCCGGTGTGTGATAACTCGTCAAAACTCGATAGTATTTTCGAGCCAAAATTCACTTTCTCTATCATCATCTTTGGTAGCTCAAACTCTTCAGCCCCTTGTTTTCTAATCTTGTCAACAGTGGCTTCTCTCTTCGATCATATCTGTGGATCGGGAAGCTACATGGGTGGTCTGTGGATCATGAGGCGGTGGAGGTCTAACGGCCGGATTCGCATTTAACGAACTCAAGAAACCATTCATTCATAGCTTGGAAGAAGGCTTCTCGAGCCCTCCTCCCCGACTAACTGTAACGGGCCTTTCATTACTATCTTGTGGCACCGTCCCCTCAGCGGGAGTGGGTGCACTACTCTACATCATCTGCACCACTGCTTCGGGATCCATAACTATAAAAGAAAAATATTTTTTAAATCGTCAAGAGTCGTCACACTATCAAAATATAAGTATGGCATGTATAGATAGACTCTTACTCATACTAAATATTCCGAGAATCAACTAAACCTAGCTCTGATACCAATAAATGTAACACCCCTTACCCGAGACCATTGCCGGAGTCGAGTACGAGGCATTACTAGACTTAACTTACTAGTTCGGGGCATAAAAGTTTAAAACTGTCCATCTGCGTCATGTTCACTAAATCAATTATAACTCGAGTTACGAAACTCGAAATCTAGATCCGTAAATTTTCCCTGAAACTAGACTCATATATCTTATTACTATAATTTTTCCAGAATTTTTGGTGTGGTCAGTTAGTACAGTTTATTAGTTAAAGTCTCCCCTGTTACACAGTTTGACAGTTCTGACCTCTCTTCACTAAAAATCAATTATCTCATAATATACAACTCTTTTTCCTACACCGTTTCTTTCATATAAAAATAGACTCAATAAGATTTAATTCTATATCTCATGCACAACTTAATTCCATTTATACTGTTTTTGGTGATTTTTCAAAGTCACATCACTGCTGCTGTACAAACTATTCCCCTGCATATAATTACATAATTTCTTTAAAATACTATCAACTAGGCATTTCATAACATCCAAAACATGTTCTTAATTAACCATTTTAATGGCTAATCATTACCAAACATTTACAAGCCAATCTTAAGCCATATCATAAGAACATACACACAAAATGGCTAAGTCCCTATACATGCCATAACTTAAAACGTTCGAGCCACAAAATACCAATATAATCCTTTGATAGTGTGTAACGATCTCCGACGCCCTTTCGATTCCCAATTGGCTTGTAATACTATAAAAAATAAAGAATGGGTGTAAGCATAAAGCTTAGTAAGTTTACATGTAAATAAATAACAACATTCTTAATCAATTATCTTATTCTTTTTTTTATCAAGAGCACTTAAGCTTTTAACTCAATATACTTAAAACTTGTATACTTACCTTACCTTTTAACATGAATTTATCTTACCTTACCTTTTTAGCTTGAACTTGTCTTACCTTTACTTTGGTATACTCTTTGAATTTTCCCGTTGAACCACTTGGAATACTAAGGATACGCGGTACCTTTCCTTATGAAACTTAACCATTGCCATGTCTTGACATGGTCTTACGTGGTATCCTTGCCTTATGAACTCACCAATGCCATGCCTTGGCATGGTCTTACATGGGACCTTTGCCTTATAGTAACATATCAATACCATGTCTTGACATGGTCTTACATGATTTCCTTAAACCCTAATGTCATGACATTTGTATCCTACACATTCCTAAGGTTCAACTGAACTTTCAAATAACTTTTTCATCAATTCATACTTGAGTCTTTAAATAATAAATTTACAGAATAAATATGTAAATGCTGGAATTTAACAATATTAAATGTAAAGTAATAGAATATCGCATTTATTTATCGCAAACTTACCTCAAACAAAATACGATCAACTATATCGATTTAGTCCTCTATCTTTTCTTTCCTCGATCTAACTCGATTTCGTTCTTCTTGATCTATAATAGCAAATTTAGTTTATTTAATACTCACATTCATCAAAACAGTCCTTAACTCTTAACTTTTCCAAAATTACAATTTTGCCCCTAAACTTTTACATATTTACACATTTGCCCCAAAGATCGGAAATTAAACTTTATCCCTTATTCTTATGTTTTATGACATGCTGATCATTTTTCCTTCTATGGCAACATCAAATTCTCACTCTAACTTGTACTTATGAACATTAGGTATTTTTACCGATTAAGCCGCTTTACTCGCTTTTCACTTAAAATCACTTAGCAAAAGTTGTTTAACATAATTTCAGACTTCATATTATATCATAAAACATCAAAATAAACACATTTCACCTATGGGTATTTTTCCAAATATGAACCCTAGCATGAATTATTGATAGAATAAGCTAAATCGAGCTACGGACTTCAAAATGTAAAGAACATTAAAAACGGGCTTGGAATCACTTACTATGGAGCTTGGAAGCTTGAAACAAACCCTAGCTATGGAGAACCCTTGTAATTTCGTTCTAATGAAGAAGATGAGCATATTTTCTCATATTTTTCCCTTTTAATTCATTTTATTACCAAATGACTAAATTACCCTTCATTAAAAACTTTGGTTCTTTCCACCTATATATGTCCATTTTGTCCATGAAAATATAATGGTCTAATTACCATTTAAGGACTCCTACTTCAAACCCCATTTCAATCAAGTACTCTATAAATTAGAACCCCTATTTAGCAACTTTTGCAAACAAGTCCTAATAGGCAATTTAAGCATGAAATTAATAAAATTTCTTATCAATACTCTAACACATGTATTTAACCACTCGATAAATCATAATAATTAATCATAATAAACTTTTATAGCTTGGATTCATGGTTTCGCAACCACTATTCCGTTTAGGCCCTATTTCGGGATGTTACAGATTGGATAGCCGTATGCTACGAGCTTCTGGGTGCCATTTCGGATAGAATTCAAGGAGCTCGGATCGATATGGCCTGGTTACGAGATACATTCTCGGAGCCGAACGAGGGTTCGACTGAAGTAGAAAGAATACGGTATGCTCGGGCATACATTCTTCAGATAATTGGAGGCTATCTAATGCCGGACCTCTCTAGAAACCTCGTCCACCTGAGATGGCTCCTAAAACTTGTTGATTTCAGAGCAGTCGGTGAATTGAGTTGGGGGTCTGCCGTGCTATCGAGGTTGTACCGGGAGATGTGCGGCGACGCGGCCGAGTAAAGCAAAAATCGGAGATTGCCTATCACTACTGCAGTCATGGGCATGGTTTTGATTTCCATTTTTACGTCCTCGAATCGACCAGCCATATTCATTCCCACTGATAACGAGGTAAATTTAATATTATATTTTACAATTATTTTGTAGATTTATAGTATAATTGCATGCTAAAAGTTTATTTAATTAGATGGAACCATTCGTGAGTCATGTTGGAATACCTAACTCGCTTGAGGATATACTGGCTCTATTGGACCAACTAGTCGAAATCACAAGTAAGTTTTGAATTTCATTATTATAATTTAGTATTTCGTATGTAGTGTCTAGTATTATGTATATAACTAATATTTTGGTAATTTTAATATAGTTTCAATGGACACCGTACGAGGATCCGGAAATTCGGGCAGTGATTCCGAAGGAGTTCTTCTAAAATCCGAACAGTTGGCACGTTAAGGTCCCATTGATCACCTACGTGACCGTGGAGATGCACCAGTCAGATCGGGTTCTACAGAAATTTAGATTTCGGCAACCGATTCCCGTGCCACCTGAGGTGCTCGATGATAAGCACAATGTGGACTTATGGCTACTGCGCATGGATTGGCCAAGATTTTAGTCAGGTCATATCGAGACGTGGGAGAATCGGTATGACTTTTTACCTTTCCAGAAACCGATCATCATTCCTGAGTTAGCGTGCGTGCCGGAGTACATGCCATGATTTAGGATCCATGGCAAGTGTATCTGTTGTCGGATGAAGAGAGGCGACGGCAACTTCGTGAGCGAAGGGAACGTCGAGCCCCTTTAAATCCAAGGAGAAGGGTTGATGAGACGGGGCCATCAACAGCCGACACGATCCACCGCCCCAACACACCACCGCCCGCTCGCTTCACCGATAACACCGACATCACAAATGTCTCACCGCTTATGCCGGTGCATACCCTACCCTTATATGTATCCTCCTAACCCATATATGTTTCCTTTTCCCAGTCCCACTCTAGGTTGAAATGCATGGCCGGGTTCGAGTCTGGTCCTGACTACTCCCACTGGCCAGCCGATATTGAGGCCGACGTCGCACGTGGGATCAGAGAAGGCGCCATCAGGGAGCACTTCTTTCTGCCAGGTTCCTTCGCCAGACGGATGCGATCACCCTGCCGTGGTTTATGCAAACACCTCGGGGTTATTATTTTATCAAGGTGGGTCATCATCGCAACACCTGTAACTGCACTCCACCGCCGAAGAACCCGATTCCCGCCGAGGTTCCACGACCCCACCGAAAGCTAAAGAAGGAGGAATCCAACACGAATCGCCGATCGCCTGGTGGCACCGGGTTCCCACCCACATCGCCCTAAACCCTAAACCTCCTAATTTTATTTTGTTATTGTAATTTAATTTTATTTGTTATTGTAATTTAATTTTAATCTCTTTGATAAAATAGAAATGGTTTAATTTTTTTTGTAATTAAGTTTTAATATATTTAATAAAATTTGAGTTTAATTTTTTAATTTAATTTTAATCTTTTGATAAAATAGAAATGGTTTAATTTTTTTTTTGTAATTAAGTTTTAATATATTTAATAAAATTTGAGTTTAAATTTTTTTGTAATTTAATTTTAATCTCTTTGATAAAATAGAAATGGTTTAATTTTTTTGTAATTAAATTTTAATATATTTAATAAAATTTGAGTTTAATTTTTTTGTAATTTAGTTTTAATCTCTTTGATAAAATAGAAATGGTTTAATTTTTTTGTAATTAAGTTTTAATATATTTAATAAAATTTGAGTTTAATTTTTTTTGAGTTTAATTTTTTTTGTAATTTAATTTTAATCTCTTTGATAAAATAGAAATGGTTTAATTTTTTTGTAATTAAGTTTTATTATATTTAATAAAATTTGAGTTTAATTTTTTTGTAATTTAATTTTAATCTCTTTGATAAAATAGAAATGGTTTAATTTTTTTTTGTCATTACGTTTTAATATATTTAATAAAATTTGAGTTTAATTTTATATTTTTGTAATTTAATTTTTAATTTAATTTTAATATCTTTGATAAAATAGAAATGGTTTACTTTTTTTTTGTAATTTTGTAATTTAATTTTAATAACTTGAATAAAATAAAAGTTCTTGTACAAAAATTCACCGTTTTCCTCCAAAAAAATAGAAATTACATAGCCACCAGGAGACAAAAAAGCTAAGAGCACGGTCAACTATTCCGATTTGGACACGAGCGAAATGTATGTCCCAGGTTCCTACACCATCCGCATAGCCGACTTTGGTTGCTCGTTTCTCGGATATCCATATTATTGTGTATTCTAGTCGAGCAAGGTTGACCTTTTGATTTGCGCCTCAATTGTCTATCCGGCAACAACTTAAACGGTGCAAGCGATACCGACGGCCACTTACGTTCATCTGGGACTGGTGGGAATACGTGTCTCCACACGCTGTACATGTTTTCTAATTTATACACTTCGTCCACAT
The DNA here is from genome assembly GCA_025506655.1 of Gossypium rotundifolium. Taxonomy (NCBI): domain Eukaryota; kingdom Viridiplantae; phylum Streptophyta; class Magnoliopsida; order Malvales; family Malvaceae; genus Gossypium; species Gossypium rotundifolium. The sequence continues at coordinate 153,437,504 of CP106731.1, forward strand.
AGCTCATGGGATCAAGGCGGAGATTCTGACAAGCCGCAAGTACATGAGCGCATGGGTAACGAAGTGCATCAAATATCCCACAGTCGCAGGTCCTATTTGTCAAGTGTACACGATAATGCCCGCCAACAATACCTTGGTTCGGTCTATCAAACTCCGTGACACGAAACCATAGGCTGTCGCAATCGTGACACACTGTGTGCATGGTGTTGGCCCGTGCCTTCGCACTGTTTATTTCTTGCAAGACCTTCGGGCTCCATACATGGCCTCCTTTGCATCTGCCTTCTATAACTCGTTGCTCTCTTCGGAAATAGTGCCGCTAAACGAAAATATATCTTCGCACAACCGATGTAATCGGCAGATGACGAGTTCATTTTAGAATAGAATTTATGCATTCAGCTAGGTTTGTAGTCATATGACCATATCGTAGGCCGCCATCGTATGCTTGTATCCACTATTCGAAAGGAATATTGCACAGGTAGTTTGCGCCTTCGGCGTTATCTGAGCGCAAACTGGCCAACATCTCGTGAAAATGGTCTTTACTGATCTCGTACCCTGCCAATATACATTGATAGTGAATATTACATACCACTCTTCAATTGAGAATAAATTGAATATTACAAACAAAATTATATTAATAGATATTTCATACCCATATCGGTCACTTGCCGTCGCTGTCTTTTAGATCAATGTTGCCCATAGTAGTTGGATAAAACATGCCTCAGGCAATATCGATGGTGTGTACGATACCACATGCTTCCTTGGTGTTCTATTGCCGCAAGTATTCCGTGCCCCGATCCGATATAACGATATGTCGGGTTGAGGCGTATATGCCTCCTTAACCTAGATAGGAAGAAGTCCCGCTTATCACCGACTTCCGGTTATTATTGCGAACGCAATCGAAAGGATTCTCCCACGGTCGTCTTGTGCCACAACTAGCAATAGTCGATGCGTATATCTACCATACATAAAGGTACCGTCAATTTGTACCAATGGCTTGCAGTATATAAAGGCATCTTGACATTGCTTAAATATCCGTAACGACGCTTGAACACCGCACATCCACGGAGCGGCGATTATTGTAGTACGCCGATTCCGCTTTCAAGGTCTCATTGTCTTTGCTCGGACATATCTCTCCAGCACTTGACACCACTGCCATACTTCATTATATGAAGCGTCCCACCGACCGTGCAACTTTTCTAACGCCTTCTGCTTGGCTATCCAAGCCTTTCTGTAAGAGGGCGTGTACCCCAATTGGCTACGAATATTGCCAATTAATACCGGCACCGTAGTCTTGGGATCGGCCTTCACCATCGGGATTATTAAGTCAGCCAACATGTCTGAATCCATCCTCAGATGATCTTGTGTTACACCTGTCAACGAAGTACGTTAAATAATGCAACATTACATAATATTAGTGTTATTCGAAATCATTGAACACATCATGGTACTGTACCGACAAGACATGTATGTGGACCTTTGTACTTTTTGATCTCCCACAACCTTGTCCTTTTCTTCAACGATGCCATGATTTTCCATGAACATGTGCCGTATTGCACTGCACACTTCGCATCGTACTTATCGAGCTTGGATTTAACCATATTATAGTTAACCCCGTTCCTGATGCTGTATTTTTTCAATGCAGCAAGAAAAGTATTCTTGTCGAAAAACTGGTTACCAACTTCTAATTGGTCCGAATCTAACAAAGAATTTGTACGGTTACGCGTCCGGTGTGGTAGTTCAGGAAACTCCAATGCATCATCTTGACATAGATTGACATTATGCATGTGGGCTGGAGGCGAGTACGCCCTGAATAGAGGATCTTCTTGTTCTTCGTCTGAACCGCCCTCAACGTCTTCAGGTACAATTGGAATGGGCTTCAATTCAGGAAAAAATCCAACTTCTACACCATCGGGCCCTGGCTCCCGAGGTGGATCCACATCGGATTCATCGTCCGACCTTTCATAACCTGCAACAAATGAGGGCCCCTCGTCGGTAGATGTCGTCGGGAGTACATCATCCCTCCTTAAACATCTTTCGTAAAGATCCCAATCATATGTGGATTGCCAACCACCAGAAGTTGATGACGTCCCCCAATACGTATTTTTATCATCGGACGTCGAAGGACGGATATGCATGTCCCATCCACCAACCAATTGTCGTGCAAGGGTTATGTTTTCCATACTACCACCGCACACGGGCACTTCTGTGTTTTGCCTCCCACTTACAGAGTGTCGGCTTAAGGTCGTGTATTCCCCTCGAACGACAGTAGATGTTGAGGTCGCAGAAAGATCACTTGGAGATAAAAATTCTACATATACCTCGATATAGGGTGATCCACTGGCAAGATGAGTCTCCACCATTGCCTCAAAGCTCCGAGGACCTTTGATGTCGAATGAGTCATATCTCACCGAATCAACTGAAGTGCAAAATCTATACTTAATAGACTGAACTTTCATTAGCGTTGTTTCGAATATTTTACGCTTAATTCTTTTGCGAAGTTCTACCAAGTCGACGTTCCAATTAAAACTCAATCACGCCGTGTTCTCCGATAAGAAAATAACACCATTTTTGGTGTCACGAACTTCACCATCGTAGTAAATAACAGCATTAATATGTTCACTCATTTTCAGTTTTTCTTTTTCTTTTGCCTCAATTTCCCTTATGCAACCTGAGAATGAAATTTGGCTTATTTATAGCCTAATTTTGTCGGAGACATCAGAGTAAAAGAGCGCCCACGTGGGAACTCTTTTCAAGACTTCGCCGACAAAGGCATCCTTCCGAAGCGTTTTTGGCCATGCTTGTTTAGAAACGCTCTCAAAATTATTTTGCCGGAGATCATCAGAGCAAAAGAGCGCCCACGGGAGCTCTTTTCAAGATTCTCACGACAAAGGCACCTTGCTGGAAGTGTTTTTGGCCACCGCTTGTTCGTAAATGTCTCTTCAAAATTATTTTGCGGAGATCATCAGAGTAAAAGAGCGTCCACGTAGGAGCTCTTTTCAAGACTCTGCGACAAGGCACCTCTTTGGAAGCATTTTTGGCCACTGTTTGTTCGTAAACGCTCTCAAAATTATTTTGTCGGAGACTCATCAGAGCAAAAGATCGCCCACGTGGAGCTCTTTTCAAGACTCCGACAATGCACCCTTCCGAGGCGTTTTGGCCATCGTTTGTTCGTAAACGCCTCAAAATTATTTTGCCGGAGACTACATCACAAAAATTCAATTAATTTTTATTATTTTTCCCTAGCCCAAAATTCAATTAATTTTTCATAGTGGAAATGAGGCAAAAACGTCCCACATCGCGCCGCGTTTTCTGGTTATTCAATAGAAAAGTGCCCCGAGAGATCGCTTTGTGCCACTCAACAAAAGCGCACTTACGTGAGCCGCTTTTGTCGAGTGTCACAAAGCGCATCCCTGTAGGCGCTTTTGTTAGTTTCCCAAAACGCTACCGACGTGACGCGCTTTTGGGGAAATGACCCTTTCCATAAATATTCTTCAAACTGACCCATTTTCGTAAATAAATTAATTTTTTGGTATATATGGGATATTTACCCTAGATTACATGTCGGCATTTAACAGTAATATTTGTTGCACGTGAGATTTCTGTCATGGATTTAGTCACCATTTTTTAATTAATAAATTAAAAGGCAGGACCTAAACCCAATTTCGATAGTACATAAATGGTTATTTTTGTAGTTCATTTTAATATTTTTATGAAATAATTTTAGATATTATGAATTTATAAATAAAAATTAAATGGTTTTTTTTAAATTTTGATATTGATCCATTAAATCATTATTTGGAATTTGTTATCTAGACTTTTAATTTTTAAAATTTTCAAATAATTTATTGATTATTTTGTAATTTTTAAAGCTATATGACCAAAAAGTAAATTTACTAATACTTTAATGATATAAGACGTAATTTATTTATTTTTTGTTGTTGGATTGGGTTTTGATTTTTTATTGCATTATATTAATTTGTTATTGTAGTTATATTGATTTTTTACTGTAGTTAAAAATTAAACTTTTAATAAAGCATTTCTATATATTTTCCTCTTATAAATATGTGAATTTTATTTTGTTTAAAATTACTAAATATTATTTTATTTTCATTGTTTTTAATATTCTCCATATCGGCCTGTTTTGACATATGTGGTTTGTAGCTTTTAGTTGAAGCAGCATTGTGAGATTTTTGAGGTCCCAAATTCTTTGTACTAAACAACCTTGAGGACTTAGATATATAATACTTCAAATTGTGTACAAAAATACTTGCTCAACAATGAACCAAAAACACTCATTTTAACTCGCTCAATATACAATTCAAAAGGGTCATGCAACAATTTTGAAAAGATGCGTCCAAGCAAATCTAAATGTAATCTCAAAATCCAAATTCCTTTTTTTTTTTAAATTCTCATACCAAAAGAATATATTTCGCCATCGTTTGATGTTCAAAACTAATAAATGAATGAGTGATCCAAGACTAGATGATGTTATTTGCTTCTCATGCACTTGGTGAGAACCTCTACAAATCTCTTGTACATGTGCCGTTTCAGATACTTCCTTTCTACCATTTTCCTTCCTTCCATCCCCATTTGCTTCCTAGCATTCGGGTTTTTTAGTAAAAACCGGATATTCTCAGCAAGAACTCGCGTTCCTGGATGCCCCATAGGGTGCAAAAGCCCTGTCACATTGTGCTCTACTATCTCTTTTGTGCCTCCACCATCAGTTCCTAAAACCTGTTACCAGGTCACATACATTTTGAATATATATATATATATATATACACATACTTATCTATTTGTACATATACACATATCCGCTTCCAAATCCAGGCAGTGGCAAAAAAAGGGTGCTAGCTTTTCAATTTCCACCAGAAAAATAAACAAGACAACCCGGCAACTCAATTTTTTATGCAATCAACCGAAGATTTAAATCACCTCTTTTAAGGGACAATTAGATTAGTTCCATGCAAGTCACAGGCACTATAAAATCATGCTTGTCAAAAGGAATATTAATTTATCTATAGGTTAATGAGTAAATCTTCTCAATATAAAATAATTTAGCCATTGTTGGGTCTAACTAGACTTTATCTGCTAGTAATATTAATTTATTTATTACTCAACATTTGATCTTAAAATTGGAAATTTCAGGAATAATCTTGCCCTTAAAAGGAATTCATATTTCAATATATGAGATATCTGATTCATATGATAGTATAGAGACAGCTTAGTTCATGATGATGTGGTCAAGTGATAAAATAAAATCTAGACTAATCCACGTGTAAGCACTTGCACTTACAAGTATACATGCATAGTGAAATTTGCATAATGTATGCACACATGTAACGACAACAGAACTTCATTGCTAGGATGAAACACAGCCCAGTAAATCATGGGATTTTATGATTAATGCATAGCAGGTGATATTCCTAGAGGACATAATATCACAAGCTTAAGCGAGATAGCATCTAAAAACAGCTATCACACACAGACACAAACAAATCAGAAACTTAAAAGATGTCTTACCGGAAGACCAAATGCCATTGCTTCAACTGTCACTCTCCCAAATGTTTCTCCTAGTCCCTATAATAAAACCCAGATATCATAACACATTTTCCATTTAATTCAAAAATAACAATAAAATTAAGAAATAAGTATCAGCTAAGTTCAATGCAATTTGAATACGAATTCAGATTCATAATAACCAGAGTTAGATGTTTTAATCATGCCAGTACGCAATATGTTGTTTTTTAAAGAGTTAACCAATCGATTGAAACCACATAGCTGTTCTCATCAGCGACTGAGCAACAAATTCATCAATAAATCAACAGCAAAAATAATGTTTATGGAACTTAAGTGCTTTAGCAATGTGTTGATCAGGATTCAGGATAAGGCAAATAAATGAATCTATGGAAAGGAAAAACAAGCAATAAACACAACTCATATGGAATAATACTAGAAAAGACATTAATTACATGGAAGATAGAGTAATATAATAATAATATGAAAGGAACCCTTAAATACAAAAAATTCCGTCTGGAACCTACAAAGTTAACAAATATTAGAATTCAAATCTGCTATACAACGTAGAAGAAAAAAGAGCAATTCAATTAAAAACTAAAACATAAGCAATCAGTTACCTGGGAGTTCATGACATAAACATCTGCTGCTGAATATAGTGAGGCCACACGTGTAGTTGCAGGAGTCCAAAGTACAGACTCTGACAATTTTGCATGCCGAGACAAAAAACTTAGAATTTCTTTAACATAAGGTATCTTATTGCTCTTTGATCCAACAGAACCAATAAGAATTTTAAGTGCTTGTTCCTGAGCTCCTTTGCTATCATATATCTTCCTTCTGTGAGTGCCGTTGATGCTGACAGCATTTGTGGTATTCACAGAGGTAAATAACCGCAAATTTGTAGAAGACACATCAAGATTTCTAGACCTTTGATGTAAACCTTTTAAATGATGCTTTACAGACAAGCTAGACTGATCTTGCCGGATATCCACTGATTTCTTAACTTCAGAACCAGTTTGCAAAGGTTCTTCATTAATTGCAAGGTCCGCTGATTCAAGAAGAAAGAGCTGGCCCTTTCCAGCATTTATGCTACTCAGGGATATTACAAGCATATCATTATCTGTCAAACCCATCTCTTTTCTTGCTGCATCCCGCAACAACTGCCTTTTCTCTAGCATCTTCACTGAGCTAGCATAAGGAGTATTTAAAGAACAAGGAAAGCCAGCTACAAAAGCCAGCTCGTCATTAACAGCAAGTGGAACAAGAGCAGGCTGAGATCTCAACTTAATATTTGCTTCTTGACACCAGGTAAGCCACTGTTTACTCTGCAATTCAGATAAGAAAATCAGCATTTTCACACGGTGTAGAACAAGCTTTGACCGATCAAAGTATTCTCTTCTATTTTCCATGATCCACCAAGCAATTTGACTTCCCCCAGCTGGGAAATGTGCAATATATTGATCTGAAACCATCACATTTAAGCAGATAATTATGCATCAATACTCTAGGGTGACTAGGACAGTTATGCTTTAATGGAAATGATAATGAAAGATAACCTCAGAAGGCAGATCAAAAACTGAAAATCAAGTTTTCTAATAAGGATTTTAGAGCAAACTAGAATGGGAACACACATAGACACATCTACAAAACATTTTCAATAGCTTTTTACATTGTTTTCAGGTAATAATAACAGCATGTAAGAGGAACAATGTTGAATATAGATTAAAAATTTTTTACAATAATTTCAAAATCTTAAACCAGATGCACCCTAAATTCCACATGCAGGTCAGCAAACTGAGATAACAATAATCAGGATTACTAAAAATGCAAGTGTGGGAAAGACCATAAGAGAGGTTAGCTTTAGTAATGTAATTGTTGAATCCACTCCTTCACTAGAGAAGCTTTTTCATTTTGACTCAAGGCAGTGTCTACTCTCCAATCACTATCAACAAATTTGAGCAATCCATGGAAATCCATCAACATAGGTAGTAAGGTGAAGGTTATAATTTTTAAAGGCATAATTTAAATCCAGGAACATGCTGGACCGTCTTAATTGAAGGCATGCACATAGTTTACCATGCAGATAAAAAGTACACAGTTCACAAATACACGTGTGTGTGTGTGTGTGTGTGTGTATGCCTTAGTACTACAAATTTAAAACACTATGTCGCTAATAAAAAACTGCAACTTGGGTCAAGTAATAGCTCAGCTTCAAATAAGAATTAGCAATATCTAAAAAATACAATCACTTCTCCAAAAATTTTCTCACCAATCCATGACGCACAAACTGCAGATCCAGCAATCACAAGGTCTGCCTTCATGGCAGTTTTGAAGCTAAGATCTGCTCTGTCTTCAATCACTTTGATCCTTCTCCTTGCAAGCTCGGACATTAATCCTCCTTTCTTACTAAGAACTACAGCAGATACTGTGGCTCCACAGCTCAAAAGCTCTGTTGCCAACTCCATCATTGAAATTGGAGCCCCAGTCATTGAGAGTTCATGAAATACCAACACTAATCTTCTAGACCAAACAAGACGAGCAAAGTCCCCCTTCCTATCACATGTTCCAGACCGCTTTTCAGGACTCCACTCTAGAACTCTGTCCTCCAATGATCCAAATGGACCCACAAGTAATCCAAAAGTAGAATTTTTCTGCAGAATTTCCAGTTCTTGACCCTCTGCATCACCATTTTCAGTGTTTGTTTTCGCCTTCAGTTTTCCACGAACCTTTGGCAAATTACGCCTTCTTCTTTTACTCCTTTTCTTCCTAGATGTAAAGCCATTCCCCTTCTTGGCCAAAATCACATCAATCTTTCTATCAACATGGACCTGAGTTTTGTTAGTTATATTATTAACAGCTACCAAACTGCCATCAGTAAGCAAATCCCGTCGTGTGTTCTGTTCAGCATCCACAAGCTTATCTCTTGGATCGCCATTGAAACCTAAAAATTCCTCCTTCTTATGTCCATGAGCCCACCTGGATTGGACATAAAATCCAAGGTAAGCCCAAAGAGTAATTAAAAGCAACCAATAGACTACACGGTTGCTCCTAAACCATTGAGTGCCACCAGCACCACTTCTAGCTTCTCTTCTTGGAGTTCGGCTTGAATTCAATCTCCGATATGTAGGAGAACCCTTTGGAGTTGATCTTCCTGACAGACTGGACTTAAGGCTGCCTTGCCTTAATGATGATGGTCCCTTGCTGAGACGTTCCTCCATTAGCTTCTGGCTATAATATATTGCTGACAAGCTAAATCAGTACTCTTCACATGTTAGCCAACACCAAAGCCAAACAGCCCTAAAGGTCTGTGTTCATTCTATCTCCAAAATGCTTAGTAGCACCTCCTTCTACAGCTTTCTAAAATCCAAATACATGAATGAAGAAAATACAGGTTAGATATGCTTTGGACTACAGCACCGATATTTTATGCATGAAAGGAAGAATATATATATATATATATATATATGGTTGGCATGAAAAAAAAAGTGAAGGATAAAAAGAATATAAACTAGTAAAGGCTACCAAGTCTTGCATATTCAAGAATTTTACTTGAAAGAAACAAATAACGTGATTAAGAAAACAACAGCCTGAGCGCATTTGAGCAAATTAAATCTGTCAAAGGAGATCTCAATTTCCTTTTCCTTCTTGCATTTATCAGAAACTAAAAAGTTAAAATGATAAGGAACCGAGTTAAGATTTTCAAAAATATTCTCAGATTCTAAAGAAACCTCAACTTAACAAAAGGTCAAGCTAGATCAGACAACAACATTCTTTTTTAGCAATCACTTTCTATTTGCATTCATTCCCTACCACTTTCTTAGCAACCAATCAGATTATCGAAACATTAAAATCCACATTCAATAAATCTTAATAAGTGGAGATCTTTTTTCTTTCCTCTTTTCATATACTTTTTTTTCTCAACAACCCAACAGTTCATAAAGAGACAGTAACAATCTCTTCAAAATTCGTTACATTCCACAGTTCTATTTTCTGGTATTTCCTCGACAACCAAGCACATCTTTATGCTTCTTACTAACTTAGCACTCGAAAATCAAAGAGAGAGAAAAAAAATTCAACCATCTAATCGAACTTGTACAGTTACAGGAGCTTCAGAACAGTAAAACAGATCACAAAATATATATGAAATTTCTTAACAATAAACAAAAAAACAAAGACAAAAATAAAAATAGAACCAACTAGTTTAGCTTACATTAAAAGATCCGAATTTCTTCTTTTTTTTCGGTCTTTTAATCTCTGTTCTTGCTTGATCCAAGCTTACATCAAAGAAAAAGATTTTGAGAAGAACGAGAGAGACGGAAATGTCTGAAACTTTTGTTTTCTGTTTTTTATATTCCCTATGTTATAATTGAAATGGATGGCACGTGCAAGTCAACACGTGCGAAAAGGGTGTTTGAAACAAGACTTACGATTACGAAGAATGGCGGGGTAGGGGTACGGGAAGGAAAAAAATTTGAATAACATGTGTTTATTTTTTTATAATTTAAAAATATATATTTATTAATTAAATAACAATCGACATAATCAATAATAAAAGCGCATTAATTTTAAAAACAATTGAGAGAATAAAATAAGATTTAAAATAATAAAAATAAAAAAGTGAAAAAAATTATAATAAAATATTAAATAATTAAAATAATAATTTTATTTGAATATTAGTTAAAATTACACTTATAAACAATTTATTACATTAATATTTCATTTTCTTTGACGTAATATTTTACAATCTAACGATAAACAACTTTCAAAAATATGTAAAATTTATTAAAATCAAATAATAAAACTATTTGGCCAATAAATAAATAAAACTATTGAGCATCAAATAATAATAACTAAACATCACAAATAAGAATAAAAATCATACATTTTTTGTGACTGAAAAATCATATTTTTTAGTAATTCTGTAGATGCTATTTCAAATGAAAATATCTTGTTAATCTATACAACGGTAAATCTAGGAGTGTTCACAGGACTCGGATCCTCTAAAATAGAAAATATATTTTAAAATTTTAAAATTTTAAATTAATAAAAGAAAAATTACACGTTACCCCTTAAAAATAATAAAATTCTGGTTTAACTCTTTAAAATTACATTTTTATTATTGTAAAATTACAATTTAATTTCACCCTTAAAAATATATCTACTTCACCCCTGAATACATAAATTTGTAGTGGTAAATATTAATTTTAATCAATATATAATTATAAACCTGATTAAGTGATAGTTAATCTAAAAAATAAAAGTAATTTAATATGGATCTAAAGTTTAATTAAGTAGCGAAACTATTACATTAATAATAAAAATATTACTAATAAATAAATTTATACATTATAAATTAAATATTAATATATCAATGTTTTTATATAATCTTAAATCTCACACATTTAATGTTTATTAATAATAAAAATAGTTTTAAAATTATTAAATATTATCATATTTATATATAAAATTACATTTATTTAATTACAAAATTAAATTATATTATTTTTAATTTATCCGATTATATTTAATGATTTTATAAATTTATTAATTAATAATATATTATATCAATTAAATAATATAAATAATAATAAAGAATATTCTCACTTTATTCAAACTCATGTTTTTATATATTTATTTTTATTGATTATAGATGACAAGATGTGTGTTTGGATGGTCAGATTACGCGAACTGACGCTGTTTATGTAAATCAGACGGTGTACAAGTTCTGATGGTGAATTATTAGGGGGCGATGGCGTGTAATAGCGGAGTTTGCTTTGCTGCTGGTCTCAAAACAATTTGGCAATTTGGCTTCGTGTTTTTCCGTTTTATAGTGTGTTTTTTAGTTGCATTATTAAGAGGCGTCGGTTGCATTTAATTTATTTTTAATTATGGGTTGAAATTATTTTGATTTGATTATCGAAGGTTTACCAAACCAAACTCTGGATGAGTAAATTTCGTTACCTACATTTATTTATTTTATTAGTGGTCAAATTGCAACTCAATCAATTCTAAATTATTTGGGTACAGTTGGGCTCTCAATTTAAAAATAAAAATAAGAAAAGAAGATTTTATTTTCTAGCAGCTTAGGCAGCATCAGCTTCAGCTGGCAGCTGGCTGGCGTTGCCAAATGTCAAAACGGGAAGGAATCAATTGCGTTGGGAATGAAAGAGAAAGGGCAGACCGTCCTCACCAAATTCCAAGACCTTTCTATCTGTTATGCTCCGACTCAGAAAGTCAATTCATTCATTTAAAAATCAACACCTCCGTTACGCCCCCAGCTTATTAAATGCCATCATAAATAATACTCCAAATACTGTAATGCTGAAATCCATATTAAGATGTGGTTTGAGTTGATATATAAACCAAAATACACATTCATACTCAGCACTCAATAACTAGCCAACCTTCAAATAAAAATATGAAAAATCTCAAACATTCATAATCTACTCTCAAAAACCAAAACCACATAAGTAGGCTTACCAAAGAGACATAAGAACCGCCATAACCATCAATCCAAACAGCTGCTGCTGCTGCTGCTGCTGCTGCAGCACTGCACAATCATTTCTTCATACTTTTTATGGAGAAGGCTGCTGAAATTTCTCTTATGCTTCATTGCAAAATCAAGCCACAAGAATAAAACCTGTTAACAAATAATAATAACAATACCATTTTTAGGAATTTTGCACTGTAACTGAGAGAAAAAGAAGACTAGTTTCTCTGATATACATACCGCACATTTAAACAAAGGAATGCCACCCGTCAAGCCACAATAATATTCTTAAAACTGAATGTAGCGTGAGCAGGCATTTGTCATACACAACTCTGCCAGAATGAGAGAGGTTTAGGTTTAGAATGAATGAATGAAGGGAGGTGCATCTATATAAACTGCAGTGTTACTAAAGATTTTCATTTTTCTTTTTGATCAAGCTGAGCATTAATCAACTAAGGATGAAGCATGATTTACCTACAATATCCAGGAATAAATTGCAGCCCAAAGTTGTCCAAGTCAAAAGCTGGACATCATAAAGGGACTAGAATAAGGTCTGCACCACCAAGTAATCCACAAAATAAGAAATTTCCAACATCCACAAAGATAGAAAAAGCTTTCTTTGCAAAACTTTTACCTATACCAGTTTACTGGGGCAGGCTCCATCTTTAAATAAGTAAATCACTTGCTAAAGCTCATCTCCGAATATCTGCATGGAAATGAAGGATAAATAAATAAATTCACTTACATATAGCAGATGATAGAAACAAAGGGAATTTTTTTGTTGACCCAGTCTATAGAAACAGCTTAAGAGTTTCAACTTGCCTGCGAGCCTGCATATTAGGGTTATTTTGTCGTTGGCCAAGTTCATCACTCACAAGCTCTGCATAAGAGTCAACTTGTTTAAAAACCAAAACATAAGAAACCAGACAGGTCTATGTTCTGAACTTCCCTTACCTGGTCTTTGAGAAGGCTTCCATTCATTATTTGGTTTTTTAGAAATGTTTTCTTTGCTACAAAAGGAAATTTAAATTTTACTGAAAAACGATCAGCAAGAAACAAAAACTACATGCGATACTTTGTAAATAGAAAAAACATAACCAGTTACACTGCCAGTCATCTTAGATTTCATTAGTTATTTTGCCTCACTCTCCCTCACATAAACACGGGACACCCCAAGTATATAGAAACGAAAAAAGTCTGAGATATAGCCCTTAAGGTCAATTTTATAAACATCCATCTACAAGGGCGGAAGACTTTTATCATCAAACAATCTACCGATAGAAACATTGCAATATGAAAGGAAACATCAGTGACCATTACAAAGATAAAATAACATGAACGCCAAACCACTAAAGCTTCCTTTAAAACATCTTTGAGCAATTATTATCTGTTTTGAAGTTCAACAAGCCAATAGTTCCATGTAAACTAACAATATTATCATCCTCCAAATGACCCAGCATTTCACACCAAAAGGATTGATGAGGTTTCTATGAAGATGAAGATATAGGTGTACTGAATAAACAGAACCCTGCACATAGCTAAAAAACACATTCAACTGAACTTAAACATGTCTAAATCCTGACTTAAGGGGTATCTTGCAAGGGTTTTCCAACAAGATGCTATTATTGAAAGCTGATAACAAAGAGGCAAATTTTGAATGCTACAAGTTTCAAAGACTAATGACAAAGTTAATATTTCCTTTCCCACTCTGGCAGGTAGAAGGAAACAAAGACAACAAAGGCTATTTGAATCAAGCAGGATGCCGAAACCAAAACCAAGATACTAACCTGGAGGATCCTGTTGAAGATGTCTGCCCTGATGGACGAGCATTATAAGCCCCATCGACTGCAATATAAGGTGGACAATATGTTGGCCCTAATGCCCCAGCGGCACCAGTGAGTACAGGTAGCCTAAACGAGAAAATGAAAATAAACACTGCATTTAGCTTAAACAGATGAAAAAAATTAAAATAACAAAAAGTGAATAAGCTATCAAGAGAGATTTAGAATTGGATTGATAGTCAAACAAATGTCCATGCTCAGTGTCATTCCTGCATTTGCCTTTCACTACTGCCAAAAAGTGTAGGAAATTGAAGAGTAGCCACAAAAGGCTTATCCGGTAGCTATGGGGAGTCTGATACACTGATTGATAATTCCAAGTTATGTTTTATTATGAAGAGGTAACTTCCTCCATAACAAAATCAATTGGTCAGTTCAAGAGCTGACTAAGACATCACCCTCATTCTCCAAGGAAACCAGATGTAATCCACAGAAGTAACTTTCCTACAGAAAAAGACTTACTGTACCATGTCATTTCTGAATTTCTTGTTCCAAGTTGCGGCTGGGCAACATATCCTGGAAATGCCATGCCAACAGCAGGAACACTAAGGCCACCAGAGTGCTGGCCCCCAAATTGCATTACTGCATGCCAACCGTTCAAGAGGGAAAAAAAAAGTTTACCAGGAATTAAGAAAGCAGAGAACGGTCCATAGAATAATAGAAGTGAACCTAAGCAACTAAGTAGATTAAGCTATTCCCAAACGCCACATAGTATCAATTTCAAATACAAATGAACTCAAACAAACTCCAGCCTCCAACCACCCCAGAAAAAAGCATATCCCTAATCAAAACAAACTGTGTTCAAGGAATTATATATCCATCTGATCTTAGACAAAAGGCAACTAAAAATGTTCAGATGAAACTACCTCTTATATTTACTAAAACATTTAATGTAATCCATAGAAATTTCACAAAATTGGAATTTGGTGTCCGGGAATTAGTATGCACTTTCCTGGTAAGGCAATTTTCTCCATTACAAATTTTACCTTCTATGGTAGATTATGTAATCCAGAAAAAATTGAAGGTTAAAACAAATGAAAAGCTTTACCAGGCAAAAAGGCAGCAAAGTTTTGATCACCATGGCTGATAGACATATTCCTTGTAGCTCCAATAATCTGAGCTCCACCATAAAGATAAGAGCCCCTTCCAGCTCCTTGAAGATTGCTTTTTCCCTTGTTCACCAATGCACCCTCAGGTTTACTTGTTTCTGAAGATTCAACCTCTCCAGATTCATAGGAACTGACTGACATAGCTGTCTTTGGTGGAGAGGCAGCTTGAGACCCAATACTAGGATGCTGGCCAAACTGCTGAGTAGCTGCTTGTACAGAAGAGTGAGCCCTGCCTTGAGCAGGAATTCTCTGAACAGCATTGACCTGCACTGGTGGAGAAACTCTGTTGACTTGGTTATGATGTGGAGCTGGCTGATAAGACTTTGGTCCTGGGTTAGCTATGCCTCTACCCTGTACCCTGGATTGAGAGGGTTGACTAGTATTACCCAGTGAAGATCCAGTAGGCAGCATTTTCATGTTGGCCAGAGGCTTCACAGAAGCCGATGTGGTGGAATCATCTATGTAAAGCTTTGCCATGCTGAGAGGATCAAGTACATTTTTCCCACGTAATGAATTGGATTGAAATAGTGAAAATTTCTCATCTGTAACAGAGGGGCGAAGATCCCTGCTGACACTTCCAGCTTGAACATCCTTCCTCTGAGTCAAAGAAATGTCTTTCTTGGAAGACCCTGATGGATAAAAGGGTGGGGACGCAGAACTCAAACTTGATGCAAAAATATGTTTCTTAGAAGGAATTGATACAGCGTCTGCATTTGTTGCAGTTGTGGAAGCTCTACTTGAATTGGCTTGCGAAGTTTTCTCAATAGGCTTCCAAGAACTGAATTATTTAAATCATTCAATGTCATGCAAACTTAGTTATAGCAGGAAGATATGGAAAACTAAAGAAAACAAATGCCATATTAATGCTCACAGTTTGTTCAGAACTGGAGATGCCTGACAGCCATTTTTCATAGTAGGTTCGTTTCTCTTAGGTCCTCTTCCTCTCACAGCCTTCGGAGCCTGGTTCTGATTGTAGTTTTCCCCGAATGCTTTGGACCTGCTTCCTGTAGAATAACCATGATCTTGAACCGCATTCTTACGACGAGAACGATATCTACCTCTAGAAGAAATTCTTCCCTGAATGCAGAAGAAAAAACATATCAATATAGGGAAAAAAGATCAAATGAGATTAAGAAAAGAAATACTATTCAAGTAACCAAAAAAATAAGAAGTTCTAATCATGCAAGTTGAATATGTATGAAACCATTACCTCTGTATAATGCTTTCCTTGCAAAGTCATCTCCTCAAACTTGTCATGTCCCCATTTCCTATCATCTTTGGATTCCCACAATTTCCTTCCACCACGCATTTGCCTAAAACATACAAATCAAATTACACAACTCAAGACATTTATAATAACTTGAATGGAAGAGGAAGGAGAACCTAAGAATTGTAAAGAAAAAACAAAATACAAAATGAGGATTGAACCCATTAGAGCACAAGACTATATCGTAGCTAGTCTTTACACACACGCAAACACCCACATAAAAATGATAAATGCACTAGAAACTATGGATATAAATAAAGATTTGGAGCCAAAAATAAGCCTACCATTGTTACTATTTTGTATGATTGTCACGGTATTGACAGTATAGATGAAAAGCATGTTTAGAATTTAACTTACTTTTCCCTTCTTATAAGCAAACAAAGTCGAGGATGAGTAATCATAACTCATAAGCACTTATAATGTCATCAAATACTAATGTTCCATTCTTGACCTATCAGATTACATTTGCTCTTACGTTGGGCCAGTCAAATATTTTACAATAAAGGTCCTGATCGACTAGCTTATGCCTGGATCAAATCTGGTAGCTTTAAAAAGTCCTAAAATGAATTTAAAAATGGCACAAAACAAAAAGAAAACTCCTGAATAAAATATGAAAGCAACTGGAATGTGGTCTACTCATTTAACATTAAACTAGATCAGTATCACATTTCACGTCTTCACTGCTCATACCAATTCCAACTGTTAAAATTACGTACTTAAATTTATCAAGTCATAAATGTCTAGATGAGCAAGTAAGCTGAGCTCTCATGTTCATTACAACCTTATAATTCCTTATACCAGAAGGATCATGGAATGATTCAAGGTTCACGATAACAAAACATTAAACAGCTGCATGTAGAGCATGGGCATCATAGGGTCAAAAATCTAATAAGCACATTTGTTGCCTAAATGAACACGCTTAAAAGTAATAAAAAAAAATCATTTCTACTGTCTTCAAGGAGAAGTACATGGTGTGACAAGTGAGCATTCCAGTTTCAACCATGACATGTAAAGAAAAAAAGAAAGCTAAAATAGGCATAAATAATTAGTCCTATAGAAACGCACCATATACTTTTCTATAAATTGCTAATTAATTACTCGAACAGTTAACAAACATTATAAATTAGCATAGCAATTACCACCCAGAAAAGCAACGAAAGCAAAAAAAACAAAACTGATTACCTATGACGACCGCCAACATTGTCTCGAAATCTATCATCATGCATATAAAACGCCCCAGCAGTTGGCACAACAAATGGCTCATTCTCCTTCTTTTCGTCTTCATCTTTCCCCCCCACATGATTATTACCATTACTAATCTCCACTACCTCATCCACATTCCTATTCCCATTATCCACCACTGCTGCTACTCCAGTTCTCTCAGCATTCCCTTGCATTTCCCTTCTTCTCATTACTTCTTCTATCTCCTCCTCATTAACATCCTCTTCCTCCACTCCATCATAATTTTCTTCTTCCTCCTCTTCTTCTGAGTACAATTCTTCTTCGTCGTCGTCGTAATCTGCAGCACCGCCCTGACTGTCGGATTCATCGGAATGAATCACGGCCCTCGGATTCATCCACACTGCATTATGATTATTCACTTCCCCTTCGCCTTCCTCATCATCACTGGCAGCCTTTCTCCTCTGCATTGTCACCGAACGCTTCACCTCCTCTGGATCACTACAGTACTCCACCTCATCTTCTCCCGTCGTAGCCATCACTTCCACAGGAACCAAAGTCGCTAAAACTCCAAAAAATTATTACGAAGAAAAAAGACACATTCAAAACCAATCGCCTAAACACTCCAAGAGAATCAGAACCCTTAGAGCCTTGAAATTAAAAGAAAAAAATTATTTGATTCTTAAATTATAAATTTCGTAGGAGAGGTCGCGGTTTTTAGAAAGAAGGAGCTTTTTGGATAAAATTGAAGGGAGATTGGGGGTCGTGGATTGATTACGTGGAAAGCACAAGGGTATTTTAGGAAATTCGGAAGTTTGATTCTGATACGGTCGTAAGATCTCCAATGGAATATCGAGTGTTGGTTGGAGGTTGCATCCTTAAGGGAGTTTCATGGCTGATAACCAATGGCGTTTCGCCACGTTTTCATATGGAATTTAGATTCCTACTACTGCTCCTTCCACTTTGGCTTTAGAGTTTGCATTTTTCCCCAATTCTTTCACCCGAATAAATAGGTGTCCAAAACAAATATCTTAATTTTATTGTAAAACTAAAACAAATTATAGTAAAATATAAGAAACATAAATTAAAGGATAATTTTTTTTTTTTTTTTTACTTTGATGCAATAAATCTATATATCCGAGTTTCAATTATCATAAATTACAAATATATAAATAATTAATTAATTAAACAATCTTATAAATTCTTTTGAGATTATAAGAGAGTAATTTTGTAAGGAGTTTGGGAGTTGTGCCTACATCCCCTTTATCAATTGATTTATTACATTTTTTTAAATGTCTATTAATGAAATATGTGTTGGATTAAAACATTGATAAAGAAAATCTCGTGAGTTAAAAACTTAAGAAATGAGTCGATTGAATATTAGTTCAATTGGCATGAACATTGTTGTCAATGTAGGAGGACATGAGTTCGAGTGCATTGAAACATATTATCTTACTATTTAGGAGTTAGGAATGGAACATAGGTAGTTCTAAGCATTGTGTAAAAATAAATATTTTTCTTGAAATCTCTCTTATGATAGATTTTGTTCAAGAATGAAATTTTATTGGAATTGTTCAGTTTATCACTCGAAACCATATCATATCTCAAATTTAATAAAATGGGATGAACTGAGACTAAAGAAAAAAGAATATACAATAATTTTAACTTTCATTATAAGTTAATTCACTAAAAACTTTTACTAAAAAAGCTCGAAAGAGAGTGTCGAAACTATTTTTTTGTTTGAAAAACAGACCGACTTTAAAAAGGAAAAGGGAGTCGCCACCAATCTTTTTTGAAGTGCGATTGGGTCACTTTAGAAAACATTTTGATCTACGAATTTTAAGAAAACGGGCTCGGGAGTCGGTTACGTATGAGGAAGGATTAGCACCCTCGCAACGCCCAAAATTGGTACCTTGTTGATTGATTAATGTCCTAATATCGAAAATTAGAAAAGATTTTAAAATACGAATCCTTTGGAAAATGTTTGGGTAATTTGAATTGGATATCGAAATTCTCTTGTTTCGAAAGGATGAAATCTCACATCCAGCATGTTAGAATATGATGTTTCAAACCTTTGATACTAAGGTCATTTCATGATTTCCAAAATTCATGCATTGTCATTTTAAAAAGGGTATCCCATTATTTCGCCAAACGAATAAACCGAAACCCAGCACGTTAGGGCACGATCCCTCAAATTTCCAGACATGAAATTTTGCCTTATTTTAAAGTTGAGAAAACACGATCAAAATTTTAGAAGGATATTTAGTCCTTTGGACGAGTGAAAAATTAAAATCGAGCACGTTAGGACACAATTTCTCAAAACCTCCAAGCACAAAATATTGCCTTGCTTTTAATTTAAAAAAAAAAACGCAGATTTAAAGGATTTTTAATGATTTGGTCAAACAGAAAATCGAAGCCCAGCACGTTAGAGCACGATTCCTTGAATTCCCCAACCACTAAATATTGCCTTTATTTGGAAAGAATTATGGATTGAATAAGATTAATGGACCAAGAATTTGGAAAAATAAATCGTAACGTTGATATGTGTAATGAAAACAAAGTGGATGAAAACATAAATAACAATACTAAGAGCAAAATAATCAAAGATAAATAAATAAATAAAAGTTAATAAAACATAGAGTAAACGAACGAGAATTAAAAAAAAAAAGCTAAAAACAAAAGAAATGAAAAATATTGAATAAAATAGAAGAAATAGAAAATAAAAATAAAATAAAATAATATAATTATAGTAACGAAAATAGAAATAGTAGATATAATATATACAATAGAAAAAATATTCATAACAAGGATAGTAATAATAGGTTAAAAATAGTAATAATAAGTTTAAAATAAAATAATAATATTAATAACAAAAATAATATTAAATTTAATGGTAATAACAAAAATAGTAACATAAATAAAATAAAAGTAATATTAATAATAATACCAAATAATAGAAATAACAATAGGATTAATATCCATAATGTTGTTATTAGGGATGTTACGTAATCATACGTCCGGACCCTTGTGGTCTTTTTATTTTCAAAAAAAAAAAAAAAACAATAGGATTAATACTAATAATAAAATAATAGTGGGAAAAAATATTTATAGTAGATGAAGGTAATAATAAAAGTAAAAACATTAGTAATAAAATAATATAATAATAAACATAATAAGTATAAGACATACTAATGGTAGATAATAATAATATATACAACGATAGTAATATTAAAACAATAATGACAGATTATTCTAAATATAAAAAAAATGATTCGAAAAGGGCTAAATTGCATTTAAAATGGAAATTTTGGGGCAAATTTAGAATGAAAGGAGAAGATTCGGACTAAATCGCTACGCGCGCGCAATATAAGGGACCAACATGGCAAATAATCCCACCCTTTGAAATGCAGCACCTGAGTGCGGACTAAATTGAAGTAGCGATCAAGATTTGGGGCCAAATTTAAAAATAAAAAAATGGAATGGGGCGCGATTAAAACAGTGGCGCAAATAAGAGAACTAAATGCGAAATTTACCCATTTAGAAAAAATTCGCGCGAATCCAGATATGGATGGGGTCGAGCGCGCGGGGCTTTTCCCCCTCTCCCTACCCTCAAACTGCGTCATTTGACCAAAGCTTAAAAAAATTAAAAATAAACCATTTTCATTCCTGCTTTCTTGTTTCAAAAAATAGAAAAAACAGAACACCCTTTTTCCCCTTTCTTGTTTTCTAGGGTTTGAGCCCCTTCTTTGCAACGAGCCCCCCTCACGAGTGCATCGATTGCGGCGGCCGGAGAAGACCCGGTGAGACCCTCACGACTTCTCCATTTTTTTTTTTTTTTTTAAAACTTGGTGTGTGTTTTTTTTTTGAAAACCAATGAAATTAATCTGAAAAATGGAAGGGGTTGTTATACCCTCTTTTTTTATTTTCGTATGCAATGTTGAAGTAGAAGGAAAAAAGCAAAAATGAAACTCAAAAATCGAAAGACCAAAACACCGTAATCACCTTATTTTTTACTGGCTTTTGATTTCAATCTATGCGTAAAATCTCTCTTTTGTTTACTTGTGTTTGTTTATGTGGAAATCGTGTGCACTTACTGCTTTTCTCTATTGAAGGAAAAAAAAACCCTTTTACATTATTCTGATTTGGCTTTTATAGTGGAAATCTCACAGAATACAATCCCACTTTTTTCATCCCCTACTGTGTTTGTTACCCCTATTTTGTAGGTACACTAGAGGCGTGGTGGAGCACGATGCCGAGGTGGTGAACGTGGCCTGGTGGGTTACTGGCAGGGCATGCGGTGCGAGGAATCAAAGTAAAGACTAGGGTTTCTATTGGCTTAACAGATTTTGGGCCCTTTGGGCCTCGTAATGTATTGGGCCAATTATTTGAGTCTATTTGTTAATTAGTTTGTTGTATTTTAAACTGTTTTAACAGACTCTTTATTTTTCTGGTTTTGGTATTGGTATTGGGCTCCGAGTTTTAAATTGGGCCTTACAACTGCCCTTCTTTGTTCATTGTCGTCTAACGAGAATAGAGCAAAGACTTTAAAATGACCAATTTTACCCTATCTTATTGAATCTTGACTTCTTGTTGCTTTTTTTCTTCAGGTAGCTTCATTCCATCCACTGCATCTTCAGGTGTATAGGAATTTTGTTTCGATCTACTTTACTCCTGCTCAGTAGAGATAAGATCTGCTATCTTTAGCTTGCTCCACTCCTGCTCAGTTGAGATAAGGCTGGTGGTTTAAATCTGCTCCATTGCCGATACATGGAGATAATATTTGCCATTTTTGATCTGCTCCGCTCCTACTCAGTGGGGATAAGATCTGCACTCTTCAGTCTACTCCATTGTCGATACATGGAGATAAGACTTGCAATTTTCGATCTGCTCCACTCCTGCTCAGTGGAGATAAGATTTGCTATTTCCAGCCTGTTACCTTACTGCTTAGGGTAGGGGTGAGCAAAACTCGATTCGACTCGAAAAATCGAAAAAATTCAATTTCGAGTTAAGCGAATCGAATTATTCGAGTTAATCGAGTTATTGAGTCAACTCAAATTTTTTCTCAATTTGAGTTCGAATCGAGTTGAGTTTTAATTGAATAATTGAATATTAAAATATAATATTTTATATTTTACCCCAAACTCCCAAACCTTTTACTTTTCCTCAAAATTTTTACTCCTTCCCACTTTTCCCCAAACTTTTATTCCTCCCATCCCAACCCTCCAATCTACCCAAAATTCATTCCCCACCAAAATTTTACTCTCCATTTACTTTTCTCAAAATTTTACTCAAAAACCCTCAAAACTTTTATTTCCCCAAATTTTTACTCCTCCCACTTTTCCCTAAAACTTTTACTCCTTCCCATCCCACCTCCCATCTACCCCAAACCCATCCCCCAAATTTATTTTTATATTTTCCTTCCAAAATTTTACTCCCTATTTACTTTCCTCAAACTTTTATTCCCCAAAAATTTTATTTTCCCCTAAACTTTTACTTCTCACCTTTTACTCTCAAATAAAAATCAAAATTATCCAAAAAATCACTAAACATAAATAGCAATAATTTTATTTATATCTACTATTTATATTATTAAATTAAATTTCACATTTTATATTATTTATATTCTTGAATTGTTTAGTCATATTGAATATTTATATTAAAATTGAATTATTAATTATGCCATAAAATATTAAGTATTAAAATTTTATATTGGTATCAATTTCATATTTTATCTTTAAAATAACTTTTATTAAAAATCAAACTTTTACATTTAATATATATTTTAATTCCAAAATACATAGTGACAAGAATCGAAGATAATTGAAATAACTAAGCAAGCAAAGAAGCTAACCGTATATAAAAGATTAATAAATAAATTATGAGGTGATGAAAGTTAATAAAAATTTGATTAAGGTGGACAAATTTTATTACGATGGGTGATAGTGGTTACAAGGACCCAAAATTATTTTTTAAAATTTAACTCGAACAAATATATTCGACCATCTCACTCGACTCGATTCGAGAAAATTTCAAATCAAATTAGGATGATAAAATATGATTCGTCAACTCGATTAACTCGAAATTTTTTCATTCGATTTGATTCGATTCGATTGAACGCTCACCCCTAGCTTAGGGGATTAAGGCTCACTGTCCTCAATCTGCTCTATTCCTGCTCAGTAGAGATAAGATCTGTAATTTTCAACCTGTTACCCTACTGCTTAGGGGATTAAGGTCTATCGTCTTCGATCTGCTCCACTCCTGCTCAGTGGAGATAAGATCTGTAATATTTAGCCTGCTCCACTCCTGCTCAGTGGAGATAAGGCTATAATCTTCAATCTGCTCCATTGCCGATACATGGAGATAAGACTTGTAATTTTTTATCTACTCCACTCCTGCTCAGTGGAGATAAGATCTATAATTTTTAGCCTGTTACCCTACTACTTAAGGGGCTAAGGCTTACTGTCTTCGATCTACTATACTCCTGCTCAGTAGAGATAATATCTGCTAACTTTTGTAACTCCCATCAATTTTGCTACATTGTCCTCTGGGGAACCTACCTGTAGAATTAATTTCATGGAGTCTATGCTTATACCAAATGATTAGGATGTCATGAATCTGTTCCATTGCCGATACATAAAGATAAGATTCGTCATCTTTGATCCACCCCACTCCTGCTCAGTGAAGATAGGATCTGCTATCTTTGATCTGATCCACTCCTGCTCAGTGGAGATAAGATCTATTGTCTTCAGTCTGCTCCATTGCCGATACATGGAGATAATACTTGTAATTTCCAATCTGCTCCACTCCTGCTCAGTGGAGATAAGATCTACAATCTTCAGTCTACTCCATTGCTGATACATGGAGATATGACTTGCTGTTTTTGATCTGCTCCACTCCTGATTAGTGGAGATAAGACCTGCTATCTTCAATCTGCTCCATTGCCGATACATGGAGATAAGACTTACTGTCTTTGATCTACTCCACTCCTGCTCAATGGAGATAAGATCTGCAATTTCCAGCCTGTTACCCTATTGCTTAGAGGATTAGGATGGTGGTTTGAATCTACTCCATTGCCGATACATGGAGATAAGATTCGCAATTTTTGATCTACTCCACTCCTACTCAGTGGAGATAAGATCTGCTATTTTCGGCCTGTTACCCTACTGCTTAGGGGGCTAAGGCTTATTGTCTTCAACCTGCTATACTCCTGCTCAGTAGAGATAATATTTGCTAACTTCTGTAACTCCTATCAATTTTGCTACATTGTCCTCTAGGGAACCTACCTGTAGAATTAATTTCATAGAGTCTATGCTTATGCCAAATGATTAGGATGTCATGAAAAATGCTCCTAACCATATGTATTATGAATGTTATGAATGGATGCAAAATGTCATGAAAATGATCCACTTTTAACACTTGGGCTGTCATTGTTTGCTGTTTATTAAGGTGATCCCTAACGTATGTTTAATTGATACTTCTAACAGAGAATCTGAAAATGTCATCACTACTTAGACCTTTATCTTAAGTACTCCGAGCCCTTCAAACCTGGTGAGTTCTAAAAATTGTCCTATTTTGGATTCTTGCATTATTTAGAGACTTTCAGAGTAATACGCAAAACTTCTTTTGTGAAAGCATTATTAGTTCAGCAATCATTACTTCAATATGAAATGCTTGGAAAAAGATTATAGAAATGAATAAAACTGTAATTTATTCGGGACAAAACCCGTGAAGAATGGATTGAGCAAAGGAAACAAATTTTGCTAAGGTACAATAATAAGTAAGAGTGGAATTGATGCCCCAAATATCACATCCTGAGCTTCTCTAAAAGAACTTTTTAAAGACCATTCCGAGTTCGACATGTGTCTAGGAGATCTGTAGTGCTTTATCAATGCCCCGAAGATGTAGCATATCTCTTTCTTGTTAATTTAGGTACAAGATGATTAGCGCATGCCCTATTTCCCCCAAACATTTGCACCGCCCTTTACGGGTTTTCAATTTAAATCTCCTTTAGTCTCAAAGTGCCCTTTGTGGGTTTTCACCTTGGCCTCTCCGCTTTTTTTAAACTTAAGATGCCCTTTGCGGGTTTTTGCCTTGGCCTATTTTCCTTCTCAAGCGAAGTACTTCTTGATGGAGTCTGTATTAACTGGATTCGGCAGACTTTTGCCATCTATCTCAGCTAATATCAATGCCCCTCTAGAAAAATCTTTTTTTACGACGTAAGGCCCTTTCCAATTAGGCATCCATTTTCATCTGAAGTCCTTTTGCATAGGGAGGATCTTTTTCAATACCAAGCCTCCCTCGTGGAATACTCTGGGGCAAACTTTTTTGTTATAAGCTGCATCATTCACTTCTGGTACATTTGACCATGACAGATGGCTCTTAACCTTTTTCCCTTAATAGATTCAACTAATCATATCGAGATTGAACCCATTCCCTTCATCCAATTTCAGCTCTAACAAAACCCGGAGAGAAGGGATTTCAACTTTGATAGGCAAGATTGCCTCCATCCTATAAACTAATGAGAAATGTGTTGCCCCGATAGAAGTTCTAACAGATGTTCGATAGGCATAAAAGGCAAGCGGTAACTTTTCATGCCAATCATTGTAGGTTTCAGTCATTTTCCCATAATATTCTTGATATTTTTATTAGCTGCCTTAACGGCGCCATTCAGTTTTAGGCAATATAGAGACGAGTTATGGTGCATAATGTTGAACTGACTACAGACTTTCTCTATCGTGCTGTTGTTCAAGTTTAAAACGTTGTCAGATATGATCCTTTCCGGCATACCGTAGCGACATATGATCTCTTTCTTCAAAAACTTGCTAACTGCTATCTTCGTGACATTGGCATATGTAGCTGCCTCCACCCATTTGGTGAAGTAATCAATGACCATGAAAATGAATCGATGTCCATTAGAAGCCTTCGGCGAGATTGGCCCAATAACATCCATACCCCACATTGAGAAATGCCACGTAGAAGTCATAACATGAAGAGGTGAATAAGGCACATGAATTTTGTCTCCGTAAATTTGACACTTGTGGCACTTCTTGGCATAACGGATGCAGTCTCCTTCCATCATGGACCAGAAATAACGGAATTTCATGATTTGTCTGGCCATTGTAAACCCATTGGCATGCGTTCCACAGACATCCTCATGGATTTCTTTTATGATTTTCCTAGTCTCAACAACATCGACACATCTTAACAACACCTGATCTTTTCTCATTTTATACAGGATCTCACCGTCTAAGACATATTCATTGACCAGTCTTCTCAAGGTTCTCTTGTCATTTTCTGTTGCTTGATCAGAGTATTCATGGTTTTTTACATATCACAAAATGTTATGATACCAAGGATGACCATCTCTCTCCTCCTCCTCGTCGATATTGCAGTGAGTCGGAGTCTCACATATACTTATTTAGATGGGCTTCATACCTTTTTGTTTATTTACTCTGATCATAGAAGCTAATGTGGCCAAGCCATCATCCATCTGATTTTCATCACGTGGGAGGTAAAATAATGTGATATCATCAAACTCCTCGATTAGCTCAAAACTAACTTTTGATAACTGATCAATTTGGGATCTCTTGTCTCCTATTCTCCTTTGAGCTGATATATCACCAACGAAGAATCTCCATATACCTCTAGTACATTGACTTTGCGATCTATGGTTGCTCGAATTCTCATAATACGTACTTCGTACTCTACCATATTATTCGTACAGTAAAAATCCAACTTGCAAGTAAATGGATAATAGTCTCCATTCGGGGATATCAAGACTGCCCCAACTCCATTACCAACGGCATTTGATGCTTCGTCGAAGTTCAACTTCCAAGTACGATCTTCTAGGGTATCTTCTTCAGTTGCCGCTACAAATATCATATTTTCATTGGGAAAATCAAAATTCAAGGGTTCGTAGTCATCTAGCTCTCTACTGGCTAGAAAATCAACTATTGCACTCTCTTCACAGTCTCTGGTTCACATAGACTATATCAAATTTGGAAAGCAAAATTTGCCATCGGGCCATTCTTCCATTCAGAGCGGTTGACTTCATCATGTACTTAAGAGGGTCTAGTTTCGAGATTAACCAAGTCGTATGGTACAACATGTATTGCCTCAACCTCTGAGTTGTCCAGACCAATGCGCAGCATAATTTCTCAATTGGCGAGTATCCCATTTCACACTCAGTGAATTTCTTACTGAGGTAATAAATCACATTTTTTTCTTTCCTGTCTCATCATGTTGGCCGAGTACACATCCCATTGAATTATCGAATACCGTTAAATACAAAATCAATGGTCTATCAAGACTAGGTGGCATTAACACTGGAGTATTGGACAAGTATTATTTAATCCTATTAAAAGCCTTCTGGCATTTGTCGTCCCAAATCCCCGGGTTGTGCTTCTTAAGAAGATGAAATATGGGGTCACATTTCTCAGTCAATTGCGAAATGAACCGGGTAATATAATTCAGTCTTCCTAGAAACCCTCAGACTTCCTTCTGAGTGCGTGGTGGAGGCAATTCTTGTAGAACCCTGACTTTATCTGGCTCGACCTCAATTCCTCCTTCATTGACCACGAAACCAAGCAGTTTCCCTAACCTAGCCCCGAAAGTGCATTTGGTTGGATTGAGCTTTAGCTGGAATTTCCTCAACCTCAAGAACAGTTCATCAAAACCTGCATATGCTCCTTTTCCATTTGGGATTTCGCAATCATGTCGTCCACGTAGACCTCAATCTCCTTGTGCATCATGTCGTGAAACAAGGTTACCATGGCCCTTTGGTATGTTGCTCTCGCATTCTTTAACCCAAATAACATCACTTTGTAACAAAAAGTTCCCCATAAGGTTATGAAAGTGATTTTTTCTATGTCTTCGGGATGTATCTTTATTTAATTGTATCTAGAGAAACCATCCATGAAGGAGAATAATGAATATTCTGCCGTGTTATCCACTAATATGTCAATGTAAGGCAGTGGGAAGTTATCTTTTGGGCTGGCCTTGTTTAAGTCTCTGTAGTCTATATACATCCGCACTTTTCCATCTTTCTTAGGAAGGGACGACATTCGCTACCCACTCGGAGTAATTCACCTCTTTTAAGAACCCAGCATCAAATTACTTCCTGACCTCTTCTGTTATTTTTACAGCCACATCAGGTTTCATCCTTCAGAGCTTCTGTTGGATCGGCTTGCATTCTTCTTTTATTAGGATGCAGTGTACCGCAATATCGGCACTCAACCCAGGCATGTCTTGGTACAACCATGCGAAGAAATCATTAAACTCTAGCAGAAATCTAACGAGATCCTGCCTTATTTCTTTGATTATAAGGGTTCCAATTTTCACCTCTTTCCCTCTTCCAGAATCACATTCTCAATTGTCTCTTTGTGAGGTATGATTAACTTCTCTTCCCGTTCTACCATCCTTAACAAATCTGGGGATACACTACAATCTCCGCCATCTATAAAGTCCTGAGGTCCCTCTAGGTACATGTCTTGTTCATCAGGGAATTCTGGGTCCGTAATAGCATTGCTCATGACATCAATATCTGGGAACCTATGGTAGGTATGAAAGAGTATTCAATGAAATGAATTTAAGAATAACTTATTTATGTGTTATGATTATGAATGGAATGGAAAAGAAATAAAAGAATAATTGTACGGTATAAAGAAAAATGCACTTTTATTGAAAGTAAATATGCTTGAACATGAGCCTATTTCACAAAAGATTCTTATAGTTCTTAGGCTTGAAACAACAAGTGTGTTTTGAGCATTACTCTGTTTTAGTCCTAAAAACTACAGGAATTTCTTCCGCAGTTCAATTGTCCAAAACACTTCCAGGCTCGTAGGGGCGAATACCCACCAAGTTTCCTTCATTCGGACTCTCTTCAGACATAACATTGATGTTCAAAGCTCTCATCATGTCCTCAGCCGTTTCTCTATTCATATTCTTCGACCCTAGATGGATAATTCCTCCCGACATGAATGTATTAGATATATGGGAAAAATCATTGATCCCTATTTGACCTCAACACCATTCAGTCATGCCCTTCATCTCTCACGCTTTCTTTTCAATTCTTCCCTTCTCTGCTGGGCGTTTAGCTTATGCCCCAAGCCAACGCGATCGCGCTTGTCAACCAAACTTGGTACTTTGACCGGTCTCTGAAGGTATTTTTCGAGTCCTTTTCCAGCAATTCTCCTCTTCCTACCATCAGTCGTAGGACCATCCACATAGCTTCGAATATTTTTGACACCGAGACCTTGCCACCCTCACTGATGAAAGTCGTATTTATGAACTCTAGTGATCGGAAGGAACACTCTATCGCCTCAATATCATTCTCTATGTACGGCGCACTACTAGTGACAGATGCAATGATGTCCTACTCCGCATTTATGATTATCACCAACCCTTTGTCACCAACTTTAGCTTTTGGTGTAACGATGATGGTACGACTCCCGCTGAGTGGATCCAGAGCCTCATCAATAAACAATTATAAGAAGGCTTGATGTCCATCATAAGGAAGTCTACCTCGTACGTATTTGGCCCACTTAGGAGGGGTATTTCAATCCTCCCCATCACTTTCCTTTTGGTGCCATCGAATGCCCTCACTATATTTTGGCATGTTTTTATATGAGAGCTATTTATCGATAACCTGCTCAATGTAGATAGGGACAAGACATTCAGTGCCGACCCGTTGTTAATTAATACCTCGAAGCGTATACCCTTTGCATCGGATTGTGATGTGTAAAGCCTTGGTGGATCCCATGCCCCGTAGCAAAATTTCATCGTCACTGAAAGAGATGAAATTGTCTACACTTATGTTACTAACGAAGTGGTCTAACTTATTTACCAAATATCATCGGTGACATAGGTTTCATCCAACACCTTTATCAATGCGCTTCGGTGTATCTCCGAGTTTAAAAGTAAAGCTAGTATCGATATACATGCCAGCTGTTTGTGTAATTGTTCCACCACACTGTACTCACTATGCTTCAGGAACTTCAGAAACTCATTGGCTTTATTCTCTGTTACTGGTTTATTAACCAGTGGCTCTGTCTTCTCGTCTCCCCTTCTGATCACGGAGGATTTCCTTTTAATGTGTTTGGCTTTCAAGTTTGACATGTCGGCTGAACTCTTTTTCCCTAAAACTGTCACGGTGCAATTGTAATCCCAAGGTACCCTCTTGTTATCTTTATAAGGAAAGGTCACGAGTTTTTGAATTATAACTCTCGGTGCCATATTCGCTCCTGCTTCATTAATTCTCGGTCGTGTGATAATCACTACCGGGTGATTGACCCTAGGGACCTTCTCTGCAGACCCTCCTTCTGTGGCGCATACGTTATCTCCTTCTACAGAGTCAAAGAACTCTGGCTTTTTATTATCCATTAACCCTTGTACCAAGGCTCTGAATTCGTTACACTGCTGGATCTCATGGTCTTCCTTGTTATGGAACTCACAGTAGTTCCTTGCATCTCGGGATTTGCTCCCCAACCCTTGTGAAACTAGACCTCTTTTTCGCATTTCCATCTAAACATCCCTCAATGGGGTTCTTACTTCAGCAATATTTGGTTTGATTCTCCTCCCTATGTACTTGATTATCGCGTTTACCCTTTTCGGTATGACTGGGCAACAGATTTCCCACACCTGGTGTGTCATCGAATTTCACAACACCCGCCTTAATAAGCCTTTCGACTAGCCTTTTGAATGAGGTGCAGTTTTCTATCGAGTGACCTACTATTCTCACATGGTATTCACACTGAGCATTTGTGTCATACCACTAAGGATATGGGGGTTGCAACAATTTCAGGTAGAAAGGGGATACGACGTGCACATCGAACAGAGTTTTATACAACTCCCTATACTTCACGGGTATGAGAGTAAACCAGAATTTCTCGATATTCTACCTTATGTTGGGCTCTTGTCTTGGTGGGGCCTACTGGCCCGCAGCTACTGCTCTCGGTTGACTGACAGTAAGCGGGTTTTGGATAACCCGAGCTTACATTACCTACTTTATTTTCCTTTTCTTCGGAGCCGATCTTTTCGTGTTCTCTCCAGCCTCTATTTTTCACACCTGATCGCGTTCTCTATCATTTTACCGGACATCATAATGTCTGCGAAACTCTTAGTCGTACTCCCTAACATATGTTTGATGAAAAGGTGCTTTCAGGGTATTAATGAAGAGCATAGTCATTTCTTTTTCCAGCAGCGGCGGTTGGACTTGTGTAGCGACTTCCCTACACCTCTGGGCATATTTCCTGAAACTTTCACCCGATTCCTTCTCTATATTTTGTAGCATGATCCTATCGGGCACTATATCAGTCATATGGCCATAATGCTTCATGAACGCCTGTGCTAAATCCTTCCATGATTTGATTTGAGTGCAACTCAGTTGATTGTACCATTTAGCCGCGGCTCCAATCAGACTATCCTGAAAAACAGTGGATCAACAACTGGTCATTGCTGACATATCCCGTTATTATCCGATAGAACATTGTAAATTGGACCTTAGGGAAACTGGTCCCTTTATATTTTTTGAATTCTGGCATTTTAAATTTTGGTGGAAGTACCAGATCAGGGACCAAACTCAACTTCTTAGCATCTACCTCGCATTGGTAATCAGTACTTTCCAATGCTCTAAACTTCTCTTCCAGCCATTTGCATAGATTCTCAAACTCTTTTGGAAGTTTTGTCCTTACTTTTTCCTCTTCTGCTGCATCATCAAAATCAGGGACCATCGGTTTTGCCAAATTGCCTCTAGGGTTAGAGCTCGAGCCTGTCGGGAGGTTTACTGGTGCTGAGGTACCGGATTGATACTGAGGTCTAATATTGACAGACACTCTTGGCTGCTGTACTTGGGAATTTATCGAGGCCAAGCTTGGAGGATAAGCATAGTCTTTAATATCGCCTCCAGTGTCAACCGTAGGGCCTTTTCCTTTATCCTGCCCTCCAGTCAACAATTGTATTAACTGGCTCATCATACTCCTCTGGGATTTCAGCATTTGATCTCTCATGTCCTGTTGGATCTTAGCCAACTGTTCTTGCATCTGAGACTGCAATTGGTCTTGTATCTCCCTCTGCATCTGCTCTAACTTTTCTATCCTTTGATCTATAACCTTTATTTTTTTCAAGTGTAATAGCGGAGTTCCAGATAATTGTAATACAATATCTAGTTGATAGGGTTCTCTTATGATATTTAATGCATATGATGTGATGTAATGCAAATGCATGATATGAATGAAAAAATAAGAGGTGTCGATTCTGGTCCAATTTCTTTTAGAAAACTTTATAAGAAAATAAAATCCTTTACATAAAACAGAGTCACGGCTTAGCCCTTATGCCCAAATCTTTAACTTTCTTAAGAAGCCTAGCTAACTCTCGACCCCGGTCCGACTCTAGCTCATATTGCACACTTAACACATCAGCCTGAACCGCCAAGGTTTGTAGATGATCGACCAGCCACAGCTTCGCCCATGATGTAATCTCTCTCTCTGACCTGGTCCTAAGATCGTTGAAGTTTTTTTTCTCGTCGCTCATTATTTACCTCCAATAGTTGGATCCTGAGCTCACTATTTTGCAGCGCCGTTTCGAGCTCTACCACATTTCCTTTCAACTCTTCAATCTGGTTTAGGCTTGATTCCAACTTCGCCGTAAAGTTGTGGCTTCGACACAATGCCTCTCTAGATCTACAACTCGAGCTCTTAACATCTCATTTTTGCTTTGGCTCTCATCCACAGTCTTTTTCAGAGTATCCTTTTGTGCTTGAGCCTCATGAAACCTTTTCTTCCACTGATCAACCTTGGCCTTTTCTTCTTGAATTCTTTGACACCATTTTTCTGAGGCTTTCCCCAACCCAGCAGTCCTTATCGATAAATGCAATTTTTTGTAGTTAGTCTTCAAGCTGTCCAAATCTTCTTCGGCCTTCCTTTTCCCTTTCCTCAGTTTCTTAGCCTCTGACTTTTGGACATCAATAATTAACCTCAAGTGCACTTTTTCTTCTTCCAATTGCTCTATCTTTTTTTTCTAACTCCAAATTTTTACTTTCGAAGTCTTATTTCATGATTTCCAACTCGGGAGGGATTACTTGTAGGTATTCTTCTATCGGTCGAGCACCATCTTGTGCCAGTCTGGGGATATTATAATCGATCCTCCTATTCCACCATGTATTATACTCGAGGGTTGCCATTGGACCTACAACAACTCTTTTCATTCGGCGAGTCTACTTCCAAGCATCAGAAATCTCTCGAACCTTCTTCTTATAATGATCCTCTATACGAAAATTCAAACTGAGCTAGCCTAAACGTTACTAGTATAAACTGTTTTGATCTGTACTACCTCAGCACAAGCAAATGAGCATACCCAACGGCTCTCTAAATTCTGACAGAGAGACCCAATCATAACTCCCACACCGATAGAGAATTTCATCGGGAACCAACCAAAGAACTCTCCCCTCAACGTCCTCTTCCTTGAGATTCTAAGGAGCGCAATCCAATTTACTTCTGATACGTTGTCTCTTCTGAGAGTGGCTGCTAATTCCTTTAGCGGTGAGTAATTCTCGGAAAAAATCGTATAAGAGACTTTATCCACCTTCTAAATATGGCTATGGAACCAAGCTAATAATAACTGTGCGCACCATATAAATCTACCCTCACGGCTCTCCTGCATGCATTCAAAGATCTAACGTCTCGGCCAAGATCGTAGGAACATGTGTAACCCTTTATCAAGTCAATTGAAGAGATCCGAGACTGCCTCATCTACATATCCCAATGCCCTAGGGAAAACCATTAATCCATAGATGCTCAAAGCGAAATCGTCAACTCTCCTCTTCGTATCAGGATGCACTAGAATCAAATCCTTCAAAATCCTCAATGGGATGCATTTGCACTCACCTTTTACTTGATCCACGCTGCAACCTACTGTTCACTCATCCCTGTAATATTCATCATTTTCTTTAAAAAGGTTGGGCCACAAGCGGCTTTAATATAGGCCTTGTCGACTTGAACCTTCGAGCGACGAAGTAAAGCCGTATATTCTTCTATAGTGGGTACCAAATCTACCCCCCAAAGGTAAAACAACTATAGGTAGTATTCCAATACTGGGTGAGGGCCCGGAATAAATGCTCATCTATATTGATGCCAAGTAAATAAGGCAAATCCCCATAATTCCCCTAAAACAACTACTTGGTCTCTTCATCCTACTGGCCCTATATTTCTTTTAATTCTCGAAGATCATTTTGCGTCACACTGGTATGGGTGTAATCACATAACTCCGTATATCCTTGGCTAGGCTGTCCTAATTTTCTAATTGCGTTTGCTCTGACCATATTCAGACGACTGCATTATCCTCTATTTTATCAAGGAATTCGTTCTCCATGACAAGTTTCCTAAATTAGTAAACGAACGTGAATCGACACCTCTTTAAAATGAAATGACATGCAATCACAATAAAATGTAACAAGTCAGTATCATGTGGCAACAATAAAATTCAAGGCATGTGAAAAATAATACAACACCTATCTGGGTGATTGGTAAGGTTTGGCGTAGCTCTACCTAGGGTAAGTTCCTAGGGCTCTCTATATGCGGTTTGGCTCTAAAGCAAGGGTACCTGAACCAGCAGATTCCTCGATCCTCACCCATTATAGACTCATACGGACCGAGTCCAGTTTAGGGGAAAACATTTCCCTATGGCTGCACGGAGGTGAAAATCTCACGAAGACATAGGTAGGGATGTATCCCGAAAGCGATCCACTATCCTGCACGGAGGTAAAAACCTCACGAAGAAGTAGCTTCTCACTCTCACTTAAAGGTGTGACCACTACGGTCATGCAATATGATGCAAATGTATCCTAGACACTTAAAACGTAAAAAAAAACATATGCGATGGGAAAAAAGTCAACCTGATTTTAATTTTCGATAAAAGGACATTAATCAATCAATTCTACGGCTTGACTCTCTTATTGGTCCCCAGTGGAGTCGCGAAGCAGTCGAAACTATTTTTTGTTTGGAAAATAGGCCGACTTTAAAAAGGAAAATTGAGTCGCCACCAATCTTTTTTGAAGTGCGATTGGGTCACTTTAGAAAACATTTTAGTCTACGAATTTTAAGAAAATGGGCCCGGGAGTCGGTTACGTACGAGGAAGGATTAGCACCCTTGCAACGCCCAAAATTGGTACCTTATTGATTGATTAATGTCTTAATGTCGAAAATTAGAAGAAATTTTAAAATACGAATCCTTTGAAAAATGTTTGGATAACTTGAATTGGATATCGAAATTCTCTTGTTCCGAAAGGATGAAATATCACATCTAGCACGTTAGGATACAATGTTTCAAACCTTTGATACTAAGGTCATTTCATGATTTCAAAAATTCATGCATTGTCATTTTAAAAAGGTATCCCATTATTTGGCCAAACGAATGAACCAAAACCCAATACGTTAGGGCACGATCCCTCAAATTTCCAAACATGAAATATTGTCTTATTTTAAAGTTAAGAAAACATGATCAAAATTTTAGAAGGATATTTAGTTTTTTGGACGAGCGGAAAATTGAAACCCAGCACATTAGGGCACAATTTCTCAAAACCTCCAAGCACAAAATATGACCTTACTTTTAATTTTAAAAAAAGGGACAAAATTTTAAAGGATTTTTAATGATTTGGTCAAACAGAAAATCGAAATCCAGTACGTTAGGGCACGATTCCTTGAATTCCCCAACCACCAAATATTGCCTTTATTTGGAAAGAATTATGGATTGAGATTAATGGACCAAGAATTTAGAAAAATAAATCACAACGTTAATATGTGTAACGGAAACAAGGTGGACGAAAACATAAATAACAATACTGAGAGCAAAATAATCAAAGATAGATAAATAAATGAAAGTTAATAAACATAGAGTAAACGAATGAGAATTAAAAAGAAAAAGTGAAAACAAAAGAAATGAAAAATATTGAATAAAATAGAAGAAATAGAAAATAAAAATAATATAATTATAGTAACGAAAATAGAAATAGTAGATATAATATATACAATAGAAAAAAAATTCATAACAAGGATAGTAATAATAGGTTAAAAATAGTAATAATAAGTTTAAAATAAAATAATAATATTAATAACAAAAATAATATTAAGTTTAATGCTAATAACAAAAAATAGTAACAGTAAATAAAATAAAAGTAATATTAATAATAATACCAAATATTAGAAATAACATTAGGATTAATAGTAATAATAAAATAATAGTGGGAAAAAATATTTATAGTAGATGAAGGTAATAATAAAAGTAAAAAACATTAGTAATAAAATAATATAATAATAAACATAATAAGTATAAGACATACTAATGGTAGATAATAATAATATATACAACGATAGTAATATTAAAACAATAATGACAGATTATTCTAAATATAAAAAAAATATTTGAAAAGGGCTAAATTGCATTTAAAATGGAAATCTTGGGGCAAATTTAGAATGAAAGTAGAAGATTACAACTAAATCGCGCCGCGCGCGCAATACAGGGGACCAACATGGAAAATAATCCCACCCTCTGAAACGCAGCACAGTGCGGACTAAATTGAAATAACGAGCAAGATTTGGGGCCAAATTTAAAAATAAAAAAATGTAATGGGGCGCAATTAAAACAGTGGAGCAAATAGGAGTAAATGCGGAATTTACCCATTTAGGAAAATTCGCGCGGATCCAGCTATGGATCGGGTTGAGCTATTGGGCTTCCCCCAACCCACCCTCAAATGCTGGTTTGACGAGCTTAAAAACTAAAATAAACATTTTCATTCATTTCTTGTTTCTAAAAATAGAAAAATAGAACACCCCTTTCCTCTTTCTTGTTTTCTAGGGTTTGAGCCCTTTCTTTGCAGCGAGTCCCCCCTCACGCGCATCGATTGCGGCGGCCGGAGAAGACCCGGTGAGACCCTCACGACTTCTCCCTTTTTTTTGTTTTTTTTTACTTGGTGTGTTTTTTTTTTTTTTTGAAAACCAATGAAATTAATCTGAAAAATGCCTCTCTTTTTGTTTTCGTATGCAATGTTGAAGTAGAAGGAAAAAAAGTAAAACGAAACTCAAAAATCGAAAGACCAAAACACCGTAATCACCTTATTTTTTCACTGAGTTTCGATTTCAATTTATGCGTAAAATCTCTCTTTCTGTTTACTTGTATTTATATATGTGGAAATCGTGTGTACTACTTTTCTCTATTGAAGGAAAAAAAAAAACCCTTTTACATTATTCTGATTTGGCTTTTATCGAAAATCTCACAGAATACAATCCCACTTTTTCGTCCCCTACTGTGTTTGTTACCTCCTATTTTGTAGGTACACTAGAAGTGTGGTGGAGCACGATGCGGAGGTGGTGAACGTGGCCTGGTGGGCTGCTGGCGGGGCGTGCGGTGCGAGGACTCAAAGTAAAGACTAGTGTTTCTGATGGCTTAACAGATTTTGGGCCCTTTGGGCCTCGTAATGTATTGGGCCAATTATTTTGGGTCTATTTGTTAATTAATTTGTTGTATTTTGGACTCTTTTAACAGACTCTTTATTTTTCTGGTTTTGGTATTGGTATTGGGCTCCGAGTTTTAAATTGGGCCTTACAAAGAGAATAGAAAAAGAGTATACCATGTTTTAGACTCCTAATAACAACATCACTGGATATCTTTTTAAGATTAGACACATCTCAATTCGGTAAATCAACCTTTCAAACGTTGAAATTAGTAATGCTTTCCGTGAACAAATCTATAATTTCTCTATCATTTTTCTTCTCAATATCATAAATGATATTTTAATTTGGGATAATGGCATATTTATCCCATATGCTTTGGCAAAATATTCGATGTGTCTTGTACTTTGGACCTTTAATTATCGACACGTGGCAATTTCAGAAAGAAAGTCTGACATTTAAAATCTAGGAGCTTGCTAACAAATTGACCATTTTATATATGAAAGAAAAAAAAAAAAATAAAGGGGGCGGACAAAATACGATGGGACATTCCTTGAAACAAAACAGAACATTTAATATCCATCAGAAAATGTGAACGACTGATAAACAAAACACAAAAAAATTAAATCAAGTTTCATGACCTTTGATCTGTAATCCCTAACCATACCCTTTCCCCTTTTTTCTTCAATCTGAAATCCTTAGTCATTCCCATTCCTTCTCATTCTCTTGATTTTTTTTTCCCAACCAATCTAACACCAGATAACTAAGATTCACTACTGTTGCATTAGGAAAAATGTTCCAATGAAAAAAGAAGCCATTTTGCATGTTATTCATTTCGAAATATCCCACCTTTATTGATCTTTCAGTGTTTTGATTATTGAAAAATCTCGTATTTTGGTCGAACTATATTTCCATCTATCGAAAAGTTGATCAGTTCACTACTGAACCGTACTTTCAAGTTGCTAAAAATCCACCTTCAAGAGAAATACATATTCATATTTCGAGAAAACCTTACTGACGTGAAGCCCTGCTTTCCTTGTATTCTGTTAAGACCCTATTTTCGTTATGGATATGCGATCAAGTTTCGTATTATTTTGGTAAGAAACCTAATTTGTTCCTTCTTTTTTACAGTGGTTTGGTCTGTACAAGGTTATTGAAAAAAGAGTATAGTGGGTTTGTAAGTGTGCATAGGGATATAGACAAATTAGGCCCCTTTAGTTTATCAAATCTGCCACTTATTTATGCAAAAAAATAATGGACTTCTAATCAAATGTTGTGGACGATGCTTATGTAATATTTAATTTAATTGTTAAAATATTTTATTTCGGTGTGTTTATGTGTTTATTTAATTGTTAAAATATGAATCTATTTGTTTTATAAATATCGGTATGTTAATTTAAGGGTAAATTACCCTAGTCACCCAACTTTAAGGTATCTAACAAAATAATTACCTAAATTTCATTTCAATCACCTAACTTTTGAAAAATAACAAAATAGTCACTTACGTTATAAGAAAGTGACAAAACAATCACTAACCAATAGGAGTGTTCAGTCGGTTAACCGCCCCGAAATAACATTAACCGAATTAACCGACTTTTCAAAATTTTTAACCGTTAACCGAACCGAAAATTTTTCAAAAAAATTAACCAAACCGAAATTTTTTTGTTTAACACGGTCGGTTAACCGAATTAACCTAAAATTATATATTTTTTTATTTTTGGTTAAAAATTAACCGAATTACCCTAATTACCCGAAATGAATCACTACATAATTAAAAAGATTACATAATTTTAGTTTTAGAATTTTATTTTTATTTATTAAATTATTTGTAATTTTTATGATTGGGTTGGATTGGGTAATTGGGTTGGGTTGGATATTTGAGTTTGGATTGGGTTTAGGGATTGGGTTTAGGTGAGTAGTGGGCCTATTTATATATTATAATTTTATTTATTAATTTTTTGGTTAAACCAAAAAAATTCGGTTAACCGACCAGCTTCGAATCGAATTAACTGCTAATCGAAAAATCACAAAATAATTAACCGACCCCTGACCTAAAAATTTGGTTAATCGAATTCGGTCGGTTTTACCCGAATTTTGCACACCCCTACTGATTAATAGTTTTTGTTAGTATCTTAACAGAACCGCTGATGTGGCAAGTTAACTTGCCACGTTGGATGAAGAAATTGAAAAAAAATCCTAAAAAAACCCCTTTAACATAGGAGAAGAAGAAGAAGAAGAAGAATAGTCACTGAATCTAGGAAGCTGATGACTATAGTTACTTCTCAAAAAGGGTTATACCTAGCCGAAAAGCAACCTCTTCTCTGTCACTCTCTAGTCACTCTTCTGCAGCAGATTAGCAGGATTTTTGATGCTGTAAGTTCCATTGCATCTCCTTGAATATGTTTCATTTTTTTTAAATTTTGTTTGTGTATGTAATTTATTTATGGCAAGGATCACTGATTTACCTTGCAGGCGTTCAAGGCTCTTATGAAAGCTTTCACTGAGCATAATAAAGTATGTAAAGTCTTCCATTGAGTTGCTGCATCTTTTATATGGATTACAAGAATATGGCTGGGAACTCACGTTTGTTTTATTTTCTTATCGTTTTTGTATTTAAAATTACAATTTGGCAACCTTCCCTAGGGTTTTCGAGCAAATACATGGGTTGTTCTTCCCGTAGTAGTGGATAATTCGTCAGTTTTTCCCCCACTTCCGGTGGAAGATGAAAATTGGGGAGAAAATTGAGGTGGACAAGGAAGAGATGGTAAACATGACAATAGGCAATGGGCAAAAGAGTTTGCAATTTTGGCACCTATGCCTTGCAAAATAGCATAAGAGAGGCAAATATGAGATAGGAAAGCTTTTCTACTTCATAGTTCATTTGTTGAAACTTCAGTTTTTAAAGCAATTGCGACAATCAAGAACATCATTGAAATCAATCAGAATGCTTTAAATGGCCCTTCTGCTTCAATTTTGCATGAAGAAAAAGTGAGAGATTTGATTATTAAGGTGACAAGAGATTTTCCTGATGCAAGTGTGAAATTAGATTGTAAAAATAAGGGGAGTCAGGTTCTAAGAATGCCACAAGAGGAGTTGGCTCGAAGAAATTTACTTAAAGGCATAACTGCTGATGAGAGTGCAACTGTTCATGTGAGTGAATAATTTTTGCTAGACTATGAAGGACTAGAGAAAGAGGCTATGCATTGCTAAATTTACTTTTTCTTTTTTTTTTGGTTTTGTAGGATACTTCTACTTTAGGTGTTTTGGTTGTAAGACATTGTGGCTATACAACTGTAGTAAAAGTTTCAGCTGAAGTAAATTGGGAGGGGAATCACACTCCTCAAGAAATTGACATGGAGGACCAACTTGAAGGAGGGGAAAATTCTTTAAATGTTAATAGGTCAATGTTTATTTCATCTCCATTTCATTAAAAAGCAACTATGATCATCGGCTTTTCGGCTAGGTAAAACCCTTTCCGAGAAGCAACTATGGTCATCGGCTAAAGGATTTTTTTTAGAGTTTTTTTTTTCAATTTCTTCATCCAACGTGGCAAGTTAACTG
Source organism: Gossypium rotundifolium (assembly GCA_025506655.1). Taxonomy (NCBI): domain Eukaryota; kingdom Viridiplantae; phylum Streptophyta; class Magnoliopsida; order Malvales; family Malvaceae; genus Gossypium; species Gossypium rotundifolium. The sequence goes on from CP106731.1 coordinate 153,478,903, forward strand.
GCCACATCAACTAGTCAACTTACCACATTAGCGGTTCTGTTAAGACATTAACAGAAACTGTTAGTCAGTGACTATTTTGTAACTTTTTTATAATGTTAGTGACTGTTTTGTTATTTTTCAAAAGTTGGGTGACTGAAATGAAACCTAGGTGGCTATTTTGTTAGCTACCCTAAAGTTGAGTGACTGTTGGTGTAATTTACCCTTAATTTAATTGTTAAAATATTTATTCTGATCAAATGTTGTGGATGATACTTGTAATGGACTGTGCAGTTTGAGATGGCCTTCACAAAACTCATGCATTTAGGTGATACATTTGTTGATAACCCTAAGGTAGATTATATAGGTGGGGTTGTTGAAGTGTGGGATGTATCCATGATTATTTGTGACATGGAGATTTGTGTGAGTTGGTTATAGAGTTAGGGTGTAGGGGTGTTAAAAATTTGTATTATTTAACACCAATGAGTAGTTTAGATGTTGGTTTAGTTCTGTGTTTAGGATAATAACTGTTTTAATCATATTTAGATGTGTGAATAAAAGAGAGGCCAGCAGGGGGAGCTCGTAGCATCAGCTTGCATGCGCTAAAGGGAGTTCGCGGTCTTAACCCGTGCATACACAAGGAGTACATGTATCCAATATGCCCGAGGCTTGCTCAGAATGTCGGTTCAATGAATAGTAGAGTCAAATCATGAATAGTGAAATCAAGTTATGAACAGTGATAACATGTATAAATACTCGATTGTCCCATTCAATGGAAATGATCTGCGAGCTCCCCTGTTGACCTCTTGCTACATGCCTCGCACACGTCCCTCAAGCAGAGTCTATTCTGGTTGCGGGTAGATGACCCAGATCTTATTTGGGTTTTGGGTTGGTGATCCTTAACATATAACAACATTAAAGAGAATAGTGAGGGTGTAGATCTAACTTGTGAGGGACATAAGGAATTTCTTAGAGAGTGTAAGGGGGTTGAAGAAGCTGAAGGTAGTGATGTGATCCATTAGAAAATGTTGAGTGGGCTAGTGACAAGGATGATGAGGAGTTGCATTAGATTAACAATCTCTTTAGAAGTTTTAAGGATAATATAGAAGATAGAGATGTTAGGCAACTTGACATCCCAATTGAGGTAGTTTTCGATAACCTTATCTTAGATATTAAGAAAAGAAGGCCATCTGTTAAAACAACCACAGTAGGTGAGTCTAGTGGGGTTGGGAGTGCAACAAATTACTTAGAATCCTTAGATCTAGTGAGTGGTGAGATTGATGAGGATGGAGAGGTTGTCTTTAAGAAGTCAGAAAAGTGTTTTTTGACTTTATTGATCTAATGCCTATTTTCAGTTAGGTTTGATTCTTGAGAGTCCAAAATAGTTCAAGTCAGCATTGAATAGGTATGCAATTGCTAAGAGATTTGATTTTAAGTTAGTTAGGAATGAAAAAACAAAACCAAGACTGTTTGCAAATGAGGGGTTCTCCCTTTTACAGTTTATGCTGGGGTAGATTCAAAGGATGAGCTTTTTAACATTCAGGCCTTTAGAAATCATCATACTTGCTCCATAACTTTTAAGAATTCTTGAGCATTATAAGGTGTTGGCAGAACGTTTTTTTACCTAAACTTAGAATTATACCATATTTAAAACTGATCGAAATGGTGAAACTTGCTAAACTAAATGTTGATGTGTCCTTGGGGATTTGTAGGAGAGCTAGAGACTTAGCAAAAGAATAAATTAGTGAGAGCTATAAGTAAGAGTTTAAGGAGGGTAGGTTTTGATAGGGCTATAGATTTAATGGTTGACAAATCTTCTTTTAATCATAGGCCTAGATTTAATAGGTTTTATGTTTGTTTTAGTAGTATGTAAAAGAGGTTTAAAGAGTGTTGTAGGCCTTTTGTGAGTTTGGATGGGTGCTTTCTAATGGGAATGTTGACAGGTGAGTTATTGGTTGTTATGGGAAGGGATGCCAACAATCAAATATACCCTATTGCATGAGCATTGGTGGAAAGTGAAACAAAACATTCTTGGGGATAGTTTTTAGAGAATCTAAGAAAGGATCTCTATATGATGAATGGTGAAAGATTTACCATTCTGAGTGATGTGCATTAAATTTTATTTTTTCTATTGATTAAGGGATTAATTGATGCAGTTGGTTTGTAATTCCAGAAAATGAGCACAAATTCTGTGTTAGGCATTGGTTTGCCATTTGGAAAAGAGTTCTTAAGAGTTTAGAGCTACACAAGTATTTTTAGAGTTGCTACAAGGTAACATCAGAAGCTGAATTTTGGAAAATGGCATCTGCACTAGGTGAATTGAAAAGGCAAGCACTATTATTTATATTGAAGAAAAAGCCTATACATTGAGGTGAGGCATTTGTCTCAGCTAGAAACTTATGTGATTTTGTAGACAATAATATAGCACAAGCCTTTAATATTTGGTTAAAACAAGCTAGACACATGTCTATAATTTCCATGTTTGAGGAAATTAGACATTATGTTATGCACCACCTGCTGGGAACAAATTTTGGCCTGTTACAAACATGGGCGCTATTGGCCCTCTACTACCAAGGAAGCTACCAAGCAAGCCAAAAAAGAGAGAGTGTTGAAGAGGGTGAATGTAGTGGAACCAACTTGTCTAGAAAATGGAGGATAAGATGCAAAATATGTTTTATGTTGGGACATAATTCAACTAAAAAATAAGATAATATAAGTTATCTCAATCTCAATTACTTTTTTTTTTTTTGCTATGTTTTCAATCTGGCTTCTAATCAAGTGTTTTTTTTTTTCAAGATTGACAATAATGGCAATATTGGTGAACTAGTACCCAAAGGCCTTACTTAGTCTGAAGTTGAGGTACATTTAATTATTTTTCCTTTTATAGTACTCTTTCATAATCTTCAAGAGCAGCACCACAAACATCTGCAGTAACAAAACAACTCCAACAACAGCTTCACATGTAGCTCAACAACCACCAACTGTAGTAACTCGTTTTTCAACATGAACCTATACAACAACACTACCAACAACTCAATTACAGACACCTACAGTAAGACCTCCAATTGCTCAAACAACAACCTCGACAACACCAATTCAACCTGTAAGAGTCTGGTTTATACCCTAGTTAGAACAGTGGTTTTGGAACCAAAAATTCGAGTTTGTATAATATTTTAATATTATATTCTATGCTTTTGATATGTGTTTAAGCATGTGCTAAATTTCTGTGAATTAATTTGTCCGTCTGTGTGCTTAATTTGACAAAAGGACTAAATCGCATAAAGTTTAAAAGTGGCTTTTCATTTGATTAATGACCAAACTGATGTGGCTTTATTATTGTGAAGTCCTTAAAAGGTAGAGGTGTGCATGGGCGGGCCCGAAAAAATTTTGACCCGTTTTTAGGCAAGGCTGGCCAAAAATATAAACTTAAAAATTGTCCAAGCCGGCAGACATAAATTTGGTAGGCAGAGCCGGCCCAGGATTAATATTAATTTTTAAGTTATTTTATTAAAAATAAAATATAATAAATCAAATACATTTAAAAAATAAAAATATTAAAACAAGAAACAAATAAAAAATGATAGTAAAACAAAATACAAAAACATTAAAATTTTTCCACCAATTCTTTATACAACTGTAAGTTGTATATAGAAAACAAAAACTAAGGGTTTGAGATATTCACTTACACTTTTAATAAAATGGACATCTCATGATTGATGATTTCTATAAACAACTTTGCAAATACTAATTTTGTCCAACTTTATAATCGTATTTTTGGAATACCTTCAATCTTAGTTCGATTTGTCATATTAGACCCAATTTTGGTGCTTGATTTTCTTAGTCTTGAGCTAATTGATTCGGTGAGATTAATAACTACAATTGTAAAATTAAAATAGCGATGAGATAAAATGGTCATTTATATTTTACACTTGCAATAAATTTTGTCTAGATTAAAATATGCGATGTCGATGAGGTGTATCACTTATAGTGTGCCAAAAGTCATTGTTGTGAGATGGGAGGAAAATCTCCTTCATAAAATGCCAAAATTCCATAGCACCAATGAAGTTAAAGGTGTCAAAGATTCAATTGTTGGATTCAAGTGATCTATAAATTAAATTCAATAAAGTATTCAAACCATTTTGGAAAAATGCCCTACAGGAGGACTAAAAGTTGACTATCTATGTGCTCAACATTGACTAATCTCCATTCCAATCAAATAAAATCAAGTAGCAAACTACGGGATCTCAAAGATCATATCGAAATAATATTAAAAGCGACAACGAACAATAAGAAGTAGTTATATTAAAATTGAAACTAACTTGTTTGAACTAAAATAATAACTAAATTGATAATAAAACAAAAGTTTTACAATATCGAAATAATATTAAAAGCGACAACGAACAATAAAATACCATAAAGAACAATAAAACAACATCAAAATAGCACCAAAACAACAACAAAACAGAGCAAAAGCGGTGCCAAATAGCATAAAAATAGCGATAGCAATGACAAAACAACATCACCAACATCCCTAAAAGCAGTACCAAAAACACGCAAAATATAATCAACCAACCAAAATATCTATACATTAACCAATTAACATATTTAATTTTATAAGAAACTATAAATTGTAAGCTAAATTAAATTGTCAGCAGTTAGAAAGGAAAGTAACCTAAAAAGCAACCGAAGAAACATCGTCCCCATCGTCCTCATCGTCCTCATCGTCATCGTCATTCTTGTCATCAAATTCTAACATGAAATAAGAATAAATAATTAGATTATCAAATTGATAAAAATAATATAAAATTAACAATAAAGCGAGAATAATAATTACAGTTGAAAATCCCTTAGCTCGCATCCAATCATCAAGGCAAACAACGGCTTGAACCATTTTTGGCCTAAGTGAACTTCTCAAAGGTGTGATAACTTTCTTACCCATGCTAAAAGCGGACTCGAAAGCTACAGTCGATATTGGAATTGCCAAGAGATCACGAGCCAATAATGAAAGCTCATTATATCGAATCGAACTTTTACTCCAATAATCCAAAACATCTATTTGACTATTCAACTCAAGCTCGGTTCTTCCAAATAAATGTCCAAGCTGTGACTTTTCACTCTTAGTGCTAGATTCATTTAAATACTGTTTATAATCATCACTTTCATCAAAGTGCCTTTAAAACCAACACTATTAACATTGTATTGATGCAAACTAGAATCGGTGGGATCTTTATCGAGACATTAGAATTCTCGGCCAAAGAGGAAGGCGTGGATTTGGATTTCTTAGCATACTCATCAAGCAAGAGTCTAAGATTGCTAAGAATGGTTTCAACAAAATCAAAGCATGAATACCATAGGCGTAGTAAAGCAATACCGCACATAATTCAACTTGTAACGAGGATCTAAAATTGCGACACATGACAATATCAACGAATACTCATTGATATTTATCAAATTTCTCTTGCATTTGTTTAACCATTGGAGTTAAAAAGAATAAGGACCTTTAAGCGTATCAAGCAAGACTTTGTGAACCTTCCAAACCCCTCTGAAATAAAGATTAGCCCTCGGATAGTTAGAACCAAAAAAAATACAAGTCACATCATAAAAGACTTTCAAAAATTTGCAAAGAATAGCAACATTTCTCCACTCCTCGTCAGAAAGTGCAAACATTTTATAGTCTTTATCCCGTTGGCCCCAATAATCTAGCACATCTTTATAGTAGAGAGAAGATTCAAGCATCAGATAAGTAGAATTCCATCTCACACATCTTGACGCAACTTTTTGGTCACATTCAAATGAAAACTTTTGTCGGCCACATCATAAAATCTTTTCCTACGAGTTCCCGACTTTTTTATGTACTTAATTCCATTTCGAATCTTACCAACAACATCATCAGCAAGTTCCAAACCAGCTTTAACTATAAGATTCAAAATATGTGCACCTGACATCTAACTTGAAAAAAGCACCATCACACAAAATAGCTCGGTTCACACGAAAAGCGATTTTAAGAGAAGAAACCAACACATCATTATAAGAAGCATTATCCAAAGTGATGCTAAAATTTTCTTGTCTATACCCCATTGAGATAAACATAAAACAAGTTCATCCGCTATGTTCAAACCATCATACGGAGGAAATAAAGCTCTAAACCTTATGATTCTCTTTTGTAGCTTCCAATTTTTATCAATCCAATAAGTAGTAATGCAAATATAATCATCATTAGTATGCTTTGAATTCCAATTATCGAAAGTAAGACAAATTAAACCGGATGCTTTAGCTAACTCTTCTTTAACATGATCTCTCTCTTTTGCATAATACATTAGGACATCCTTAGCAGCTGTAAATCTACTTGTATTCTTAAAATTAGGACTAGCAATTCTCATCATGTGTCTAAATCCCGGTTCTTCAACTGTCCTAAATGAATGCTTGCCACACACAAGAAAAGTAGAAACAGATCGACGACACTCATCGACATCAAACTTGTAGTTTTTATAGATGGACCACCTCACAGTGATGGTTGATTGGCTATGGTGTATTGGTGATGTCCTTATTAAATTTTTCAAACATTGATTTAGATGGCGTCTTAAATGAGAGGTTCCACTAGAAGACTTAGCGAAAAGATACTCTTACGGTGATTACATTACGCCTTCAATTCATTTTTGTCCTCGCATTCAAGCTTTGTCATTTCATCCCACACCTTTGAAGTGGTAGACTTTTGACGTTTGGTAGCACTTTCATACTCATTAAACCCATCGTCCACAGGTATAGGAGTGTTCGAACTAGCCATAGTCATAAAAACTCAAGTCACGGAATCCAAATAAACCAAAAGTTAATATAATTGTTAAACAATTATATATAATATATGAATCATTCCATATTATTATTTACTACTACCATAAAATGTTAGCTAAAATTAGCCCAAATTATTCACATACAAATTCAATTAGAAGCCATTACGGTGGGAAGCATTGAATTCTCCAAACAAAACACTTTAATGTTTCAAAACTAAGATTCAAATGGTATGGATAAGACAAAATATGCCATATCTTGCTAAACTTGAAATTGGACAAAAAACTCTTGTAAAGAAATAAGACATCTTCAAAATAAGCAAAAAATTTCTACCTCTTGCCAACTATAAATAATAAAAATAGCTAAATATTACTTATTAAAATTAATTTATTACTAAATTATATATTAAAAGATGAAGAAAATATAATAGTCCTACACAAACATAAGTTACATAACATAAATTAACACAATAGCTACCAAATAATTAATTATTATCTTAATAATTAATTAACCTATATCTTATCATATCCAAATTTGTTGCAAGTAAAATTATTAATAGGATGATAATATTATTTAATAAATATTTTATGGTGAAATATAGTATTATAGTTTTAGTTTATGCGGTATTCTTAACTGATGGTTACTATTTGTTTGAATGGCAACAGATTTAGCGAGGCACCAAAGACAAATCATAATCTCATTGTATTTTATTGTTAATCATAATAGCTAATTAATTTTATTGTATTTAATTAAGAAAATTAATGTAATTGGCCCTTCATGTCTACTTGCTATAAATGGGAAACAATCAAATCCCAATACTAATATTTTAATTATTGAGTATTTTATAGCAAAGTTTTGGGATTTCCCATGGAATCCTATGAGATTTGAGATAATGGGGTCCCTGGATTTTTGTACATATTTATATACTTATAATTATACAAACAAATTAGTTTCATAGGATTTTAATTTTTTTATTGAGGACGAGTTGTTTCAAGATCCTACAAGTCTCCCCCATCCATCCATCAATCAAGAGTTTTTATTCGGTTTTCAACTATGTAAATGTCCTCCCATTATTGTTTCAATTTTAAATTAGTCATCCACTTCTAAAATATTATAATAGTTTAAGATTTATGGATCGATTATATATATGTATATCAGATATATGTACAAAACCCATATTTTATTCTATGAATTTTTTCTTCTTTTTATTGTAATAGTCATTGATATTAAATTTTTATTTTCTCGGATCTGAGCCCAAAAGAAAATGCCAAAAAAGAACCGAGAGATATATATATACAACAAAGATAGAAGGAACAAAGAGTAGAAACCAAGAAAATCGCTTCGGAAATGAAAGAAAAGTGATGATTGTTTCCCATCTTTGATTATGATTTTATCTGGAACGAAAGTGAGGTTTACTATATTTTTTTTCCTCAAAGACAAATCAGTGATATTAAGGTTAGTTTTGAACCAAACCCAAAGTGAAAGATTAAATGAAACAATAAAGGAAGAAAACCTAAAGAACTAGAAAAAAAAAAAGCGAGAGCTTCTGACATGGGTAGAGAAAATGAGTGAGCTTGAGATGGATAGTGGAGGTGAATGGGTGTTGGGTGGATCGGAGTTGAGCTTGAGTGAATCGAGTTGAGCTGCAGACGGAAGGTTGAGCTGCGAGTCCTGCGACGTGAGGTGGGACTTGGGATTTGGGAGCTTTGGAGAGAAAGTTGAAAAGAGGGAAAAATAAAGTCAGGCTGATGAATGATGATGAAGGTAAAGGTAAAGGTAAAGGTAAAGTAGAAATGAAGTCAGGGAAATTAAAGGTAAAGGTAAAAATTAAAAAAAATATTTAATATGTATTTGATTTGGGTGGTAGAGCCTGCCAAGAAATTCTTACGAGGCCGGCCTATTTTTTAAGCAGCCTTATTTTACATCCAAGCCCATTTTTGGGCCTATATTTTTACTCGAACCTCTCATTTTTGGGAGGGCCTTGAACTGGTGGGTGGCCCATCCCATGCTCACTCTATTAACGAGCAAATGGTCCATTTTTACTTATAGTGGACGGTATTAAGTGTGATTGCATATACTATATGTTTTTATAAGTTTATTTTATATGTTAAATTAGTATTATATTATATAAGTTATTATAATAAAAGAAAATGCATAAAATAAGGCCATTCTCATCATCTTGGCCGAAAACAAAGAAAAGAAGAAAAGAAAAAAAAGAAAGCTAGGTTTCAGTTGGTTTTAAGCTTGATTAAGGTAAGTTTCGACTTCGGTTTTTGGTAATTTCTACGGTTTTGTAATCGTTGCTTAGTCTACTATCAAGTCCATGTCTCAATTTTATGAATTGATGATGTTCATGAGATGTTCCATTGATGAAATGATGAACTTTGTGATGATTATTAATGTTAAATGAAAGATATGTGTTAGATAAACATATTTTGTTCTTGAATTTTTGATAAATTTAGCTAAATAGGGCTAAATTGAGAAAATTATAATTTGAGGACTAAATTGTAAATTTGAAAAAATATATGGGCTTGTATGATATACATAATCATTCTACTGAGCATGATTATGTGATGATTTTGTGTACTTGATGTTTTGAGATAAATGGACTAAATTGATAAATTGTGCAAATGTGAGGGCTAAATTGTAAATTGCCCTAAATGTGTGTTTTTGGATTGAATTGGATGAGTTAGTGAATAAAAGAGTTAAATTTGAATATTTTTAGATCAAGAGCAGAAGAAATCGGACTTAGATTGCAGGAAAGCTAAAGTAACCGAGTAGCCATTTTTGTTTCAGTTAAATCGAATCGAGGTAAGTCATTATGCAAATAAACGTATTTGTATTAAATTGTGTATGTTTATATGACTATTGATAACAATGTTTATTTATAAGATGATATGTACATGAATTTCGAGAAAAGAACGACATAGTAACAATGTCTAAGAAGTCCCATACGAACCTAGGAATAGATAGGATAAACTATGTCATGACATAGGTATCTGTTCTGTTTTATCATGTAAGACCACGTCTGGGACGTTGGTATCGATAAAAGATTTACGTGTAAGACCCTATCTGGGATAGTGGAATCGATATCTGATTACGTAAAGACCCTGCCTAGAACAGTGGCATCGATATCTGATTACGTGTAAGACCTTGTTTGGGACAGTGGCATCGACATCCAACTACATGTAAGACCACGTCTGGAACGTTGGCATTGTACGACTATTCCGAGCATTCTGAGTATTCTATTAGATTTCGATTGGTTCAACAGGTAAGTCCAAGAAACGAACGATTATGTGAATTGTATATTTATTTCAGGTGCGTTTTTAAAAAAAAGTACACTATGTGTGTATGAAAGGTAAGTGTCTATATAAACTTACTATGATGAATATGTGCATTGAAATGATGAGATAATATGTGAAGATATGCTTGAATGAGCCATATGTAAATGTGATACAAGAATGGAAAAGTTCTGAGCTAACAAGTATATGATGATAGGCAAGTTTGAAAGATGAATGGCTAAATAAAAGTGCCAAGAAGAATTATGGCTATGCCATTGAGCTATTAGTGATTTCATATTGATTATATGTCTTGAATGCTTAAATATTAAGTATATTTGTATATAACTTACTAAGCTTTTGAAAGCTTACTTTGTGTGTGTGTTTTCTTTGTTTTATAGATCGTTAAAGCTACTGAAGGCTCGGGGACCATCGAGGATCGTCATCACACTACCCAAGCTCATTTTGGTACATTTTGGAAATATAAATAGTCGATATGGCATGTATAGGCTAGATATTTGGTCAAGAATAAGATATGATCTTAGCCATGTGATTTGGCTAGTGATGTGTTAGTAATATGTTTTAATGAATATGTTATATATTGCATGATTCGGTATGGTTTGTAGTATATGAAATGGTTGAGTTTTTGGTAAGTATATGGACAAAATTTTGAGCATATATGTTTAACAAAACAATGAGCTCATAAAAGGTAAGTATGGATGAATTATGCTTTTGTTTACATGAGTTTTAGTCTTGTAATTTGACATGAATGGAATTGGATTTGAATGTAGAGATTGAATGGTTATCTTAACATGTTTTTGGTAACTAAATGTGCATAAGTTGAATTGGTAATTTGCTTGTAGGTAAGACCTTAAAGTGGGTGGCATTTTGACCTTGCGAATGACCTATTTTGCCACACGGTTGTGGCACACAGGCGTGCCTAGTGACCGTGGGACTAAGTTAGTAGTTAATTAAGTGTACACGGCCTTGGCACACGGACGTGCACTGGTAGCCGTGTGGTTTAATCAGGATCGACCACGGCTAAGGTACACGGCGTGCTTGGTGGCTGTGGAGTAAAGTCAAGTTCGACCACGGGGAAGACACATGGGTGTGTCATGCGGCCGTGGGAGGCACACGGCCTACCCACACGGGCGTGTAACCCCTGAAACTTTGAAAAGTTTTAAAATTTTGAGAATTTTTTATGTGTTCTGGTTTAGTCCCAACCCTGTTTCTAAGCACGTGTTAGGTCTCGATGACTTACAGAGGGGACATTATGATTGTGATTGATGATTTAATTTTTACAAATTATCTGTTAAAGTTTTTGATCTGTCAGGTAATGCCCTTAACCCTAATTCGGCGACGAATACAGGATAGGGGTGTTACATTTGATTGGTATCAGAGCTACAATTTAGTTGATTCTTGGGCTAACGTAGCGTGTCAGAGTTTAGCTATACATGCCATATATCTGAATTTTGATAGTGTGATGAATCTTAACGTGAAAAATGTGATTTTTATATAGTAATGGATCCCGAAAGAGCTGTGGCTGATGACGTAGGAAGTAATGCGTCTGCTCCCGTGCAAGGGACAGAGCCTTCTGATCCAAGACCTGCTACGAGCGGTCAAGAGGGAGAAGCTAAACAAGCTTTCTTCCAGATGATGAGTGAGTGGTTCACTCAATTTGTAAGAAATAACCCGACTGTTTCGTAACCTCCACCCCTGGTTAATCCTCCTCAGGCATCTGTTATGCCTCCGACTACAAATTTGAATCTGTGGAACAAGCCTCCGGTCAATGAAATCTGTAAGTATGGGGCAGAAGAGTTCAGGGCTACCAGTGGTGACAATGCCGCGAAAGTCGAGTTTTGGTTAGAAAACACTATCCTTGTATTTGATGAAATATCGTTGAGTCATGAAGAATGTATTAAATGTGTTGTATCTTTGTTACGAGACGCGGCCTATCGGAGGTGGAAAACTTTGATTTCGGTTGTTCCTAAAGAACGAGTTGCATGGGATTTCTTTCAGTCTGAGTTCAGAAAGAAATACATTATTCAGAGATTCATTGATCAGAAACGAAAAAATTTTTTAGAATTGAAACAAGGTCACATGTCTGTCACTGAATACAAACGAGAGTTTGTGAGATGAAGTCAGTATGATCGGGAATACGTTTCGACTGAAGCGATAATGTGTAAAAGATTCGAAGATGGCGTAAATGAAGATATCCAATTGCTAGTTGATACTCTAGAGATAAAAGAGTTCGTACTGCTAGTTGACCGAGCGTGCAAAGCTGAGTCTGAAGCCATAGATATGAAAAAGAGATTTTTGGGCAAATCATTTCAATCTGCCTCAAAGAAATTCGAGATGAACATATCCTTTTAAAGGCTAACGTGAGGCATTCGAGTAAAGATCGAGCTAGATCACAATTGAGCTTTAAATCTCCAACAACTTCAATGGATAGTGTTGGAAATGTCAGATCCAAGTGACCTGAATGTAAACATTGTGGAAAAAGGCATCCGAAATTTACAGATTAAATGACCGAGCTTGTTTCAGATGTGGATCATTAGACCATTTCATCCGAGACTGCTCAGAGTCTATTGAATAAGAGATTGTTCAGAATATGAGATCTGAGAATGTTTCAGCAAGAGGTAGACCTTCTCAAAATGCAAGAAATGTCAGTGGTAGTCTGAGAACTACGCGAGTTACCATAGCGAGATCTGAAGCTAAGCCGCCTGCCAGAGCATATGCCAACCAAGCTCGTAAGGAAGCTTCATCTCTGGATGCTATTACGGGTACATTTATTCTTATTGATATTTCTGTGATTGCATGGATAGACCCTGGTTTTACTCATTCGTATTAATGTATGAATTTAATATCCAGTAAGACTTTGCCTGTAGAGTCTACTGAGTTTGTTATAAAAGTATTGAACCCCTTAGGTAAAGGTGTTTTGGTTGACATTGGATGATGCTGTTGTGAATTGCAAAAGAAAGACCATTGATTTGAAAAGGTCAAAATGATGAAATAGTTCGGATTGAGCCTAGTGAATTGAACGGATTGCTTGTTGTGATATTTGTGTTGAAAGCTTAGAGTTATGTGATTGATTCAAAAGTATCTCAAAAGAAAGTGCAATCAATGTCTGTTGTCTGTGACTTCCTTGGTGTACTCCCTGAAGAACTACCGGGATTACCTTCGATACGTGAAGTTGAATTTGGTATTTAAGTGGATCCGAGCAAGATTTATGTTATTCTGGATTGAAAACCCTTTTGACTGAAGCTCCAGTTTTGACACAACCAGAATTAGGTAAAGAGTTTGTGATTTACAACAATGCTTCATTGAATGGTCTGTGATGTGTTCTGATGCAAGAAGGCAAAGTTATAGCTTATGCCTTGAGACAACTAAAGCCTCATGAGAAAAATTATCCGACACACGATCTTGAGCTAGCTGCGATTGTATTTGCATTAAAGATTTGGTGTCATTATCTATTTGGTGAGAAGAGTCATGTATTTTCAGATCATAAAAATTCAAAATGTCTAATGACCCAAAAAGATTTAAAATTGAGACAGAGAAGATGGCTAGAACTGTTGAAAGACTATGAGCTTATAATAGACTATCATCCGGTAAGGCCAATGTTGTTGCCGATGCACTGAGTCAAAAATCATTGTTGCATTATGTGCTATGAATGCTCATTTAAATTTGTCTAAGGATGGTTTAGTGTTAGCTGAATTGAAAGCGAAACCGTTGTTTTTACAACAAATATGTGATGCTAAGAAAGTTAATAATAAATAATAGCGAAACGAGCTCAGTGTGATTCGAACTCTGATTCTGAATTTTGAGTTGATGTTGATGAATGTTTGAGATTTTGAGATTGTATCTGTGTTTCGAGAAATCCAGAGTTGATTTTGAATGAAGCATATAACAATCGTTTATCTGTTCATCCGGGTAGTACAAAGATGTATCATGATCTGAAACGACACTATTGGTGGTCTGGTTTGAAAAGAAACATTTCTGACTTTGTTTTGAAATGTTTAGTTTGTCAACAAGTTAAAGCTGAACATCAAGTTTTGTCTGGTTTGCTACAGCCAATTCTAATTCCCGAGTGGAAATGGAAAGAGTGACAATGGACTTTGTTTTTGGTCTGCCCCTGACTCCGAGAAAGAAAGATGTGATATGGGTTGTAATTGATCGATTAACAAAATCTACCTATTTTATCCCGGTAAGATCTGACTATTCACTTGATAGATTAGCGAGCTTTATATTTCTGAGATTGTGAGATTACACGGGGCACCACTATCCATTGTGTCTGATAGAGATTCGAGGTTTACATCAAGATTCTGGAAGAAATTACAAGAAGCTTTAGACACGAAATTACATTTTAGTACAGCTTTTCATCCGCAAGAAGATGGTCAGTTCGAACGAATTATTCAGATTCTTGAAGATATGTTAAGATGTTGTATACTTGAGTTTAACGGTACGTGGGACAGTACCTGCCATTGATTGAATTTGCATACAATAATAGTTTTCAGTCAAGCATCAAAATGGCACATTATGAAGCTTTGTACAGACGTAAATGTCGTACACCTCTGTATTGGACTGAGCTTAGTGAAAATAAGCTACACGGGGTCGATTTGATAAAAGATTCAGAACAGAAAGTGAAACTGATCCAAGATTGTTTGAAAGCAGCATCTGATCGTCAGAAGTCTTATGCGAACTTGAAACGAAAATATATAGAATTTGAGATCGGTGACAAAGTATTTTTGAAATTCTCTTCGTGGAAGAAAGTGTTTCGATTCGGACGTAAAGGCAAGTTAAATTCGAGGTTCATCGGGCCGTATGAAATTATTAAAGGTATTGGGCCTATTGCATATAGATTAAGGTTGCCCCCTGAGCTAGAAAAGATCCATAATGTATTTCATGTCTCGATGCTCCGTAGATATCGATCCAATCCGTCACATGAGATTGCCCCATCTCAAATTGAAATCCGATCTGATATGACATACGAAGAGGAACCGATTCGTATCTTAGCTCGTGAAGTGAAAGAGTTAAAAAATAAGAAAGGTTTCGTTAGTGAAAGTGTTGTGACATCGACATAGAGTGGAAGAGGCTACGTGGGAGCCTGAAGATTCAAGAAATAGCAATATCCAAATCTGTTCAACGTTAAGATTTTCGGGGACAAAAATCCCCAAAGGGGGAGAATTGTAACAGTCCGATTTATACCATAGTCAAAACAGTGGTTTTGAAACCATAAATTTGAGTATGTATAATATTTTAATATTATATTCTGTGCTTTTGATATGTGTTTAAGCATATGCTAAATTTCTGTGAATTAATTCGTCCGTCTGTGTGTTTAATTTGACAAAAGGACTAAATCGCATAAAGTTTAAAAGTGGCTTTTCATTTGATTAATGACCAAACTGATGTGGCTTTATTATTGTGAAGTTCTTAAAAGGAAAATAGTCCATTTTTACTTATAGTGGATGGTATTAAGTGTGATTGCATATATTATATGTTTTTATAAGTTTATTTTTTATGTTAAACTAGTATTATATTATATAAGTTATTATAATAAAAGAAAATGCATAAAATAAGGCCATTCTCATCATCTTGGCCTAAAAACAAAGAAAAAAAGAAAAGGAAAAAAGAAAGCTAGGTTTCGGTGGGTTTTAAGCTTGATTAAGGTAAGTTTCGACTTCGGTTTTTGATAATTTCTACGTTTCTGTAATCGTTGCTTAGTCTACTATCAAGCCAATGTCTCAATTTTATGAATTGATGATGTTAATGAGATGTGCCATTGATGAAATGATGAACTTTGTGATTATTATTAATGTTAAATGGAAGATATGTGTTAGATAAACATATTTTGTTCTTGAATTTTTGATGAATTTAGCTAAATAGGGCTAAATTGAGAAAATGATAATTTGAGGGACTAAATTGTAAATTTGATGAAATATATGGGCTTGTATGATATACATAAGCATTTGGCTAAGCATGATTATGTGATGATTTTGTGTACTTGATGTTTTGAGATAAATGGACTAAATTGATAAATTGTGCAAATGTGAGGGCTAAATTGTAAATTACCCTAAATGTGTGTTTTTGGATTGAATTGGATGAGTTAGTGAATAAAAGAGTTAAATTCGAATATGTTTAGATTAAGAGCCGAAGAAATCGGACTTAGATAGCGGGAAAGCTAAAGTAACCGAGTAGCCATTTTCGTTTCAGTTAAATCGAATCTGAGGTAAGTCATTATGCAAATAAATGTATTTGAATTTGAATTGTGTATGTTTATATGAATATTGATAACGATGTATGTTTATGAGATGATGTGTACATGAATTTCGAGATAAGAACGACATAGTAACAATGTCCAAGAAGTCCCGTATGAATCTAGGAATAGATAGGATTAACTATGTCATGACATAGGTGTCTGTTCTGTTTTATCATGTAAGACGATGTCTGGGACGTTGGTGTCGATACGAGATTTACGTGTAAGACCACATGCAGGGACGATGGAATCGATATCGATTACGTGAAGACCACATGCGGGACAAAGGCATCAATATTTGATTACGTGAAAGACCTTGTCTGGGACAATGGCATCGATATCTGATTACGTGTAAGACCCTGTCTCGGAAAGTGGCTTCAACATCTGACTACATGTAAGACCACGTCTGGGACGTTGGCATTGTATGACTATTCTGAGCATTCTGAGTATTCTATTAGATTCCGAATGGTTCAACAGGCAAGTCTGAGAAACGAACGATTATGTGAATTGCATATTTGTTTCAGGTGCGTTTTAAAAAAAAAGTACACTATGTGTGTATGAAAGGTAAGTGTCTATATAAACTTATTATGATGAATATGTGCATTGAAATGATGAGATAATATGTGAAGATATGCTTGAATGAGCCATATGTAAATTTGATACAAGAATGGAAAAGTTTTGAGCTAACAAGTATATGATGATAGGCAAGTTTGAAAGATGAATGGCTAAATAAAAGTACCAAGAAGAATTATGGCTATGCCATTGAGCTATTAGTGATTTCATATTGATTATATGTCTTGAATGCTTAAATATTAAGTTTATTTGTATATAACTTACTAAGCTTTTGAAAGCTTACTCTGTGTATGTGTTTTCTCTATTTTGTAGATCGTCAAAGCTATTGAAGGCTCGGGGACCATCGAGGATCGTCATCACACTACCTAAGCTCATTTTGGTACATTTTGGAAATATATATAGCTAGATATGACATGTATAGGCTAGATATTTGGTCAAGAATGAGATATGGTCTTAGCCATGTGATTTGGCTAGTGATGTGTTAGTAATATGTTTTAATGAATATGTTATATGTTGCATGATTCGGTATGGCTTGGTAGTATATGAAATGGTTGAGTTTTTGGTAAGTATATGGACAAAATTTTGAGCATATATGTTTAACAAAAGAATGAGCTCATGAAAGGTAAGTATGTATGAACTATGCTTGTGTTTATATGAGTTTTAGCCTTGTAATTTGACATGAATGGAATTGGATTTGAATGTAGAGATTGAATTTTTATCTTAACATGTTTTTGGTAACTAAATGTGCATAAGTTGAATTGGTAATTTGCTTGTAGGTAAGACCCTAAAGTGGGTGGCATTTTGACCTTACGAATGGCATATTTTGCCACACGATTGTAGCACACGGGCGTGCCTAATGACCGTGGGACTAAGTCAGTAGTTAATTAAGTGTACACGGCCTTGGCACATGGACGTGCCTGGTAGCCGTGTGGTTTAATCAGGATCAACCACGGCCAAGGTACACGGGCGTGCTTGGTGGCCGTGGAGTAAAGTCAGGTTCGACCACGGGGAAGACACATGGGTGTGTCATGCGGTCATGGGAGGCACACGGCCTGCCCACACGGGCGTGTAACCCCTGAAACTTTGAAAAGTTTTAAATTTTTGAGAATTTTTGTATGTGTTCCGATTTAGTCCCAACCCTGTTTCTAAGCACGTGTTAGGTCTCGATGACTTACAGAGGGGGCATTATGATTGTGATTGATGATTTAATTTTTACAAATTGTCTGTTAAAGTTTTGATCTGTCAAGTAATGCCCTTAACCCTAATCTGGCGACGGATACGGGATGGGGTGTTACACAACCACACAACGACATATCAAAAAGGGAGAGAAAAACCATGGAGGGCATGGGGGTTTATGTCAATTTGAGTAATGGTGTAACAACCGGCTTTTATTGGTGTCGAAAATAGTGAATTTGGGGCCACGATTCTGACTAGCGAATTAATATTTTTAGTGTTTATTTAAAGTCTATAAGATTATATTAGGGTTGTCTAGAATTCTCGTTAAAAATTTTAAGGTTTAAATAGTTAATTAAGTAAAAAAGACTAAATTGAAAAAAGTGCAAAAGTTTATTTCTATTAATTAAATGAGTCAAATAGTTATGGAAAGGTGAATAAGTGAACTTAAAAAGGAAATTATTATTGGACATTCATGGACAAATATTCGTTACTTGTTAATTAAAACAACTAAGGGTAAAATGGTAATATGATAATTAAGACTAAACAAAATAAAAAAAGGAAGTTATCATCTTCCTAGGTCATCACTAATTTTTAAGGAGAAAAAAATCCACCATTGTAGAAGCTTGATTCATCTAGATAGTTTCACCTTGCATGGTATGTAATTTTCACTTGTTCTTAGTAATTTTTGTGTTTTTGTTATCGTATTAGATTAATCTAGCTAGCCTAGAGTCAATTTGTAAAATTATTAAAAGTCTAGGGACTTACCATGATTGAGTTTGAATGTGTTTTGATTTTAGTTAATAGATTATTAAATTTTATTGTTAAATAAACATGTTTTATTAAGTGATTTTTAGTGATTTTAAGGTCTAGGGATTAATTTGTTAAAATAGTAAAATTTATTGGTAAAAATGTTAAATTGTGATAAATATAGGCTGTTAGGGAACCCTATGAAAATCGGTTAGCATGAAATTTTATTAATTGTAAGTTTCGTGTTTAGGGATTAAATTGCATAAAAGTTAAATTATTTGAGGTAATTTCATAATTTTACATTAAAGTGGGTTATAAGCTCGAATTAATGGTATTAAACTATATGAATGATTTAATTGAATGAAAATATTATTTAGATTAAGAAAAGAACCAACTGGACTTGA
Source organism: Gossypium rotundifolium (assembly GCA_025506655.1). Taxonomy (NCBI): domain Eukaryota; kingdom Viridiplantae; phylum Streptophyta; class Magnoliopsida; order Malvales; family Malvaceae; genus Gossypium; species Gossypium rotundifolium. The sequence continues at coordinate 153,498,096 of CP106731.1, forward strand.
ACCGATGAAAAGCGAAAGTCTCGGATTAGTTTCTAACTTTGTTGTAACAACTGTTGTGATTAAGGTAAATTCATATGGGCTATAAACTTATTAAATTGTTTTTGAATTGTATGTTTTTTAATGTTATGTTAGATATTATTTAAGTTGGTAATATTACAATGTTTTGGATATTTGATGGTTTAACAGTCTCGGTTTTGGATATTGGTATTGGATGTCCTATCGATTGCTGAGGTCTTGCATTTGATGCGGATTCTCCATAACTAGTGTGAGCATTATTGAAAAGGTTAAAATTACATGAAAAGACACTTTGTGTAAGCATTACCCGAGTATTCGGTATTGTTCAATATGGTTCAATGGGCAATTTAAGTTAAATGAAAAGGTACATATATGAAATGAGCCATGATGTTAAGCATGGGAAATGAGCTATGATGTTGAGTATATAAAATTGATAGTACGATATGTGAAATTATGTTGAAAATAGAATCTAATGAAATGTGATAGATGGTTTGTATATTGAAATTTATTTAATGAAATGTTCCATGAATTGGGTGAAGTTATATGCTAAATATTTACCTACCAACTTTGTGGAGTTTTTGTGTATGGGATTGAAATGTATGCATTTACTTTAATGATTGAATTCATGCTTGAATGTCTATATGCATTACTTTAATGATTGAATTCATGTTTGAATGGCCATAAATAATATATGTGGTAAGGTTAAATTTACATTATACGAGCTTACTAAACACTAGTTGTTTACATAGTTGTTTTCTCTGTCTTGTAAATCATCGGGAAGCTCATTGGGTTGGAACTTTGTCGGAGTTCTATCACACTATTAGTCAACCATTTTGATTGTTATGGTTATTTTGACTATGGCTATAAATGACATGTATAGGGCTTATATGTAATAAGAGTTTTTGATTATACAATTTGACTAATGTGATGTGGTTATGTCTCTTGCATATAGGTTTTGTTTTGACTTGTAATTGCATAAGTATGTTTATGTCTTTTTTGTCACTTTGAAAGGCATTGTAAATATATGGCTTATGACTTATTCATATGAGATTGAAGTGGTTAATGATGTGTGAATATGGTGATGTATGTTTAGGTTATAATGTAGCTTTGAATGAATTGAATTGATGTGTGATTTGAGGTGCCTTTTGATGGCATATTGGTTTAGTATAGGATGAGTGAATATTTAGCATGTTTTTATATGTTTTGAAGTATGTTTTAAACATGTAAATGTTTGTAGAATTGGTGTGTCTTGGTGTGCAAGAATTAGTTTTGGAATGGCTTGTTTTAGGGGTAACTTGTGTTGCACACGGCCTGAGACACAGGCTGTTATACGGCCACCCCATACGGTTGCTTGTTATTATTGTTTTTAGGTGCAGGTTTCACATGTCTAAGAAACAACCTGCAACACGGTCGTGTGTCTCAAGTCAATATGTAACACGGTTTGGCAAACGGCTTACGAAAATGTCATGTGACCTAACATCGAATGCACACACGGCTTGCGACACAGCCGTGTGGCCCTATTTTGAATATACACACGAGCTGGGACACGGTCGTGTGTCCAGACTTCAAACGTCTACAAGGTCTGAGCTATGCCACACGGCTGTGTGACCCGTATTTTTCAAAATTTCATGTTTTCCCAAATTTTTCTATTTTGCTTCAAATTGACCCCTAATTGTTTTCGAGTTAATTTTTAAGGCCCCGAAGGCTTGGTTTAAGGCTAGAATGTGTTTTTTACTATGATTATATTAAGTTGTTAATTATTAATATTAAGATATATAATTGTTTCTATTTTGATGTTAAATATTCTGTTTTGTACGGTAATATTTTGTAATCCTAATCTGGTGATAGAGACATGTTTTGGGTGTTATAAATGGTCTTAAAATTTTAAATGTAAGGGAATTTATCCATTTTAAATAACTTTTGGTAAATGGATATAAAACATTTTTTTATTTGTTTATGCAGCTTAGAATGAAGAGTTAGAAAATATTGTCTTACTTGAGAAGGACTAAGCCTCCAATTCCAATTACATACTCTCTTATTTCCATTGCCTATAAGAATTAAGGGAATACGTATTGACTTTGGGAAGGAAAAGATATAATAGAGGGGTTCACGTTGCTCTTAACACACGAGAGCAATATTGGGAGAAAAAACAAAATAAAGGTGACTGTGACATGCGTACGAACATCGAGCAGAGATTTAGTGCTAATCATCAAGAATTAAAAGCGATTTGATTGCAAGTAACATTTTAGTTTAATATTTATAAGTGTTACAATGAAACATTTAAGAGTATTTCAAAGATCGAATTCAAAAAAGATCAGACGATAAGGTAAATGATAATGATCAAGCATGCAATAAAGAAGCCTAGTTAGTTAATTACTAAGTATTATATTATGACAATTCATCATTGAAGGTTAATTAAGTTACACTATGATTAAAAGGACTAAATTTAATAACATTTAAAAGTGAAATAAATATCAATTCAATTAGATAAAGTGGTTAATTGACATTTATGTTGCTAGTTAATTCTTAGATTAGGGATTTAAATTGCTCAAACTTCTAATTGGTTAAATTTTATTTCTCGGTTATCATTTTATTCAATTAGACAATTTAGTTTAGTTTATTTTTCGATCTCAATAAACAAAATCGGGACAATCAAATTGGTACACAATAGAATCTCCTCTCGATCTCACCTATTTAATTGTGCACTTAGAGGCATTAATATTAGATTTTGAAATTTATTCGATTTAATTTTTCAAAAATTAACCATTTAACATTTTAATCAATCAACCATCATAAAAGTTAATTTTTACTCATCATCAAAATACAAATACCATCAATTTTATGTTTAAATGTTTATCAAATAACCACAAAAGGCAATGTTTAGAAAGTGCTAATTCTAACATCCAAGTAACGGTTCAACTCAATACAATACAATACAATGGATCAATACATATTGACGAGTAGAAAAGTATTTTCAATTCAAGTCAATCTGATAACTAGTGTTAGAGATTTGATAGGAAAATTGTTTGAATTTTGATTCGCAAATTTATGATATTTAAAGTTATTTCATGAAAAAATTGAACCGTAAAAGAGAATAAAGATAAATTTCAATTGGTATAAACAATGTAAAAAAGTAACATCAATCTAGTGACTTAAATGAAAATTTTTGAATATTTCAGTAATCATTTTACAACTTTTCAAAATTAAATTACCAAAATAAATAAGTGAAAAGAAGGACCATTTTACCAATAAAGGCCCATTTCCAACATTGTTTACGTAAATGGGCCACTTTTTTCATTATTTACTGGAATGGGCCGAAAACTCCAAAACGCGTCTACGTAGGAGTGTTTTAGGGGAAAATTCTAGCAAAACGCGTTCCTGAGGGAACGATTTTTCCATGTCAGCACAAAACATGCTGACGTGGCAGCCCATGTTTTTCTAAGGTTAGGGCTATTTGTATATTTAGTGCCTAGGGTTTATGGGTTTAGGTTTTTAGGGTTGTAATGTTAGTGCTTTGTTAAAATAATTTAAGGTTTAAAAATTTTAAAAAAAATAAATTAGGGTTTAAGGTTTTTTTAAAAATTAATTAAATTAGGTTTTAGGGGCTTTAAATAAATAAATTAAATTATGGTTTAGGGATTTTAAATAAATTAATTAAATCAGAGTTTAATTTTTTAAAAAATAATTTTGTGTTTAGCTTTTAGGGTTTTGTAAAAGGGTTTAGGTTAAGGGTTTAGAGGGGTTTATATTGACAAGAAGGATTTTATTTTTTTTCTACAGTAGCTTCAGAAAAATTAATTTTGAGAAGACGATTTTGAAAAAATTATGTCAAAAATGCTTCAACAGGACAGACTGTTAGCAAAATTACTTGAAAAAGCTCCAACGTGGATGCTCTTTTTCTACAGTAATTCCTGAAGAAATAATTTTGAGAAGACGGTTTTGAAAAATAGTGTAAAAAACGCTTCAAGTAAGATGTACTGTCAGCAAAATTACTGAAAAAAGCTCCAACGTGGATGCTTTTTTTCTTACAGTAGTTCCTGAAAAAATAATTTTGAGAAGACGATTCTGAAAAAATAGTATCAAAAACACTTCAAGCAGGATGCACTGTCAGTAAAATTACTGAAAAAAACTCCCACGTGGACGCTCTTTTTCTACTATAATAGTGTCAAAAATACTTCAAGCAGGATGCACTGTCAGCAAAATTACTGAAAAAGGCTCCCACGTGGACGCTCTTTTTCTACAGTTGTTCCTGAAAAATTAATTTTGAGAAGACGGTTCTGAAAAATAGTGTAAAAAATGCTTCAAGCAGGATACACTGTTAGCAAAATTACTGAAAAAAGCTCCCACATGGACGCTCTTTTTCTACAGTAGTTCCTGCTTGGTCTTAGGTTATAAATGAGCCAAATTTCATCCTCATGTTGCACAAGTTACAAGAAAAACTAGAGAGGCTAAGTAAAATATAAATTGAAGATAAGTGAACGCATTAGTGTTGTTATTTACTATGATGGTGAAGTCCGTGATGCTAAGAACGGCATTATTTTTTATCGGAGAACACAACGCCATTGGTTTTTACCAGAATATAGATTTGACAGAACTTTGTAAAAGACTTAGGCGCAAAATCTTCAGAATGACGCCAATGAGAGTTTCGTCTATTAAGTATCGATTTTGTGCTTCGGTTGTTCCTGTGACATATGACTCATTTGATATCAAAGGTGGTCGTAGCTTGGAGGCGATAGTGCAGACTCATCTCGCTAGTGGATCAACTTATCTTGAGTTATATGTACATGATAAATCATAAAAGTAACACATTTTAATCCCATGCTTAGCGTGTTTTTGGATGATTATTTATATAATTTTGTGAATTCGATGCTCCTAATCCTTTAAATTTGTATTTCTATACTTAGGTGAGCATAGGGAAGTGAAAAGAGTGGAAAACGGGCCAAAACTAGACAAAACGGGCCACCTTAAGGATCCACACGGCCAAGCCAGAACCACACGGGCTGGACACACGCCCGTTTGCCTGCCCGTGTCACTCGCGAGTCATGCAAATTTCCACATGGCCTGGACACCCTCACACGGGCTGAGCACACGCCTGTGTCCCTGTCATACCTGCTTTGTTTTCACGTAGAAAAAGCCAATTTTAGGATTTTGAGCCTTCTAAAGCCTATAAATACAAGCCATAGAGGAAGACATAAGGGGGCACACGGAGGAGATCAAAGAAATTACTCGAAAGAAGCCGTCTGAATCATCTCGAAGTAGGATCTCATTCAAGATTGAAGATTTCCATCAAGTTCTTTAGAAGTTTTTGGGTTCTTTATGTCTTGTTGTTTTCTTAATTCTAACATGTTTTCCTTTTACGTTATGAACTAAACTCCCTAAATACCTAGGGAGGTTGAAACCTAGATGAATCTTATTATTTAAATATTCTGAATTACATGATAAATACTTGTTCTTGTTCTTAATTATGTATTCTTAACCCTTGCTTTGATATTTTCAGGATATTAATTCAAGTTTAATGTACTTATTCAGTGGAGCAAAAGTCCCTGTTTAAGAGTAGATCTCACGTAATTAAGCGGAGTTGATTGCAACCCTAGAAATAGGATGACATAAATTTGTCAGATTAGAGTCAAATGTAATAAGGGAATCCATAGATCGAGTTAATGCGACGATAGGGGTTTTAATTAGAAAGAGATTTCAATTAATCAACCTAGAGTCAGTTGTTTTTAGTCTCGAAAGAGATATTAACATAATTTAGGGATTTCTAAGGATCAAGACAAGTGAATAAATCGTTTAATTCAAAGTCAGAATAAAAAGTGAAGTCTAGGTGGATTCTTCCTCGGGTGTTGTCTTTATTCATTGGTTCATTTGATTACTCTCTTCACTCTCTGTCGCATTCATAGTTAATTAGTTAGTTAAATTTTAGATTAAAATAAATTCCCTTAATTATTAGGCTAAATAATAAAAAGATAATTATAACTAGTAATTTTAGTCCTTGAGGATATGATATTCCGGACTCATCAAAGCTATACTACTGTTCGATAGGTGCGCTTGCCTTGTCGAAATATTAGTTAGTTTCGAGCCCATCAAGTTTTTGACGCCATTGCCGGGGACTAGAATATTAGGAACGCTTAATTTTTATTACTTTATCCATTTTTATTTTTTGAAATTTATTTGTGTTTTTATTTTAATTTACTAACTTTTCTTTTATTTGTTTCTGGCAGGTATTTTAGTTTATCACTAGAAGGAACCCGTCAGGACCATTACTTTTTTACAGTGAGATAGAAAGTACCGCTTGCAAAATCTTAGGGAAATAAGGTGAAGTCTACAGTATATAGAGGAAGAGCAAGAGGAAGATACCAACATTACTGAGGAGATGGCTGATAATAATCCGCTACCCCCGGTGGTTGTCGCAAATCCTGCTCCTCGTACTATGTACGACTATGCTAAGCTTAATTTGGTGAAATGAAATCGAGTATTGTGAGGCCTCATCATTATCGCAAATAACTTCGAGCTGAAGCCGAACACTATATAGATGATTCAACAATGTGTTCAGTTTGATGGTTTACAAGATGAGGATCCAAATACTCATCTTGCTAACTTTCTAGAATTATGTGATACTTTTAAAATTAATGGCGTTTCTGATGATGGCATTCACCTTCAGTTATTCCCTTTTTCGTTAAGAAACAAATCTAAACAGTGGTTGAACTCGTTACCATGAGGTTCTATCACTACTTAGGAACAAATGACTGAAAAGTTTTTACTAAAATATTTTTCCCGGTTAAAATGGAAAAGTTGAGGAATGATATCTCTTCTTTTGTGCAGATGGATTTAGAAACTCTTTACGATGCATGGGAGAGGTATAAGGACTTGTTGAGAAGGTTCCCACACCATAGGTTACCTCTATGGTTACAAGTTCAAACCTTTTACAACGGTTTGAACCCCTCAACTAGATAGCTAATTGACGCAGTCGCTGGCGGTACCCTAAATGATAAAACACCTGAGGAGGCTTATGAATTCATAGAGGAGATGTCGCTGAATAACAATCAGTGGCAAGTCATGAGAACAAAGTGATAAAAGTCACCAATGTTTTCAACCTCGATGCAGTCACCATGTTATCAAACCAGGTAGAGCTCTTAAAAAAAAGATTGATGGCTTATATGTTTCTATGCAGGTACATCCGGTGATGCAATGCGGCACAAATGGAGGAGGGATGAACACCACAAAGTATCCATCCTATAACCCGAGCATAGAGAATGAACAAGTTCACTATATGGGTAACAATTCTAGACCTTAGAATAATCTATATAGTAACACTTACAATGCAGGTTGGAGGACCATCCCAATTTCTCATGGGGTGGTCAAGGAAATCAGAGACAACAACCCCTCTAGGCTTTCAACAACAACCTTACCAATAGGAGAAGAAACCAAACCTTGAGGAGATGCTAACAAAATTTATCTCGGTGTCAGAAACTCACTTCTAAAACACCAAAATAGCACTCAAAAATCAACAAGCGTCGATTCAAGGGCTTGAGAATCAAATCGGTCAATTGGCAAAGATGATTTCAAAACAACCACCAGGTAGCTTGCCAAGTAATACTGAAACTAACCCAATGGAGCAGCTTCATACGATCACTGTTCAAGATGAAGAAGGGTTAGCTGAATCTGAAACTAAACCAAGGCAAGAAACTATGGTAAGCAATGGTAAGGTTGAGGTAAGCCAAAATAAAAAGTTTCGATTGGTAAGGAATATAAACCTCATGTGCCATATCCAAATGCGACAAGGAAGGACCACACAAACGAATAATTCAGTAAATTCCTTAAACTATTAAAAAGTTGCATATTAACTTACCATTTATTGAAGCTCTTTCGCAGATGCCCAACTCAGTTAAATTTTTAAAAGAGCTTCTAGCAAACAAACGGAAGTTAGATGATGCGTCGCATGTGGAGCTAAACATAGTATTTTCAGCCATTTTACAAAATAAAGTACCCAACAAACTAAAAGATCCAGGGAGTTTTACTATTCCTTGTTTAATTGGTAGTTTAGATGTTAACAATGCCTTAGCTGATTTAGAGGCGAATATTAACGTCATGCTCTATAAAATGTTTAAGCAACTAGGTCTTGGGAAACCTAAACAAACTAGGATGAGTATTCAACTAACAGATAAAACTATTAGACTTCCTAGGGGTATTGTTGAGGATGTGCTTTTAAAAGTTGATAAATTTATATTCCCAGTTGACTTTGTTGTTCTAGACATGGATGAGGACAGTGATGCACCTTTAATCTTAGGACGACCCTTTTTAGCAACTGCTAGAACTATAATTGATGTTGGCACATGTGAATTATTACTTCAGTAGGTGATGACACGGTTAAACTCAAAGCTCGTGATTCTGTTAGAATATCTAGTGATCGAAATGATATTACGAGTTCTGTTAATGTGAGTAACGTTATGGCTCAAATTCCTTTGCAGGAAATCCCTAAGAAGAAAGTGATGGAGCCACATTCTATCCTATGTGACAAATATAAAACAACTCATGAGGAGAGAAGGCTTCAGATCGATGAACTAGACGAATGGATGACACATGCCAAGCAAAATCGAGAACACACGAAGTAAAACCAAAGCGAATCCATGACAAGCTTAAGGATGGGACGAACCAATTTAAGATCCTGGATCAGGTATTATTAGATGAAACAGACCCCCGAATAACCACTTCAGAGCTAAATACAAATGGAGCAACTCCTTTTATGGTACTCAAGGTCTTTCCATACGGAATGGTCGAGGTGACTCACTCTAATTTTGGCACTTTTAAGGTAAATATTACTCAACTCAAATCGTATGTTAATAGAATTGATAGCGAAAAAGAGGACTTTCGACTCTGTGAACCTTCATAAAGTGATGAACATAAGGTAAGTCTAGCTTAAGACTTTAAACAAGCGCTTCTCGGGAGGCAACCTGAGCACTAACCCTACTAATTAGTTTATTTTTACTTTCTTTCATGTTTTCATGTAGGTTTTTGTCCCACATGGCCTAGACACACGGGCGTATCCCTAGCCGTGTAGACATTGGGAGTTAGTTTTTAAATTTTAAAGAAATCAACAGAGGGTTACACGGCTTGGCGACATGGTCGTGTCACCCACACGGCCTGAACACTCAGGCGTGTCCTTAGCTGTCTGGATTTTCAAGCTTAAAATCCCCAAAAATCGACAGAGACACGACCCAAATTTATTCCACACGAGCGTGCGACACGGCCATGTGAAAACTGGAGCTTAATTTTTAAATTTTAAAATTTAAAACAAGTCAGGAGGCTCCACAGGCAAGGCACACGGCCGTGTGTGAGGTCACACGGGCGTGTGGAATTCCATAAGGGCGTCGGATTATTATGTTTCTTATCATATTTTCAAAAACCTATCTTTTATATTTTCAACTATATTTCAGTTTTTATGATTGTTCCTAATCGAGTAATCCCTTATTCTTCTTCCACAGTTGTGTTTATTTTCTTAATAGTTGCTCAGAATCATGCACTTCACTTTGTTATATCTACAAATCCGCCCCCTATTCCAGGGATTTCATCTAAAATTTAAGAAGTTTCACTCCTCTCCCTCTCTTATGATATTCTTATTATATTTATTTTGGTACATTGAGGACAATGTACATCTTAAGTGTGGGGAGATTAATTATATCATTATTAGAAAATCTCGAATTATATCTTGTTCTTAAGTAAATTTTATCATATTACTATTAGTATGAAATCTTTTTTTTTATTTATGATTTTTATTGATATGTTTTGGATTAAGTCATAGGTAATTGTTTATTGATTGTTTAAACTTCAAGACATTAGAGAATCAAACATGATAAGTCTATTTTCAGAATTAAAATTTCTAGGTTGTTTCTATAAATTTAAATATTACCTTGAAGTTTGAGATCTACAAGATTGACATCAAAAACCGTAATGTGAGATTTTGAGCCTTTATAAGCATACACTTTTCTTGCTCACTTTATTGGTTATGAGTGTGACAATGTTGATTTGTTATTCTAGAACTTGCTTCGATTATTCATGTTGAGACCACACCTTTGATTTGATATACTGAGATGATAAAGGCACCTAGGTTTTAACCCACTTATTCCATTAAAAGCCTACCTTCATAATTAACCCTTAGTGAACCCCTTTGAACCTAATAAACCGTTTCTTTATCCACCCTTAATATTAACCCAAAACTTATTATTTTTGATTCATTGAGAATTTTTCCTATCGTATTAACCCTCTTTTTGTCGAGATTTGATTTGGTCGTATGTCATATTATTTTGAGAAGTATTTTGAGAAGAAGCTCGTGTTATTTCAATTGATGTAATTGTTCAATATTAGTTTATTTTTCTAGTTAGGTAAATTGTCAATTCCATCTCGATTCTAACCCTCTAATTCAGCCTTTATCCACACCTTTAACCCAAGCCTCATTACAACGATTTTAAAGACCTTTTAATTTGTGTATTATCTCATTTTATAGTGGTGGAGATTTGATTTTCATGTAAGCCTATGGTAATAACTTTTCATATTTGACTTTTGAGTGTTTAATTTGAACCTTAAACACTTTGAGTGATTTGAGTGAATCTTTAGTGAGGATGTCAATTCCTGTTGGTTTTAAATCAAAGTAATTATTTAGATAAGGGGAAACACCTATGTTTTCGTGCTATAAAAATTTGTGACTTGGATTGTTTGAATCTTTAGAACTCTTTGAGTTAAATTATCAATATATGGATTATTTGTGAATTATGATAGGACATTATTAATAAGGATTATGAATTAAAGAAGTTTAATTTTAATGGTGAGTTGAGGATTTTGCTTGAGGACAAGCAAAAGCTTAAGTGTGGGGATATTTGATAAATCATAAAAGTAACACATTTTAATCCCACGCTTAGCATGTTTTTGGATGATTATTCATATAATTTTGTGAATTCGATGCTCCTAATCCTTTAAATTTGTATTTCTATACTTAGGTGAGCATAGGGAAGCAAAAGGAGTGGAAAACGGGCCACCTTAAGGATCCACACGGCCAAGCCAGAACCACACGGGCAGGGCACATGCCCGTGTGAACCACACGGGCTGGATACACGCCTGTACCAGCCCGTGTCACTCGTGAGTCATGCAAATTTCCATACGACCTGGACACCCTCACACGAGCTGAGCACACGCCTATGTCCCTGTCGCACCTTGCTTTGTTTTCACACAGAAAAAGCTAATTTTTAGGGTTTTGAGCCTTCTAAAGCCTATAAATACAAGCCAGAGGAAGACTTAAGGGGGCACACGGAGGAGATCAAAGAAATTACTCGAAGGAAGCCGTCGAATTATCTCGAAGTAGGATCTCATTCAAGATTGAAGATTTCCATCAAGTTCTTTAGAAGTTTTTGGGTTCTTTATGTCTTGTTGTTTTCTTAATTATAAGATGTTTTCTTTTTACGTAATGACCTAAACTCCCTAAATACCTAGGGAGGTGAAACCTAGATGAATCTTATTATTTAAATATTCTGAATTACATGATAAATACTTGTTCTTGTTCTTAATTATATGTTCTTAACCCTTGCTTTGATATTTTCAAGATATTAATTCAAGTTTAATGTGCTTATTCAGTGGAGAAAAAGTCCCTGTTTAAGAGTAGATCTCACATAATTAAGCGGAGTTGATTGCAACCCTAGAAATAGAATGACATAAATATGCCGGATTAGAGTCAAATCTAATAAGGGAATCCATAGATTGAGTTAATGCGATGATAGGGGTTTTAATTAGAAAGAGATTTTAATTAATCAACCTAGAGTCAGTTGTTTTTAGTCTCGAAAGAGATATTAACATAATTTAGGGATTTCTACGGATCAAGAAAAGTGAATAAATCGTTTAATTCAGAGTCAAAATAATAAGTGAAGTCTAGGTGGATTCTTCCTTGGGTATTATCTTTATTCATTGGTTCATTCGATTACTCTCTTCACTCTCTGTCGCGTTCATAGTTAATTAGTTAGTTAAATTTTAGATTAAAATAAATTCCCTTAATTATTAGGCTAAATAATAAAAAGATAGTTATTACTAGTAATTTTAGTCCTTGAGGATATGATATTCTGGACTCATCAAAACTATACTACTGTTCGATAGGTGCGCTTGCCTTGTTGAAATATTAGTTAGTTTCGAGCCCATCGTTAGAACACTAAGCACCCAATTTTCATCGCACTCGGTTAGTGGAACATGAAGCATTTCTAGAAATACGACTTCAACATCTACTACTATTGGGGCGAGAAAAATACTACTCCTACGACGACCCATACTATGTTTCCGTGATCTATCACAGCGGAAGGCGTAATCATACAAGTTCGTCATTGGATTCGAAGAAGAATTAGAAGTTGGTCCCACATAATTTTGTCGATCTATCGACAACATAGCATCATTATCACGGGTTAACTACCATTGGATGGTTAAATCCAAATTTGAGAAGTTTGAGGCCAAGTGGTTAAATCTAAATTTGAGAAGTTTGAGGCCAAGTGTGCACATGTTCATGGAAAATCATGGTTTTGGTTAGGAAAAAGACAGGCTTGTGGGAGATAAAAAAGTACAAAGGTCCACATACCTGTGTTGCTGTATAGTATCACTAGGTGTTTAGGGTTTTTGAATAATACTGTTATTATTTAATGTTGCATTATTTAACGTATTTCATTGACAGGTGTTTTACAAGATCATCCCAATATGGATTCAGATATGATATCTAGCTTAATACTACTAATTGTGAATGTGGATCCTAGGACTTCAATGTCGATCTTAATTTCCAATATTTGTAGTCAATTAAGGTACACGCCCTCTTACCGCAAGGCTTGGATATCTAAGCAGAAGGCGTTGAAAAAGATGTATAATGGGTGGGACGCTTTATAAAATAAGGTGTGGCAGTGGTGTCAGGTGCTAGATAGGGACGCCCCAAGTTGCAAAACATACCTTGGAACGGGCCCTGCGTACTACAACGACCGCTTATTCCGTAGATTCCAAGTGTTCAAGCATCTATTTTGGAGCTTTAAGCAATGCCGAGACGTATTTGTGTACCGCAAGTCATTGGTACAAATTGACGGTACATTTGTGTATAGTAGATATACCCATCGACTATTGCTAGCTGTAGCACAGGATAGCGGTGGGAGAATCCTTCCAATTACATTGCAATAACACTGGGGGAGTAAGGTGATAACTAGGATTTCTTTCTTTTTAGGTTAAGGAGGCATGTTTGCCCTCAACCTGATATTTGCGTTATATCGGATCGGGCACTGGAATACTAGCCACAATTGAGCAACAAGGAAGCCTATGGGATCGCACATACCATCAATATTGTCTAAAGCACATTGTGTCCAACTACTACGAGTAATATCGGTCTACCGCTAAACGATGGCAAGTGAACGACATGGGTATTTAATCTCTATTAATATAATTTCGTTTGTAATATTCAATTTATTCTGAATAGAAGAGTTGTATGTAATTTTCACTATCAACTTATATTGACAGTGTATAAGATCAATAAGGACCGTTTTCATGAGATGTTGGCAATTTTGCGGTCAGTTAACGATCAAGGCGCAAACTATCTCTGTAACATACCTTTCGATCAGTGGGAACAAGCATACGACGGTGGCCTACGATATAGTCATATGACCTCAAACCTAGTTGAATGCATAAATTCTATTCTAAAAGGAGCGCGTCATTTACCAATAACCTCGGTTGTATGAGAGACATATTTTTATTTGGCGACACTATTTCCAAAGCGAGCAGAGAGTTATAAAGGCCAAATGTATTGAGACCATGTATGGTGTTGGAAGGTATTGCAAGAAATTAACAAGGTGAAGGCGCGAGCCAACACCATACGCACAGTGTGTCATGATAACAACTTATGGTTTCATGTGACGTAGTTTGACAAACCGAACCAAGGTATTACCGGCGGACAATATAATGTACACTTGACAAATATGACTTGCGACTGTGGGACGCTTGATGCACTTTGTTATCCATGTGCTCATGCAATTGCAACTTGTCAGAATCTCCGTTTGGATCCTATAAGTTATGTTGACGAAGTGTACAAAATAGAATACATGTATAATGTGTGGAGACAAGTACTCCCACCAGTCCCAGATGAATGTAAGTGGTCGTCTGTATCGTTTTCCCTGTTTAAGTTGTTACCAAATAAAGAATTGCATCACAAACTAAAAGGTCATCTTTGCTCGAGTAGAATACGTGATAATATGGATATCCGGGAAAGAATGAACCAACAGAAGTTGTGCGGATGGTATAGGAACTCAGGTCCTACAATTCTAGCATATCCAAATCGAAATAGTTGATAATTGCTTAAATGAAGCTATGTTACATTATTTCTATTGTCTTATTCAAAAGAACTTCTATTTTATTAAATAGGACAAAATATAAAAATAATTTACTATTAAAATATTCAAAACAACTTTTATTTTATTAAATAAAATAATATAAAAATAGTTTATACAAATATATTAAAAAATCAATGTATGTGCCGGTCAGAATCAGTGCCACATGGGAGTGGTCGATGGTTACGCGCTGGATTCCTTCTTGGTTCAGCTTCTGAGGGGGTTGTGGTTGTTTTGGTTGTGAGTTTTAGGAGGATGACCTACATTAATAGAATAAAAAATGCGAAGGTGTTTGCATCACCCACGGCGGAGGTGTTTCCCATAAGGCGATAGGGATTGGAAATGAGATAAGCTCCCTAACGGTTCCTCGTGCGATCCCTCCTGCGACGATGGCCTATATATCATCGATTGAGTCGGAGTTATCGGAAAAGAGATGCACCGAGCCATGCATTCCAACCTGGTATAGGACTGAGAAAAGGAAACATATAAGGGTTAGGATATATATATAAGGGCTAGGATACGCACTTGGCATAATCTGAATAGGCTGTGGTGTGGGTGTCGTCGTTTGAGGTGTTAGGCCCAATGATTGTGTGGGCGCTGTTGATGGGCCCGTGCCATCATCCCTTCTCTTTGGATTTAAAGGGCCCCGTCGTTCCCTTTCGACACGAATTTACTGACACCTCTGCTCTTTCGAGAGCAAACATGGCTTGCCATGGATCCTAAACCATGGCATGTTATCTGGCGCGCATGCTAACTCGAACGATGATCGATTTGCAATTAGGTTTATGAACATACCGATTTTCCCAAATTTTGATATATTTCGAAAAGAATATCGGCCAATTCGTATTCGATTGTCGTAAGTCGATTTTGTACTCATCATTGAGCACCTCAAATGTCATGGGAATCAGTTGTCGGAATTTAAATTGCCGCAACACTCTATCCGTATGGTGCATCTCGACAGTAGCATAGCTGACCAATGAGACCTTAACATGCCAAATGTTCAGATTTTGAAAGAATTCATCCGAATTATTGTCCGAATTGCCAGATCCTCGTATGGTTTCCATTGAAACTATATGAACGTGATAACAATATTAGTTATATACATAATACTAAATACTAAATATGATACGACTATGTTATTTTATTTAATACTTACATGCGTTTCCAACCGTTGGTCTAATAGAAGTCGTATATCATCAAGAGCAGTAGGTATTCCAACATAACTCGCCGAATAGTTCCAACTAATTAAATAAATTTTTAGCATAAAATTATATTTGAAATCTATGTAATAATTGTAAAATCTAATATAAATTTTACCTCGTTATGAGTTGGAATGTATATAAGTGGTTCACTCGAGGACGTAAAAATGGAAAGCAAAATCGAGCCAATGATTATAGTAGTGATAGGCAACCTCTGATTTTGGCTTTATTTAGTGGCGCTGCCCCGCACATCTCCCAGTACAATGTTGCTAACACGACAGACCTCCAACTAAGTTCGCCAACTGTTGTAAATCAACAAGTTTCAACAGCCACCTCAAATGTACGAGGTTTCGTGACAAGTTTGGCATTAAATAACCTCCAAGGATGTATGTCCGAGCATTCTACTTTTCTACTTCAGTCGAATCATTCCCCGGCTTGGGAATATGTCCGTAACCAGCCCATCTTGATCTGACCTCTGTAAATATTATCTGAAATTGCACAGAAAAGATTGTAGCATATGGCTCCCCAATCAGCAGATTAAACGGACCCGGTAAGTACGGACACATTCACCGACAATCCCAATTGTAACTGCACGTCCTCCAAAGTGATGGTACACTCTCCGTATTGAAGATGGAATGTGTCCGTCTCGGGTCTCTGAGTTTGGGGTCCAACTTGCACCCCCGACCTATATTAGCCACGTGCCAAAAACCCGCTTCTCTCGAGTAATTTTCTATTAACGGTGATGGAGGACTAGACATATTACGAATATAACATCGTAACACCCGATCTATAGGCTATTATAAAAAATTATAAAATTAAAATTAATTAAAATTACATAAATAAAAAAATATTAAATAATATTCAAAATTGAAATTAACCCTTACCATTTTATTTATTCATTATGTTTATGATTTAGACGAATTAATTACCTAGCCATTGGTAACACGATCAAATATTTTTAAATTATAAAAATAATACTAATTTAGAAAAAAAATAATTAATTAAAGGGAGTTTTGAAAAATTTAGAAAGAAATTTGAGAATTTTTTTTGAGAAATTTGAAAGAAATGTTGTGTGAAACAAATAGAAAGGGTTTTATAGGTTTTTTTTTTTTTTTACTGTTGGACTCTCAACGGTCAAAATTTTAAATAATCATTAATAAAAAACACGGACTAAAACATATCCCTAAGGAAGCGATTTTGCCATGCCAACAAAATGCGTCTATGTCAACGCGTTTTGTGCGGACATGACAAAATCGCTCCATCAAGGATACGTTTTACTAAAATTTCCCCTTAAAACGTTCCTATGTAGATACGTTTTGGAACTTTCGGCCCATTCTGATAAATAATAAAAAAATTACCCATTTCCATAAACAAAATTAGAAAATAGGCGTTTATTGGTAAAATAGTCGAAAATAAGTGAGTTGGGCATGTTACCTTAATTTTTAAATTATGTGGCTTGAAAACAGGTCATTTGTTAAGAACTTGGTTACGAAACCGCCCAGTTCCAAGTTAAAAATGACACTCTTCATTCAGCAAACCATATTTTTACGATCAAATTTCCAGTCAAAAAGTGGCAAAACATTATTCTCTTCATATAATAACAGTTGACTGTTGAGGAGAAATAGTAAGAACAATTAATTATCACCCTTTTATGTAGATGTTTTCAACAGTACAACTTTCATATGGAGAACCAAAAATTAAAAGAAAAAATGAATCCCTACTACCCAAACAGTTGAATCATTCATGCCTCCACAGGGAAATAAAATACTAGTAGTAGCAGTATCTAAACTTTAAACAACATAAAAATGGGCTGCAATTGGGTAATCATCATCACTAATTCTCGAATTCTTTCTACATTCACAATGGCACATCGGACAATTTTTTTTAGGACAATGCCTCAAAAGAATATTATATATATGCTAAAGATTAAAACAAGCAACTAAAATCATAGTTCCAAAGCTAACCAAATACTTGTATATGCCTTCCCCATGCCCAAAATCAATGTTCTCAATGGCTCCAAACCACCAGGTATGCAAGATGATCAGACCTTATAGATCAAAATCTGCTGGTTATATACACAGTTAAAACAATGACGATGATAATGCTAACTGCACTTTTTGAGTAAATTATTATTTTGTATCTCTTTTCTAGCAAAACTTGAAATCAGAAAATACAATTTTTTTTATCGTATTGAAGCACTCTATTTAGATTTATTTGGAAAGGAACAAATAACCGAAGGTGCATGCACTCTTTTAAAGGCCCATTCTAACCATAAAACCTACAAAGGCTTTCTCCTTCAAGATATAATAAGAATATCGGTTTCTCACCTTAAATAAATGCTGAGTAGAGCTCGAAATGAATGTCTTCATGGGACCTAGTGATCTGGTGTTAGCACTGCCAACAACACAAAAGAATGATAAAAATGTTAGAATCAAGGCATGATATAGGAAAAGAACTGCCAAAAACAACGTACATAATAATAAAATCAAAGATTCATATTAATGTTCTATGGTATACAGGATACTATTATTAATTTGATGTTAGAATGCACTAAACTGCTACAGAGTATAAGAGGGATTGGAGGCCAATAAATGTACATCATATTAGTCAATATCAAGAGGCGTCAAAATAATTTGATCTTTGCCTAAGTTTGGGAAACAAATCTGTTAATGTGGAAAAGAAAGGTGCAGTTAGTAATATCATAATTTTGCAAAAGTATAAGGTGCATTTAGCAACCATCAAAAAACATGTGCCCAACTCCAAATAGCAAAACAGACTAAAACAAGTCAGGAATACTTTTTAATGTTCAGCTGGCAGTACAAAGTGTTACAATTAGTGGTGTGATAGAAGAAATCATAGAAACGAAGCTAGAGAAGCCCAAAAGGTAAAGGGGTTAGAATGACATTTTAGAATCAATTAATCACCAGAGACAAAATTTCGATTTTCACACTGCCCCAACCAATAGCTTTTAGGCTGACCGGGATCCTTCATTATTCGTACCCCACTCTTCTTCAGGCTCGTTACCATTGACAAGTACTGCACCATCATTAGAATCAGCATCCACAACAACAGCCTCCTCTTGGCTACCCTCTTCTCCATTCTGCTCTGAAATCTGATTACATCCATTTGGTTCTGCAGACTGAAGTCCACAAATAAAAGATAAAAACAGTAAAATCAGACTGGAGTCCTGAACCACTCAGGGCAGTTCCTACATTTAATATACTGCCGACTTAAAATAGAAACATGTACATATTGATTATATACCTCATGATAAAGATCACCATTTTCAAGTGGCTCCTCATCCTCTACTTGCATGTTTCTGAAAGCTTCCACAAGTGTCATTTGCAATCTATCAGCATGGTTCAAATAGCCCGATGCAGGAGGATAAACACCCCTACAAAACAATCAAAAGTCGATAGCATATCCATCTAAGACAAAAAAATAGGATGCACCAACATGGCTTTGCAACCAAAGCAAAGAGGTAGACGAAAATCATAGATCAACCAAGAAGGCCAAACCACTGGAATCTGAAGATGATATGTCCAAAGAGATCATATAAAAGTGATAACAATAAATAGCAGTGAGGCATACTGTTTGACAAAATTAACTAGCAAAATAGTAACCAATAACAACTAACACTAACTGATAGGAAGGATTCCTGTTCGATACCTTGTTTCTGCCACTTTAGACTCAACAGAAAGAGAAAGCTCCCAATCCTCAAACAAGTTGGAATACTCTCCAGGATCGGCCAAAGATTCAGCAGCTTTGGGATTAACCTGCAAACAATGTAAA
This sequence comes from Gossypium rotundifolium, assembly GCA_025506655.1. Classification (NCBI taxonomy): domain Eukaryota; kingdom Viridiplantae; phylum Streptophyta; class Magnoliopsida; order Malvales; family Malvaceae; genus Gossypium; species Gossypium rotundifolium. The sequence continues at coordinate 153,517,483 of CP106731.1, forward strand.
GAAAACTTCAAATCATTTTGCAATTTATAGCATTAATAAATTTAATAACATAGTCAGTTTTGACTTTTAAGTATAATTATAGAAACATGCAAGTCCAACTGCTTCATGTTGCAAGAGTACAAAGAAATTAAATATCATGACACTTATGTAGAAGCAGGAAGATACTAAAATGCTGCACCAACAATGACTTATCAAGCCAATCTTTTCCAGAAAAATGAGGTGTTATATAATAACATTAACCATCAACTTGAACAAAAGAGAAAGATATCAAACTACACTAGTTTACATCTGGGATTACAAAGAGGCGGAAAGTAGATATGTTGACAAGTTGAGACACATGCATAACTCATGAACAACAAGTTTAGAGAGTAAGAAGAATATAGCTTTTATATCATTGATTATATAAACGTGATATTTTCAAATCTAGTAAACTATTCAGCAAATCAAACAAGCAGAACTGAATCTAACAAAAGTTTAAGATAAAACTAACCCAATTCGAGAAGAAGAAAGCAGGATAAGGAACACCAGAAATACAATGGGAACTAACCTTGTTGAGGTCTTTTCTCCAAATTGTCACCATCTCTGAAACCTTGCTTGGAAGATAAGATCGAGCCATAAGAGCAGCCTCTGGTATCCGATTGCTGCAAAAGGAATACTTCAATATATCATGACTACCGAGACATATGGCAGTCTATTTTCTTCAGGTCCTTGATAAATAATTACCTTTCCACTAAAAGCTGAAGGCAATCCTCCAATTTACCCAACATGAATAAACAAAGGAAAGCAACATTGTTCTTCCCCTGCTCTATGGAAAGGGATGCCAGTCTTGATATTCCTTCAGCATCTCCCAAAGAGGAATAAAGCAGCAATAAGCCACTCAGGTCCATTGCATGCTTCATGCATTCCTCAGCCATTGCTACCTGCAATGACAATGGAGAAGTTTAACATAACTAAAGGAAATGAAGGAAAACTAACAACAACATATATGACATTTTTACGTCCATTGGGCTACATTAAGACAAACAGCATGTCATACAATTCAAAATCTACAGAAAATTGTAATGTACATCTGGCATTGAAGAAGATGCAAAGCAAACCTAAGGCCATTTTATAATTCATTTATCAATAAAATAACCAAGTCATAGGTCACATCAACTGAGAAAATAATAATTAAAAGGGAAGCTGTACCTTTCTACATCCTTAAGAGACACTAGTAGAGAATCAAAAGCTACTAAATATGGGTGATAGGAGAAAGACAATCATAACAGAGTGAAATGGCACAGGAAAAAAGTTGGCAAATTAGAGAACACACAACACCTTTCCAGTGGACAAAGCCAATTTTCCCAACTGTTTCCATTTAGACTCACTTTGAACTTCTGCGGCAATTTCCTGCACAATTGAGCATGAATCTCTAGTGACGATAGAGATTTCTTAAAGATACAATTAAAGCTTAACATAAAATCAAATACATAACTCAAAATATTCAAGCAAAGAAAAGATTTAAGAAGTACTTCCATCCCCAAACCAATTAAATAACTCTTACCTTAGCAATCTCTAGTTTACCAAGCTGTATGGCAAGCTCAAATCTGTAATCAGGGTCTGTAGCTACTTCTAGTGCATCCTCTACCATGCCTCGTGATTCCAGGAAATGAGCCACACTATCAATCAAGCAAACCACAGATTAAATCCAAAAAGCATTTCAAAAATCACAACTTAAATAAGGAGAAATTGAATATAACAATTTTAAAAATAAATAGCGTTCAGGGAAAAGGAATGCCCAAAGGGTAAAGGGACTAGCTTTAGATTAAGTTACTTATGGCAACAGATTAGACTTCGAATTTGGAGTTTCTCAACACATTCAAATATGATAGAGATATTACCAAAGATGAAGACAAATTTTCACCCACAAGGGGCAAAAATATTTAGCATGAGATGGCTAATCAAGAACCCAGAAAAATGACACATAGGAATAAGTGAAAAGAATGGGAAGGGAGAAAAAGTAAATTCTACACCTGCAGCCCAATTTGGAACAGTTGAAGAATACTGGAAGCATAACCATCTATATTCTTTGAAAATGGAAGGAAAATATATTGAGGTGTATAGATACCTATTATGGTGCTCTTTGGGAATAGAAGGTAAAATTTCATTGGCCCTTTCCAAGTCTCCACGCATCACAAGAGTCTTGTACTCAATCAGGCTGAGAAGTAACGTGTATCCCATAACACTGTACAATATGACACAAATGAGTGAAAATAGACATTAAAAATGCCTTTTCAAAGCAAAACAAAACATGCAATTTTATATAAAAATTAGCAATCACTAGCCAACTTACTTGAACTCTTTGTCTATCAGATATACCCGACTTTGGCTTGCAAGATATCCCAACAAGTACATTGGACGATCCAAATGAAACATTGTCGTTACCTAAAATCATTAAATCATCAAAGTGAAACCATCAAAACCTACAAAACCCAATGCATCTAAATGTATGGAACAATTTCAACCCAAGGATAAACATATAACAAATACCTCTCCACCGACACAGTAATTAAGCCTCCAAGAAGAGTTGTTGTAAATGAAACAGTCCCCAACCCAAATGCCAGTCCTGACACGTTCATTGGTTTCATGAAGCAGTTCAAATGCATCCTCAACTCCTTCTTCATCAACCGGTCTTCCACTATCTAAGTAAGATTGAACTACATCTCGCTGCATCATGAAATTATCAAAATTCATTACCACATAACTGTAAGAAATTGTTCATTCAACAAAGGAAGCATCCGCTGGTTTTGCTGATCTAATAAGCAGATTACATGAAGGAGACTTACATTGTACTTCAGGATATAAAAAGATGTCTCACTAGCGATTGCCACCAAGTCACCACTATCAGCCCAGTAGAGATTCTGACATGTTCAGTAAAACAAAAAAGACATTTAGGATGCATGGTAGCTAAGAAGCAAATGGAGCATGTAGAGCTATTTTAGCTTACTTTCACAGTAACATCAATTCGACGAATCAACCTGCATTCAGCCCAATCATAAAAACAAATAAAATCATTGGAGCACATGGCCAGTAGAGTGCCCCCAAAAATACGCTCAGCAGAGAAGGTTGGCCGGACACTTCTCTTTTCCTGGAAGTTTAAATCTTTGTCAATACCACTACATTGTAAATATGGAACTTGTATATAGCATTAGATAAAATTCCTTAACAAATAGAACTACATTATGTACATAATAAGATATTAATCATATAATTATATACACTCCTACAATAGCAAGTCAATTTGTTCAAAGTTTAAATTTCCTTGAAAAATGAAATCCCTTTCCCCAACCAAAATTTTATTCATCCAGTTAAGCCCAGCTCTCCAGCAGCAATAGATCTGTCGCTTATATCATATATCTTTCAACAACAGAAAACAAAGTCTGCAAGCACACAAACTTTTTTATATGAAAAAAATACTTTCTAAGGTAAGAAACCATCTAAATGAAAAATTAGTACAAACCTGGAAACTTTTGCTGAAAATCTTAATCTTTGATGTGCTTTCTCTAACAGCATACTCACCATCAGCTGACCAAACACATTCTAACGCAGAACCAAATGACCTATTTCTCCAAGCCAAAGCTGTATAAATAATGTACTCACCATCTCCACATACAACAACAAACCTCCCATTTGGGTTATGCTTTAAGCTCTGAGAAAAACAAGATAAAGGGTAAAATATTACGCGTAGACATACACAAATACAGCTCAAAAAAAAATTTAATCAAAATATTTTAGTAGCGGCCCTTAAAATTATGCACAAATTCATTTAAATGATGCTAGAAAGCATCAACTCACTTGAGGGTACAGATCACAGGTCCCCAATTCCTTAACAGCTAAGGGCAATCTTTCTGCATCAGTACCCTAAGAACAGGGGAAAAAATAAAAGAAAATAAAAATTTGCACCATCATCTTAAGGTGAAAAATCCAATATAAAAGGTCACACCATGAGTGCAGAAAGAAATATTTTTATGACAAATACACTACCTCAAAATCTGCTCCTACACTCTTAATATTCACAGTTTGAATTTCATTTTGCTTAGCCCATATGATTTTCCCACTGTTGTCCATACTTGCTACAGGTACTTCACGGCCAATTTTCACCATAATAGTTCCTTCGTCATACCCAATCACAATCCTGTAAGAAGAAAACAGCAAGAGTTTTATCCTGACATGAAAACTTATCAAGATCTCAATTCAGAAACCCAATATCATCAATTTGCATGCAGAAAGAAACATCCAACTAAAGAAGTCAGCTCAAGCAACCTAAAACAATGATGGTTATAATTGATTTCTCACATTCTTTCGAAGAGAGTTTTTAGCTTATTTATCACATTGTTTCAGCAAATAGACATACTCTAAACTAAACAACGAGCTGTTCTAGCATTTAATGGCCAAAATATTCATCCTAGTATTTAAGTATAAATAACCTAGAAAAAAGTTAAAACCTGAAAAATGAAATAAATATAGAACTGTTACATGATTTAACCAAAAGAAATTACCTCCGTGAACCTTTCATATATCCGATTGCCCAAACTCTCTCGAGACCATAATTCAATGTATTTTCTAGCCTGAAAACAAATGAATTGTTTAAAAAGGTCAAAAAGTTGAACAACATAAAGATACCATCGTGTACGTCAAAGACTATTAAGATCAAAATATCTTAGGCAAACACTAATGTACCATGCAAGTTTAAAATATTAATGGTGAAGCACCAAAGTGGCTCCAGAAGTGGCTCCAGAACATGGATTTCTACATCTATCTTAGGATTAGACTGGTCCAGAGGCCACGTGGCCCAGAATTTCATAATTTGCTTAGCCATGCTTGTTCTGGTATGGTTCCAAAACCAAAATTACTGTTAAATATAATAATAAAATATTGAAAATATTTTATATTGATATTTATATATTTTAATAACTAAATCCAATATATTTTCAACCCCAAAATACAATTTCCTTCCCCAGGGCTTGGCCCTTGGACACGTTTACTCAAGATGCTCATCCCAACACTTTTCTATGATAAAAAAGCATAGTCATGCTTTAACCAATGCAAGAATGAGACATGAAATTGAAAACAGAGGTGGAATCTTGAATTGTTATGCAGAAACAGAACTGGATAATGTTAGTCTCCCTACAAAAAATATGGGCACTGGAAATCAGTAGGGGCGGGCATGCCAAAGCAGAAATATTCCTACCTACAAGTGGTGGCATGCCAGATACGAACTGTCCCATCCTCAGAACCAGTGATAATAATGGGAAGGTCAGGATGGAAACAAACAGCAGAAACATTGTGCGTGTGGCCTTCCAATGTCTGAACACAACTCTTTGTCTGGTAGTCCCATACCTGCAGCCATGTAATGTATCTGAGAATAGTTCCTCAAGATTTATTTATGATCAAAAGATAACAGAATATAAATAGCAGCTGTAAAGTGTATACCTTAGCAGTGTGGTCATCAGAACCAGTGATCAGATAGGGCTTATCACCTCCTGTAAAGTAATCAACACAATTTACACCTTTCTGATGGGCATCCAGAGTAAAATTTGGGTCAGGGGAGCCAAGGTTCCAAATCTAGAAATTTCAAAGAGAGCCAAGACTGATTTAGCAAAGGTTATATCAAATGAAGTAAGAAATAAAACGGAAAAAAAATACAAACAGAAAGGTGTCCTTTGTACCTTTATAGTACGGTCAAGAGATGCACTAGCAAAAGTATTAGTGTCCTTGGGATTAAAGGTCACTTGCATGACATAATGGGAATGCCCCTCAAATATCTGAGTACACACCCAACCCTTATCCCAATCCCAAAGCTTTATGAGCATATCATCAGATGATGACAACACATAAGGAAGAGTAGGATGGACAGCGACACATCTAATGTAATCGGTATGTGCCTCAAATACTTTGACCTTATCCATTGTATTGTAATTGTATACTCGAATAAACATGTCATCAGCTCCAGCAACAACCCATTGTTTGCGTGCAACGAACTTGGCTGACCTAACTGCAGATGGGAAATGTCAACTTCAGAGAATGGTAATAACTTCATCATGATGAAAACAGACGGAAAAATAGCATCAGTAGACACATATGAATCACTGAAAACAAATGAATACATACCCGGCAACTCAGTGACTTCAAATGACTTAGCCATGGTCTGTACACCAAGGACAGTTAAGTTAACTCTAAAAGATAAGTAAAATTCCAAACAATTCAAATTCTACATATAATGACTGGGAAGTTAAAAAGAAAAAAGAAAAAGAAGCCTAATACTGAATCAATAATATGTTAAGAAATCAAAACCTTAAACCAAATAAATTCCATGAAATTAATAATAATTTCTAGACTTATATTATGAAGTAATTATATTAACGTGCAAAAAAAAATTATTGTTCATTGAAGAAACAAAAAGAAAAAGATACAAAAATATATTCCACTGATAAAGGATAAGCCATATACGTAGAGAGCTAAAAAGATCCTTGTTCCAATTTTCCATGGATTTAAACAGAGTTTTATGCCAGTAGCCCTACATACAATATAGCACCTATAGATGAGACTAAGGATGATAGTTTAATCATAAACATAACTAGAAGAGCACTATACAGTCCAATGATTTCAGGTTAAGCTCCAATGTACGGAGTGAAATTCAATTATAATTAGAAATTGAAAAAAGGAAAAAGGAGTCAAATAACAGTTAAGAAGTTTGTAGAAGGGACCTATTTCATCAATGAGTCTCAAAGTTCAATTACTCCTAAGCAGGAGTCAAAGGGGACTCTACTCATAAGACTAGAGTGAGTGAAGTGATTGGAGAAGTGCCAAAAGACGCTCCATAATTGTAAGATAATACCAGTACCAAGTCAAAAGTCATAACAACAGGATACTGGCAATATATCCACAAGATGAGTCAGAATAAAATGAAGAAAACAAATAACCATAAAAGAAGTGATGGAATAAAAAATGGAATTATTCATAATGAAGACAGAGGAAATCCGAATGTCACACGGCAGGCCTAAAGTTGCTTTAACATAAAAGAAATTCTCAAGCCAAGTAAAGAGAGAGGTAAGTTTTTATAACACATTTGTTGGTGTGATAACTAAGAATATTATTATTACTATTATTATTTTGTAAATAAGAATTAAGTACCTTCTAAATCTTTCAAAAAGAAAAAAGCGTAGGAGTAACCAGAAAGGACAAAACCAGTATGGATTAAGGCTTACTTAAACTAATTGAGTTCTATGAATGTTTTCTATAGAAAAACAACCATCTAAATACTCCAATCATAATTTCTTGCATGGCATCCCACAACACCCATGTAAGTGCACTGTGACAGATGGTGGAAAAAATGTTTCAGAATAACAAAAGATAAACCTCTATTATGAACTTTTCGAAATAGCTTCTTTCCATCATTACTTCAAAATATAGTTACGAAAAGCATTATAGAGAAGCAAACAGGATAGTTATTTATTTTATATACTAACTGAAATCATCATGTATATCCATTTATTCAACCATTTTTCAGATTCTGGCAATGCACTAACATGTAACACGGCAAACCTTCCAGTTTTGGCAATCAACAAAACTCTCATACCTGTGACTGGTAGTTCCAGATGCACACAGTTCCAGAATACAAACTTGCTAGAATCCTGCAATAAGATTTATAATAGATCACATTTATTCGTCAAGCTTGAAAAGGCCAAAATTCAAATAAATGGGAAACCGAATAAAGAGCAGAAATTACCATGGTTCTGTGGGATGGAGATCTACGGATTTTACTCTCTCTGATCTTTGAGCAAGTTTCCTCTGATCCAAACATCACAATTAAGAACATTACTTACACATTTGCAAAACATTCACACAAAAACAATAAGAAGATCTATCCCGCACATAAAACTGAAGTGAAATGAAATTGATTATACATACCTTAATTTCGAGTCTGAGAGGCTGTTTGAAAGAAAAAAAAAAACACGCAATTAGTAAACTGAACAAAGGTCTTAAATCAAACTCATTGAACGAGGTAGGAAAGAAATCAAAACTGGAATTGCAATAATCATAATGAACGAGTCAAATAAGGGAAAAAAAAACAAATTCACTCGGCAGATCTCAACTATATTCAAATCCCTAACACTCCAGCTTGGCTGAATAGTACTGAAATGAGAACAACAAAGGACGACGTAGAAAGGCGGTATAACTGGGGCAAAACATAATTGAAAAACCTTCCTATTTCTGTTTCCATAAATTAAAGAGAAGATTGGAACTGGGAAAGCAAGCAAAGGGGGAATTGAATCAGATCTAATGCGGCACGAAACAGATCAAGAAATTAACAAACCATTTTCGAAGACTAATTAAAGAAGAAGCCTGGATCGAGATCGTGGTTTTAACAGAGAAAGAGGGTTCTTTGATTGGTGCAATGTAAAAATAATAGAGACAGAGAACTCGCCCCTGTTTCGTGCGTTTTAGCGTAAAAATATGGATTAGAAAAGAGACGAGACGCTTTGGAGTTAAAAGGGATAGATTATTTACGGAAGTGCCACTCCCCGCTTTTTCCTTTTTCCTTCAAACGAAAAAAAAGATGCTCCAAATGGTATTACTATACTCATTCAATGAAATGTCATTAGAAAGGACATGGCTAAAACTGAACGAATCAAATTTTGCATTGCTCATTGCCTGCAACAAACTTGAAGCTCACTGCTGAAGATAAGGCATCTCATTTGGATTATGCTGTGCATGCATTTTAGTTGAATTTTGTTAAGAATTCTTCAAAGACTTTTGTTTAAACAAAGATAATAGAAAACTAGAAGGCCTAAAACAGGAAATTTCCAGCAATTAATAGTAGACGAAAACTAAAGTCTCACCATTTTGTTGAAATACGTTTTTGCGGAAAAAGAGAAATATGTTTGAAAGCTGAAATAATTTCTTGTAATAAATTTGAAAAGCCAACAACTGTTTATGAATATATAGTATGGGGAGGCTTTGCCATTAAGTAAAATGATGATGCATTTACATACCCTCCATTGCCAGAGACTTTTCAGTCTCCCACTCTCCCTCTATGCAGTGTCATCCCATGCGGTCTTGTCCGTTGATTACTTGGGGCGTGCTGGAATTAACGGTCAAGATTAAGCTTACACGTTGTTCACTAATAGTTTTGACCATGCAATAAAAATAAATAAATATTTAAAAATGGAGGAGCCAGTCGGGTTATTTCGGGGAACCAGATGCCGTGAAGATGACCATATGTGACAAACAAGGCTAGATTATAGCACTTGGGTGAAATTTTCACATAATAAATTTATAAAATGTAAATGATATTTTTAATATGTTCCAAATCTTATTTTTAGCACAAAAAAAAATTTAAATTTATGATAAAAATAACCCAGAAAATTGCATTGAGACTCTGCAAAAACAACATGGGAATGATCTCTCATTCATAGGTATCGAATCTTTGCCTGTCTAAAGGCTAAAATTGCAAAAAGTAATTTACTCTAAGTGCTTCAATTCCTTAATTTGATAATTGACAGATATTCATGACTTTTCGTATACTAATTTTAAACCTTTCAATTTTTAAGACTCATTAATAGATTTGTACATAGTCAGGTCATCTGATTTGATTTAAAAGTTTACTCGAAAAGTGAAAAGATTTGGATAAAATACAGGCTTAAAAAATAAGCTTGGGATAAAAAATAAAACTCATTTAAAAAATAGATCGAGCCTCGAGTAAGGCTTTTTTGGCCTAGCCCGAATATCTATTTTCTTTTTTTTTTTCACTATTTTGCTACAATTTCATAATTATATTGTTATTATTTTGTTGTTATTATTTGGATATTGTAAAATTCTTGTTTTATTGTTAATTTTATTATTATTTTAGAGGCATTTGCTTGTTAAATTGCACATACTTTAGTATTATTTAAGTATACATATTTTTTAAATTTATTTTCAATTTATTGAGAAATATTTATTTTAATATTTTTAGTATTATTGATGTATTATATATATTTTAAAATGTATATAAAAATTAATATGGGCAGGTTGGGTCTAAATTTTAGCATTTTTATTCAGGTCGAGTAAAATTTTAGATTCATTTTTTAAGCCAGGCTAGACTTAGACCTAACAAACAAGTCTTAATTTTTTGTTGAACTCGATCCGACTCATAAACATTAAACACCTCTACATCATTAATATGTTTTTTCCTTGTCATGCATACCAAATTTTGCTAGTGATAAATTTATTTTTGCTTTAAATACTTTTATCATTTATGAGTTTATAATAATTTGGTCATATATTTATGTTTTTTCTTTAAACCTTGATCTAGATAGGTTTTGGATAAAGCTTTTAAACAAGCTTGAATTTTTTATTATTACAATATTAAAGAGAGAGGATGAGATAATTTTAACTTGTGTCATATAAATACTAGACATAAAATCTAACCATTGCTTCAATCAATTCTTAAATTCTTATAATATACTTCCAATAATTGGAATCACTCTACAATTATGAATCAAAATTTTCTAAAGTTTTAATTTTTTGGTATCACTTTAATTTTCATATGTCAAGTTACTTATTAGATATTTGACTTGCATTATGTTTTTACTTTCTTTATGCTTCATTTCTCAACTACTGGTTATCTTTCGGTTAAAATATAATTTAATTTTATGTTTTTTTTAAGTTGGTGATATATTTAATAAATTAAAAAATTAAGTATTAAAAAGTAAGTACCGAAAATTAAGTGTTGAATTTAAGTTATAAAATCAGCTTAGTTTATTACTTAAAATTGAATACTAATTGTAATTAAATTATTTGATAAATAAAAATAATTAAATTTATTCACTTGATAAAAAGGTCTCTATGTACTTATATTTTTATACTTTTTTGAGAAAAATCTCTTTAGTAAATTTAATTGTGGGTTATTAAACATGTTTAAAAATTAAGGATGTGTTTGATAAGTAGGTAGGAAATTATATATTTAAAATTAAAATAATTTTTTCAAAAAAAAGATATATTCAAATTACAATATGTATACTTTATTTAAAACTATTGAAAATAATATAAAATATTATATTAATAAGATTAAAGTTAAAAATTATTTTAAAATTAATATTTATTTTATCAAACATAATTATATTCCGTACTTATATTTATTAATTTACTAAATAATTTTTAATATAAATTTAACATTTATAAAATTTAACAGTAAAAATCTAATATTTAATTTTTCAACACTTAAAATTTTAATTTTCAATTCATACTTTATCATGGCCTTATTTTAAGAGTTTTCCAAGTAATTATTTTTAGAAGTTTTAGTCAACAAAAAGAAATTAGTAGTTTTATAAAATAATTCTTTAAAAAAGTTCATTTTTGAGGTCAATTGACCGACAATTATCTAAGGGACTCCGCGCATTGTGGATTATCTCAATAAATTAATCCTCAAGCGTACACCAATTGTGGAAAAGATTAGCAGGATTGCAAGGAATTTTTGGTGGAATCATAATCAAAGAAATTGAAGGATACATTTTGTAAACAAAGTGGGAAAATAAAATATCCAAATAACATAGTTTATATATATATATATATATATATATATAAGAACTGCATTGCGTCAATATTTTGCATTATTATTATTTTATATATTAATACAAAAATAGGACTTTTATACCCTGGAATTTTATAGCATTAAAATACAGGAAGAACAAGCTAAAATATGAGCCTATAAATTACAACACCAAAGAAGCCTTTGTTGGTTGCCCCACACACTAATCATAGAAACCAGCCGGTGTAATAAATTTGCATCTTCAAGCTGATGATAAACAATGCAATCCAGTACGCCTCCTTGCCGTCAAACATCAGCAGAATCGGAGCCATTAGAGCCACTAATTTTGACCACAATCGTCCCTTTATCGCACCCAAACACAACTCTGTTATAAAACCAGGGTCAGAACCAGAAACAATTGCCTATAAATTCGACTAGTCTATGAGAGAAACCAATTTCATGAAACTTACTTGCTGGAGTCTTTCATGTAAGCGACAGTCCAGACTCTTTCAAGACCATATGCCAATGTGTTGTCAAGCCTGTAAGTTCGGGTTCGAAATTCTCAGACATTATATGATCTTAGAATGTAACAAAAGTTATTAACGGCAAAAGAAACTAACCTGTAACTTGTTTTGTCCCAGACACGAACAGTTCCATCTTCCGAACAAGTAATTATAATGGGAAGCTGTGGGTGGACACTTGTTACAGTAACATTATGTGTATGGCCTTCTAGTTTTTGGACACAACATTTGGTTTCATAGTCCCATACCTATTGATCATCATATTCAACACCATAGTTGAGATCAGATTGCAATTTATAACTGAAAATGCATGTGTCAGTAACTAAGAACTTTTTGTTACAAACCTTAGCAGTGTAATCATCAGAACCACTGATCAGAAACGGTTTATCACCGGCCATGAAGTATTCAATGCAATTAATCCCTTTCGAATGAGCATCCAATGTCAAATCTAGAGATCCAGAATACATATTCCAAATCTGAAAATAGGGGACATTTTCAGACAACATAAACAGAACATTTCGATTCAGAACTAATTGTTGTTACGTACCTTAATGGTGCCATCAAGTGATGCGCTTGCAAAAGTGTTGAGGTCATTCGGATCGAAAGCAGCTTGCATCACATAGTGTTGATGGCCCTCAAACACCTTACTGCAAATCCAGTCCTTCTCCCAGTCCCATAGCTTTATAAGCTTGTCGTCCGATGACGATAACACGTACGGAAGGGTTGGATGAATAATCAGACTCCTAATGTAATCTGTATGTGCCTCGATGTCTTTGATCATTTCTATTGTAGCATAGTTGTATACACGAATATGTCCATCATCAGCTCCAACAACAATCCAGTTTTCACGCACTAGGAACTTGGCTGATCTTACTGCAATTCCCACATTTTTATTTACATGCACGTTAGAGACTATATATCCCTAACTAGAGAAAATTGCTAGAAATGTGAATATTTATGAGAGATATACCTGGTGATTCAGTGACCTTGAAGGACTTTTCTATTTTCTACAGATGGAAATTCGAGTTAGTATTAACAAAAATAAAAAATCCTTGTAATGTTAAAAAAGCTTAACAAGCTTGTGTTTTTCTTCCTCATCAACTATATGTACTTCAGCTGGGAACAACATTAGAATTGCCTTACCTGTGAGTGGTAGTTCCAAATACAGACATTTCCGGAGTACAAAGCGGCTAAAATCCTGCACCAAAATTTGTCTAGCTTTAGTAACCTTGAAAATTGCAATTGGAAAGTAATAAGAAACTTCAATGAATACCATGGTTTGGATGGATGTAGATCCACACATTTCACCCTTTCTGAAGTTTGAGCCATTTCTTTCTGCCCAAAACATAAATTGCCATCAAACTGATCAGTAAATCACCTTCATCTTATATATATCATTATATCTACATAATTAAGTGTATATGTACATTCCAAACAAGGAGAAAGAGAAGATTATACTGGTCCTATACCTCAAATTTAAGTGAGTGGGCCTGCCTCATTCCAAATAGTCATGCAAAAAAGAGGCAAAAACACAAATTAAATTATCACTAAAAAGTTGAGACCTACATATACTTCAGTTAAATTTTGTTAAGAATTCATCCATATGATTAATGAATTCTTTTATGTTTAATCATACATAGACACATATATACACGTCATAGTACTTGATAATTTGTTTATGTTGATTTAGGATAAAACAAAGTTAATAGACCCTAAAACTCAGTAGAAGAAATATAGCAAATACGAAACTAGAGTCTCACCATTTTGTTGAAGTTGTAAAAGAGAAATATGCTTAAAAACTGAAATACTTGCTTGTAATCAATGAATCGGATTGAGAGTATATAAATTGGAGAAGCCGATAACTGTATTTATAGTATGGGGAAGCTTTGCCATTAAGGAAAATGACCATGCCTTTATCGAATATCTTACAGTCGCCAGAGACTTTTCAGTCTCCCTCTATGCAGTGTCATTCCACGCGGTCTTGTCCGTTGGAATTAACGGTCAAGATTAAGTTTACAGGTGCATTGCTTTGACCAAGTAATAAAACAAAAAAAAAAAAATGGAGGAGCAAATCGGGTTCTTTCAGGGAAGCAGGCGTCGTGAAAATGACAGAGGAATAAATAGAGAAGCGGGTTCCTTGCTTCCTAAGTCACCACCGGCAAGCAGTCCCATGTTTTTGGATCTCTTATGTTTCGATTGTTTCATGGCTCTCAAATGAGTTTTAAAATCTTGTATTATTTGCCATTAACCCAAAATAAAGAACATTTTGCCACGTGAATATTTTCAATTACCAAAATTATGAAAATATTTTTCATATTTAAAATAAATTATATTATTTGAAGATTTTTATTTTTTATTTTTTAAAATTAATAAAAATTATATGTGATAGTATTTAAATCCATACAAATTTCATTAATAAAACAATTTTACCGCTCAATAAAAACTTTATTTTAATTTATTTTATATATCTTAATTTTATTATACATATTTTATTACATTTGCATACTTTATTACATTCATTTTGTGTCACAAGTTAACTCGACATTAATTAAAATTGATAAAATCATGATAAACAATCGTAGTGCATTAATATGGTATTTACGTGTTTAAATTTTATTTTACTCAGAATTTAATCTATTTTTTTAACATTGTATATATTGCATGTATTATTATTAATTAGTTATAAACCATAGGTGTAATGCCCTCAATCTAATCCGATTAACCAAATCTTGGGTATTACCACACGAATACAGGCACAAGCATAATCTACTCATACAATTTATAGACAATTACAACTTACTTAATTACGAAATTTCAAACTAAAATACATAAGTAAATACAATGGGTAATTACAACTTCAACTCGAGGTAATTAAATTGCAACAATATCTTATTTAAAAACATAATCTATTATAGATACCCCAAAACATGGATTTCTAAGTAGCAATTTAAACTTTAAATGTGCCGCTAGCTCACTCTGTATGCATAATGACTCGATACACCACTTCTTGGCGTAGTCCTAGCATCATCCCTCTTGGTGCAGTCCTGGCATCATCCTTCCTGGTGCAGACTCGCATCAACTTACCTGTAACATATCACACACACAAATAAGTTCGTAAGAACTTAGTGAGGAAAATGTCCTTTACCTGCACAATGCTTGCACATTGTTACTAAAGATTTGTTATGACGTTCTTATTATTCTGGTTTTCAACTTGTTTTGGTGAACACTTTTCTTAGAATTTCATTCATTCTCTATAAATATCACGCTCCACTCTAAACTCATTACTTACCCATTAACATCTTCAATATGCCACTTACTTTTTTCAATTTGATCTTTCATAAGTCTTTACCCATTTTCTTTACAGAGGTCCATTAGACCGGAACACTATTATTCTTGTATACGTAACGTTAAGCCATCATTTCACCACTTCATTGTTCACAATCGAATCATGGTATTGGATAACACTTTACCGTAGCCCATGAAGACATTGTGCCTTTCTGATCTTTCTAATCACATTTACAAGCCATACTGATGCACCAAAATAGTTTAATACAAAATCTGCCACATAATCATTTGTTTAGGGTAAACCATTGAGAGCCTCACTATGATACACCACAAGGGCATTGTTTGAAATTATCCATATAAATTATTCCTTCAGAGTGCGCCGCAAGAGCTTATCTCTCAAATGATTGCCACAAAGGATATCATTGCAGGGTTCGCCATAGAGACTATCCATTCATGATTCACCACAAAGGTGTTCCTTTCATATTGATCCACAAAGGCTTTCCTTTCATATTGTGCCACAAAGACGTTTATTTCATAATTCGCCACAAAGGCGTTCCTTTTCTGACGTGTTTACGATATGGATTTGCCTAAACTCACGTTATATGAGGTTTGCCCATTATCATCCTGGGAGATGCAAAGAACCCTATTAGGTAATCATCGTCCTTTAGTTCCTTTCGGAAGGTGTCATCCTTCAAGTTTCATATCAGAGATCGTGTTTTTAGTCCCGACGGACCCCTTTAAACTCCACTGCAGTGAACAAATACAGACTCACTTGACAGACCTTTCATGCAATGACACAATTCACATTCATCTTTAAAAACCACAACTTACTCCTCACAAAGCATACCTATAACATACATCTAAGACACATATACGACCAAACCTAAACTTTTCATATTCCATATGATAACATGTGATCTATCCGTAACAATCATTCATATAGTTGCATGACCATCATAATATACTTTTTGTCTTCGATTTCATCGTTCATCAGTTTCTATAGAGATATCTCATATGAACAATATTCATGCAAGAGTCAGCTTAAAGACTCACCTGACAACCATGGATAATAGTTTGAACTCCAGATCCAACCTTTATCAAGATACTACAACAACCACTGCTTATAAAATAGAGGAACACCATTAAAGCTCATTCGAATAACCTTACCATCATCTTAAACACAAATGAACCTCATACAAAGTCTTACTTCTTCATCTTACTAGTCATGCACTCCTATAGAACTACTCTTTCATAACATAACATGCAGAGTCATAAAACTTACCTTGACATGGGGTAATCACTGATAAAATTCGGGATCTCAACTTCAATTTAAAGAAATGTCTTCGATTCCTCAAACCTCAGATAACTATATTTTTTAAGAAAGAAAAGAGAACTCCTATTTTCCAGACTTGAATATCCATTATTATAATCTAGGTCTTTACGGGAACTTGACAAACGTCACATCATTACTGAATTGTCTTATAAAAAATCTACAACTTTCAAAAACCTAATTGAGTATTACCTTATCTTTTAACTATTAGGTTCACAGTCAATTGGTTCCTAACCAACTTACCTTGTAACTTAACTTGTACAGTACCACAGTTAACGGGCACACTATATTCCTGACGTGAACTCATACTCTTGATACCATTTTACTTAGCCGTTGATCTTATTCCAACTAACATAGCCACCTGACAAGGAACCTTAATTAACTTGACCACATAACTATACACGCCCGCTCTATACGCCAAAAGATGCACTTGAGCGAAGCCTACTCTACCAAGCATACTACCTTAGGACTATACGCCAAATCTAATACCTACCAGAACCAGAGTCTTACAATACGTTTCATTGTTTATTCTATGTTATTTTTAAAACACACTTTTATGTTCTAAATGGATTTTAATTTTTTTTTTGAAATACATAGATTTTATTATTAATTTCAATCATATGCTTTTTTTAAGGTAAACAACATAGATAGTCACCCAACTATAAAACATTTTTATTTTAGGCATCCAAAATAAAAAAATTACAATTTATGCACCCACTTTACATAGTTCGGTCATTTTGATCACTTTCGCTAAAATCACAAACAACAAGCTGACATGGTAGTTAAAAAAATCGGTATAATAACAAATTTAGCCTTCAAATTTTACATATTATATAAAGTTAATTATAATTTTAATAAATTACCCCTTAAAATTTACAAATATTCTCAATTTAATCCTAATTCTAAAAAAATTAATATATATATAATACATAAATATTTTCAAAGTAAAACTATATATTTATTTACACACATTAAATTTTGTGGAGAAAGGTCAATTAAAAACTAAAATTATGCTAGTTAGTGAGTCTGCTACCCTAGCACGTCTCTGTCTGCTTTTTTTAGCAAGCTTTTAGGTTTTCGTTTCAAGGGTAATTTGTTTGCCTCAACCGCTACCTTTTGGAAGTTTCCCATTAGCCTTAAATTTGTTTCCTCGTCAACGTCCTTTTCTCCTTGTATCTATGGAGACATCATTCACAGATCTTACTCTGGATGAAGAAGAAGTTGAAGTCCTGCAGGTTCAGCCAGATGTAAATTTGGTAAGGGAGGTTGAAGCTTATAATCTGGTAGGTTATTTTCTTATGGCAAGTATTATTCATTTTTCGGCAATGAAAAGTACCATAGCTAATTTATGGCACCCAGTTAAAGGGGTGCAAGTTTGTGATCTGGGGGAGAAAAGATTTTTGTTTCAATTTTTCCATGTTATGGATATGGAAAGAGTTTTAAAGGGGTCTCCCTGGACCTTTAATAATCATTTGCTATTGATGCATGGACTTCAAAGGGGAAATGATCCATTAAAAGTTCCTTTATTGTTTTCATCCTTTTGGGTACAAATCCATGATGTTCCTCTTGGTTATTTTTCTGAAAGTTTGGCGATGCAATTGGAAAATTTCATAGGAAGGTTTATGGAGTATGATGGTTCAATTCTAGGTAAAGGAATCAGGAATTTCTTACGAGTACGTGTTCAATTGGATATCCGCCGCCCCCTTAAAAGGAAGAAACAAGTGATGTTTAACAATGTATACTCTTATGTCAGCTTTAAATATGAAAGGTTGACTCTCTTTTTCTTTTTCTGTGGCCGTCTGGGTTATAATGATTTCTTTTACGAATCAAAAATGGAGTTAGGGGTTGAAATTAAAGAGATGAGTTGGGATTTTTCATTACGAGCACAATCAAGAAGAGCCCAAGCTATGAATAACTTTTGGCTGAGGGAGGATGGTGAAGGTATAAGAATTACCAACGCAATTGATTCTTCTAAAAGGCTTGAAAGATGGGTTGGAGTTAGAAGATTTGGAAATATTGATCATATCTTAGGTGTTAATCTTGAGGGTAGTAATGCTTGCCCAAGGATAGAGACAAACAATATGCTAAAAGGTCAAAGTCAGATGGCGATGAACCATGATTTGGAGGATGAGGTGGTTGTAAGGGAAGAGGGAAAGAAAAGAGCTAGAGGAGATATCGAAGAGAGTAACAATGTGGAAGGTAGAAACAGGAAACTATTAGTTAGAAATCATCAATTATCGGCGGTAGCTGCCAAGAGGCAAGTCGACCGGTCGTAATAAAAATACTAAGTTGGAACGTCCGAGGTATGGGGAATCCTTGGGCAGTTCGAAGACTTCGGCATTCACTGAAGTTATATAACCCCCAAGTTGTCTTCTTTATGGAGACAAAAATCAACAAGTTCAAGATGGAGAAAGTTAGACAAAGGTGTGGGTTTCAGTTTGTATTGATGTTGATTTTATGGGATCGAGAGGTTGGCTTAGCTTAGCATGGAGTGGGGATGTTAGCATTGTTTTAAAAAGCTTCTCTCATCGTCATATTGATGTAATCGTTAAAAAAGATGGGAAAAATAGAGATTAACATGGTTTTATGGATCTCCGTACACAAGTGATAGAGAGGAAGCCTGGAATCTATTAAGAAGATTACGAATTCAAGGTGAGCATCCATGGTTGGTTTGTGGTGACTTTAATAAAATACTATATGGTTTTGAAAAGAAATGAGGCTTACCTAGAGAAGACAGAAAGATGGAAGAATTTCATCAAGTGTTAGATGATTGTCAATTGGCAGATCTGGGTTACTCAGGGAACTGGTTTACTTGGGAGAGAGGTAATCTATCAAGACAAACATTCAAGAAAGTCTTGATAGAGGAGTTGGTATAGAGGGGTGGAGATCATTATTCCCAGATTTTTCAATTCAACATCTCCCACATTCTTTCTCAGATCACTGTCCACTTCTTATAAATACAGAATATAGAGCCAGACGACATCAAGGAAAAAGTTTTATGTTTGAAGCTTGGTGGGTCCTAGAAGATTCTTTTTTTGAGGAGGTTAGAATGAGCTGGGGTGGTTCTACAGGGGATCTTATGAGGAGATGGGCGACCCAGATTCAATGTGATAGAAAATTGAAAAAAGAAATTTTAATTGCTAGATTGGCAACACTTCTTGAAGCGGATAGAGACGACGAAAATCTGGAAGATATTATTGATAAAAGATACATCTGAATATGGAGATTGATAAGGATGAAAGTTACTGGGAGCAGAGGGCTAGAATAAATTGGCTGAAACTTGGTGATAGGAACACGGCTTTTTTCACAAGCAAGCGACACAAAGGAAGAAACAAAATTTGATTCAGAAGTTGCAGTTTGATGATGGTAGGGAGACAATGGAGAGTAAGGATATGGAGGAGATTGCACGATCATATTTTGTAAAACTTTTTTCTGTTGAAAGTCATTTTAATACTGATAGAATATTATCAGGAATAGAAGCATACATTTCGGAAGAAGATAATTTTAAATTGAAGGCCAGATACACAAATGAGGAGATATTGACAGCGTTGTTAGAAATGGGTCCTACAAAAGCCCCAGGGAAAGACAGTTTACCAATCATATTTTATCAAAAATGTTGGCCGATCATTGGGGAAGATGTCTCAAACTACTGCCTTTAATAGTTGAATAATGGTATGGACTTACGCTCGATTAATAAGACAAATATTATGCTGTTACCAAAAGTTCCAAATCCTTTAAATATTTCTCAATTCAGGCCTATTAGTTTATGCAATGTGATTTATAAGTTAATAGCTAGAGTGATTGCTAATCGACTTCTGGTAGTATTGCATAAATGCATTGATTCTGCGTAAAGTGCCTTTGTTCTAGGGAGGTTGGTCATTGATAATGTGTTACTTGCTTATGAAATTTTGCACACTTTAAAAAATAAGAAGGCTGGGAGAAAAGGGCTCATGGCAGTGAAGCTAGATATGAGTAAGGTATATGACAAGGTTGATTGGAATTTCGTGGAGAGGGTAATGATAAAGATAGGCTTTGATATGGGATAGGTTGACATGGTTTTGAAATGTGTATCTTCAGTTTCTTATTCTGTGGTTTTTAATAGAATTGTAAGTGACAGTTTCCTTCTAACTCGTAGTCTTAGACAAGGGGATCCTTTGAGCTCGTTTTTATTCTTAGTTTGTGGGGAAGGACTTTCGAGTTTGATGAGGCTGGCGAAAGCTGGAAATATTATTAAAGGGGTCAAAGCGAGTCGCAGTGGGCCAACTATTTTCATTTACTATTCACAGATGACTGTATTTTGTTTACAGAAGCTACAGAGAGGGTACGATATCTTTGAAACAAATTTTGATGGAGTATGAGGCGAATTCAGGTCAATGTGTTAATTATGATAAATCATCAGTTTTCTTTAACACAAACACTCCAGAAAGGGAAAGAATGGCAGTTTCACGGGTTCTGGCTGTTTGGAGATCAAACGACATTGAGAGGTATCTGGGGCTCCCTAGTATGGTGGGTAGGAAAAAGCGATCGTCTTTTCAAAACCTAAAAGATCGTTTTAAACAAAGAATAGACAATTGGAGTATTCAGTTTTTATCACAAGGGGGAAAAGAAGTCTTTATTAAGGCGGTTCTTCAAGCTATTCCTACGTTTTCGATGGCATGTTTCGTACTCCCTAAAACTCTTTATACAGATTTGGAAGGTATAATAGTGAACTTTTGGTGGCAATAGAGTCGAAATAGAAAAGGTATCTATTGGTGTGCTTGGAAAGATTTATGTTTTTTAAAGGAAGATGGTGGTCTTGGCTTTCAAAATTTGGCAAATTTTAATGTTGCGTTACTAGCAAAACAGGGTTGGCGTCTCATTAATCATCCAGATTCGTTATTAGCGCGCGTGTTAAAAGTAAAGTATTATCCTAACTCGAAATTTTTAAAGCTTGGTTAGGAAATTTACCTTCACTTACCTGGAGAAGTGTTTGGGCTGCGAAAGGGCTCCTTGATAAAGGTATGTGCTGGAGAGTCGGGACGGGAGATAAAATTTCCATTTGGGATGATTTGTGGATTTCAAGAATGGAGGCAGATAGGATTCTGAATCAAAACAGCAATGAAAACATTAAGTTAGTGTCAGATCTAATTGATGCCACTAGTCGCAGTTGGAAATCTAAGTTGATAAGAAGTACCTTTTCTGGTGATATAGCGGGAAAAATTTTGTAGATCCCTCTTGCGGAGTTATCTCATGAAGATTTGCAAGTATGGCGTGGGGAACTGTCAGGGGAATTCTCCGTTAGGAGTGCCTATAAACTATTACAAGTTTCTAACCAGGATCCTAATGATATTAATATACAAACTGTGAAAAAGAATTTCTACAGGAAATTATGGAAACTGGATATCCCAAAAAATTCAGATTACAATATGGAGAATATTTTGGAATCTTTTCCCATTTCTAGTGAATCTAAAGAGCAAAAGGGTGGTCACTAATGCTCAATGCTCCAGATGTCGCCAAGCAGAGAAAGATGGATGCCACATTTTTCAACATTGTCCTGCAACAATTGAGATTTGGAGTCAGTTACAGTTAAATTGAGTGTTAATTCACAATGATCTAGGTATATGGGACTGGCTTACATAGATTTTTGAGAAAGGTGTAAGGAACAGATTCACCTATTCTATTGCGGGCTTTGGTTCATATGGTTTAGAAGAAATTCGTTACTGTATGAAAAGAAACCTCTATCAGGTGCGAATTAGTTAGAAAGATCACTAGCTATGTCTCGAAATTGGATGCAGTAAGAGCGAAAATATTATATCAGTTTGCTAAAGGTTCTCATCAACTACTCAGTAGGGGTAGGGCAATAATTCAGTTTGACGCGGCCTTTGATGGCCGATCACATACATCGGCTACTGGCCTATTGGTCCAAGATGAAAATGGGGAAATTTTGGCTTCGAAGGCAGTCATCCACTCCAGTATCGCAACCCCATTCGCGACGGAAGAATATGCAGGGTTGCAAGCAATAAAGTTAGGAGTCATGTTGAATTTAAACAAAGTGTTGATTATGGGAGACTCAAAATCAGTTATCAAGAAATGTCAGAGTAAGAATCTAGACAGATCTATCATCGAAGCTATTATCAGAGACATTAACAGCCATTCAAGTAAATATCAAGAGATCGAGTTTACTTTTGTTCCCAAATCAGAAAATAGGTATGCTCATATCATCGCGAAAGATGCTTTAAGAAGAGATGAGAGTTATTACCTGGTGGGGGGTCTCCTCGATCGAGTTCGTCAAGTGGTGGATCTCAACTAGCAAAGTTTTTAGAAAAGTTAAAAGAAGGTCGTGAGGGGGGAAACGATGGTGTGGTAGTCCTTAAGGGAAAGAGAAGCTATGGTACTCGACATAAATGGAAGAAGGCTGGGATGGGGAGCTAAAGGTGATGGAAATGGAGTCGGAGAGGGCAGAAAAGAATTAAAAGTAAACTGAAGGAGAATGCTTGATAACATGATTATTTTGCACAATTTCTTGTATGTAATTCGATTTATTTCTGAATTAATCCCTGCTAAATTTGTATTTTTATGATTTAAATCTTGTCAGGGATGCAATTGATCAAAAGCAAGCTAAAAAGGGCCAAATTAAAAGAAAATCATGGAAATGGGGCCAAATAAAAAAGATAGAGGAAGCCAAGGACTCATTAAACAATTTGACTTTGTAAAAAAGCCAAGAATAGAAAATCCTATTTTTAGTTTATTTATTTATTTATTTTTATTTTTATTTTTAATTATTTAAGATTTTATATTAAATTAGTTAAGCCTATTTTTAGTAAATCCATTAGTATAAATAGGGGTTATTTGTAATTGGATAATCATCAATCAATTAGCTTTTTCCTATTCCTATTTGGAGTTGTACTCTTTTCTTTGTCTTTTTTCCATTTACAATAGAATTTCTTGTTTTATTTTCCCTTCAATTTGACGTGAGAAATCTGCCCATTTCAATTCATTTTGTTCTTTTCCCCAAAATTGGTGCAATTGCCTTCCAAGCCCTTTTCCCTTTCCAAAATTCCATCACCATTCACACCAAGCCAAAACACATTTCACAACTTGCAAGCATGAGTAAAATCATGCGACACTAAATTCTATCTTAGCCTTAGGCCGGTACTCTGTTCGGTCGGGAATCGTGAGATTCGTATCCGTACAAATAATCCTTTCAATCGGTATTCATCTCTTTCCTAAGTATCGGGATTGATAACTCATCCCTTAAGGTTGAATCTGATTCCAAGTCAAAGTGCAAGTTGGATTGGGGTCGTATTTGCCGACAGTTGGAGGTTCGAGTCGGCCGTGCTGTATTCGAGTTTCCGAGAACAAATCAAGGAAGGGGTGATCGGGTTTAAACGACCCACGCAATTGAGGCTGTTGATTCGAGTTGGGTTCTTCAAAACGTAAGGCTACCGGAATCTTTAATCAGGAACACATGTATCTCGGTTAGATAATCGGTAATGGTTGGTTTGCAGGTCGTACTGGAACCAGCTACGAAAGGAGGAATTGGTGGTTAGGACGTTCTTAATCGCTATAACCAGCTTATTGTTTAGAGGAGAAGATCAATTTTCGAGGATCGATTCTTGACACCGAATTACCAAGTCTAAGGCTAAGGTTCAATTACTTTGATTTCAAAAACCCGATTTTAATCTTCAATTTAATTTCTAGTTTGTTTAATTATTTTTTTTTGTGTTATCTTAATTATTTAGTTTCTAGACGTTTTTAAACCCCCCTAATCTATTTATTTTTCAGCAGGTTCGTTTAAGTCGTGGGCACGACCTTTGCCACGACAAACTTCTGTTCACAAGTTAAACACAGAAATTGACAAAAACGTCCGATCCCTATGGAATCGACCCTACAACCACTCTACTACTATTTAGAGCTATTTGTAGGAATTATATTTGGTGGTTTCGATGTCCATCAATGCTGAAGGGGTGGGTGATGGAATCGAAAAAGGAAAGAGTAGGAGGGTTTAGGAGTTTTGGAAAAGCAAATGTGTAAACGTAGCAAAATTAATTATGGCTCGGAAAATCGCTACTTTTATTCTTTGGTGCGTGGATGTGAGCGATCATTTGCGCAAGGGTGGGATCCAGCTGTTATTGATTTGAATAGGATTAGAGTTGATTTTTAATTTCTGGTTTAGTTCGGTTTGGTTCTAGGAGATTGTTTTCTTTTTAAGTTCCGTTAGGCTTTTCTTGGTTTTGCTTGAGTTGTTTATTTCATTTGTTTTGCTGGCTAAAGCCCAATTGGTTTTGTTCTTTGTATTTTTCTTTTTTAATAAAAGTCCAGTCAGATTTTATTCAATTTTTTTTTTTTTGTGGAGAAAGGTGAGGGTGGCTATGCACAATACAAGTTTGAAAATGGAGTAGTAGACTTCCCACTATCACTAGCACTAGTGGCCAAAGAATCTCTACTACGTTAATATAAAATTTAAATTAATTATTATTTTTAAAACATATTTATGTATTTTTATATTTTTAAAATTTTATATATTATTATTTGTCAATAATTTTTTAATTTATATATATATTTAAATTTATTTATTTATTTTTATATGTTTCTTTAAAATTTTTAGAATTAGGATCAAATTGAGATCATTTATAAATTTTTAGGATTAATTTTTAAAATTATGACTAAATCAATATAATATATAAAAATTAAAGGCTAAATTTGTTATTACACTTATTTTTCAACTGCCACATCACTCTTTCGTTAGTGAAATTAACAGAAATGGATCAAAAAACAATCTCGATTGGTTGGTTAACCAATTTTAAAAATAAAAAACATAGTTGTGTGACCAAAAAGAAAATGGGTCCTAGTTGAGTAACCAAAAAACAATCTAATAATTGGATTGTTTTATATTCTTTTTTAATAGGTAAACTTTTTTCTTTTGTCTTTATAACATAACTACAAAAAGTATTTAAAGTTTCAAAAGTTGTTTTCTTATAAGTTTTGTTTGTTGGAATTCTTGGGAGAGTCCAATTATTAAATTTTCGGGAAATATTTGCATAATGTTCTTCTTGTTCATTAACAATGTTATTTGAGGTTTGGTCAGACTCTTGGGATTGGTCGGAGGGAAAGCTGGCAAAAGAATTGGTTCTTCTAAAGTAAGAATACATCTTTTTGTTTTCGTATTTCCTACAGGGGGTTCTACTATCAGAATTTCTGGATTACTACAATTGCCTGTAGAGATACTCTGTCCTTAACATGACTAATCCATGGCTAACTAGATTGGTAAACTTAGTAAAAATAATAATACATAAACAAAGACAGTTAAACCAGAACTTAAAAATATTGAAAACAAAATTAAAGATTTCTAAAACTTAGAATTATTTATTCCTTCTTGGCTCGAAAACCAGATAATCTCGAGGAGTTGAATTTTTTCAATGTTTCTTAAACCTGTCTTCTAATATTTGAATTTAATGCTTGTTTTCTAATTTAAAGTTTAGTTTATTTACCAAAATGTTCCAAACATTTTATTGAAAAATTTTCAATTAGATAGTGAGGACTAATTAATCAAATAACACATAAAATTTGTCATTGCAATGAGCATAGGGATGAATCTTTAATCTCTTTATTTGAATAATATTGTGCTCTTTTTATAATAGTTTTATAAAATTCAATATTTTTATAAATTTTAAAGAAATATTGTAATTATTATAATTCTTAATAAAACTTCACAAATTTTTAAGATTTTATTTTTAAAATAATTTTACTAATTTTTTTATTTTTAATAATATTGATCAATCAAATTCGATCAACATATCATATCATCAATCAATTTGATTAATATGTAACATTATTGGTTAACATGTCATGTCATTGATAACAAGACATGTTCTGATCAGTCGACCTTTTATTAACGTCGTTAACTATTATATATCAAAACGATTAATGATGTAAAAATTCAGTTATTAAAATGGAATAAAAAATATTCTATAGATTAAAATCCAAGCGTATAAAATTGTACTGACATATTTACGGATGGACACCTAATTTACTCATCAGCTCGAGTGACTTGAGCATCGAGAACATTTAACATACTGAAAAACATTTTGACATTGACGAAAAAAAAAAAAAAAAATCAATAATTCAATGTCTTCTAAGCGTTCGGTGTCGAAATTTTATGGCTACATAGACCTTGTATGTATTATTGTTCATATGAATAACATTTCAAGGTTTTCATTTCATACTCATCATACTGTAGGATAAATTACTCAGTAATCACTTTACAATTAAGTTTTTCTTATTTTTCAATTTTTTTTGTTAATTTGATCATTTTGTTAATTAAATTAACTCAATTGCTATCAAATTCACAATTCCACTGTTAAATACATTTATTTATTTATATTCCTTTCCTAATATTTTTCCTTTCTTTCTTTTCCATTCTTTTATTTGAATGCTCTCAATTCTTGACAAAAATGCAGTACAATGAGAGACACCCATTTTTATTTTTCCTCAATATTTACGGATGGTTTGAGATTTCGAAATCTAGGGTTTAAAAATAACTAGAAACTAACCTAAAATTAGAACAACTTGAACCAGTAAAACAATCCTCTCGCAAAAATAGTCCCCAAAAGAGAAAAAAAAAAAAAAAAAGTCCTCTTTGCCTCCCTTTACGACCTTGGTTCACCCATGAAACCCTTTGTCGCAACCCTCCATCGCTAAAACCACCGTCCATCTCTGTGTAAACCATTAAAAAATCTCTATTCTCTCCGCCTCCTCTAATTCTTCTTGGAAACCTATTCATTGCAAACCCTTTGCCCGGTAACCTCCAAACAATCAGCCCAACTAGAACCTCACCCAAATTTGAATATACACAATCGATTTCGGCTCCTTCATTACCGTCAACGTTGGCGGGTAATTTGTGGCAACAAACAAAGCTTGAGTTTCATAATTGAAGCCATGAGAGTCTGCAGTTGGAATGATACAAATGATCCCAAGGCATATTAAGAACTTTGACCCCTAACCAGAATTGCTCCTTGCAGACTGCACAACACGGTTTGTTATTGATATGGATTTTGCTTATTTCCATCATCGACATTGCTTTCATAGCCACTTCAAACACCAACGGTTGCTCATTCCGCTCAGCATTCTGGATTTTCATTTGGAATAAATGTCATTGCATTTGTGTGTTGGATTTAAGGAAGAATATGGGGAAAAGGAGAGGAGAAAGGTAAGGAAAAAAAAACGAACGAAAGAAATAAGGAAAAAATAAAAAATAATTAAGAAATAAAGAGTAAATGGATTTAAGGGTAGAGTGACTAATTTGATCAATTTAATTAATAGCGGTCACCAAATTAACAAAAACAAAATTGGAGTGATCAAAATAAAAATATTTAATTTTAGAATTTTACCCTAAAATCAAAGATATTATCCACTAGCAAATCACATCATTTATACTTAACACGTGTGGCAAATGCTTCAAAGCAGAAAAGGAAAAGAATAAATAAATAAACTGAAGATCAAGAAAATACTTAGGTCAAATAACCCCAAATTTATCTAATCATATGCAGACTTAAAAAACTAAAAAACTAATCAACTATGCAGCTAAAATATGAAAACAGTTCTCAACGGTCGAACCCAAATGCATGCCTTCACCTTCATATCACCCCAGCACCACTATCCCAAACTTTCATGGTTGCTCTCTTTCATCTTTCTCATTGCAGATTATATTTGGTTTTTAAATAATTATATCCTTCAAAGCAGTGGGAAACAATGTATTTTAATGCCACAAGGAATTTCTTCATACCTGATTCTTTATCAGTCAAACATCTGCATCAGATAAAAGTCAGCCAATTTATTACAATTGAGGAACCAAAGAAAGAATTGTTAACTGAAAAGAGCAAATGTAATTACTAAGTTCAACCATAAACTAGCAAGGTCTCAGGTAAGTCTTTGAGTCATTTATGTTTTAACTTGACATAGTTCAACAACTTCTATTCTTTTGCTTTTTTACCAGATACAGAATTAATGTGGCAGAAAAAGCATTGAACAGAATATTTTAAGTAGAGCAGGAAGATGAATAGCAATCTGACAAATGCAAGAAAGAATGACTTGGATATATATATATATATATATATATATATATATATATTCCACATTACACTTATCTTAAGAAATCAATTTAACATATTTTGGAATTATTTCTTACTTGATCGATATCGTGTTATGGGGATCTCTCTGAGTTTTCTAATGCATAAATATTCACCTAGCAAAGCCATCACTGCAACTCCAGTAACATTCACAACCCACCATGTTATTGAGGAAGGCCAACCTCCATACATGATGCATATAAAAAGATGTATAATATAAAGTGTGGCTGAAAAATCTAAGCATTTCTTTGCCCTTTCAATCAAATAGAGCATATACCGAGCGCTGCATAGATCCAAATAAAGCAAAATTGAAGTTAAAATGATCTCAGTTTAGAAAACGCCAAATATTAATATCATCTCAGAACTTCTTATATAATTTACTTCAAGTGACATGTATCTGAATATATAAAATATAACTTAGGTTAAAACTAGATCTTCACAGAAGCAATATCTAATTCAGAACTAAAAACACCTCTCTCATATAGGACACAAACTGTATAAGCAAAAATAACCATAATTAATAACTTTTCAAGCTTATATATTCTTATGTTAACCTTTATAGATATCATAGAACAAATGAAACAGATAAATATCACAACCATACAATGTAATCTGTACATTGATCCAAGCCAGTCCTAAAATCTATAATCAAGGGAAAAAACAATAGAAATGGAGATTTTTTAGTTAAATCATAACCCAAAGGTGCTATAAAGCACACAAACTAGTTTTTAAATAAGTTAGGCCTAGTTCTGCAGAACTTTTAAATATCATTCATCTATGAAATCAAGTATTCATGGTCAATCAAATTTAATAAGTAATAAATCTGAAATGCAGCAAATTAAAACCCTACCATTTGTTCTATAAATACAATCAAAATTTCAAGATAGCCGACCTGAAGAAGCATACAAATGAATCATAGTTATAAAAGACAAGATTGAAATTGTATTCTCACCCCGTAATTGAGCTGAGCAGAAAGGAAGCGATAACACACCAGCCTGTAACGGTAGAGGTAGTAACCGATGCAAAGTCAAAGAAATAGACCAAACTCATACGAGAAACGCGAATGCCAACAAGAAACGACAAGAAAACTCCAAGAGCAAGGTAGTATAAACATTGAAGGCAAACAATTTGGGCTACAATGAGCCAAGGATCCCATACCACCGCACCATAGAACATGTCTACAATTCAATACTCCTTCAAATTCCGGATTCTCCCAGATCAGCACAAAACCCAAACAATTTCAAACCAATTCCTCAATGTACACTAAAACTTTCCTTATACCCAAGTGGCAAACCCTAAAAAGGAGCTAGTTCCTCCAATGCTTTTTTTTCTTGGAAACCCTTAATTCTCAGAAAAAAAAAAAGGGATTAGTAGAACCACTGGTTGCCCAGCTGGAATTTTTCGAAGTTACAAGAAAAAACCCAGTTTTTTGGAAAATGAAAATTCAACGCCAGTGTGCCCAAAATTGAGACTTGGTGAACTCGGATCTGGTAAATCAGTGAGTCCTGAGAGAAACAAACCCCAACCTAAATGCCTTTTATTGGAATGAAGCTGAGAATAAAAAACCGGCTGTTATTTGAGGAAAACTAATACAGGTTTTGATTCAAAAGAAAAAAAGGTTGAAAGATTGAAAACTGACCGTGGAGGCTGATAGAGGAGAGAGGCGTATCCATTAACAAATTCTGCAATTTTCGCTTCTAAGAACCTTCTTTTTCATATTAGTAAAATATTATAAAGCTTCAGCTCAGCTGGACTCCACCCTCCGTAGAACCTTCTTTTGAGAGGGATTGAAGCTTAAGATTTTTTTGTAGTAATTCTCTTACCTGTTTATAAAAGTCAGCTACATTTCAACTGAGGGAAAGTTATTTCTCTTTTTTTCTTTAAGCCGAGTTAATTTCTTCTTGTAGAAAGAATCGAGACTTTTCCTTTCACCCAATGGGCTGAAAACTTTTGATTTCACTTGGAAAACCAAGAACTTAAATGAAAAGACAAAACAACCCAGTGGCATGAAAACCCATTTAACAATCTACTTACCCAAATGGGCTCTTAAATATCAAGGCCTGTTATCCAATCATACTAAGAACAAGGCGTGCAATTGCAGCAATCCTCGTTTTATACTCTCAATTACCCCTTTTCTTTTTCTTCTAAGATTTTACACTCGCCTCAATCAGTGTCTGTTTTTTTTTCTTCTCTTTTCGTGTTAAATCTTCTTCCTGAGAGAAATAGAAATGAAGCGTTTTCAATTTGCCTTAATTTTGTGAGATAGGGGTTTCTTGGAGCTTCAATTAAAAGTTTGATGATTAAGAGAAGTTATAAGCATTTTTGAGAACTTTTCAGGTATGTTATGAATGGTCTGATTTGACATTAGGGTTATTTTATTGATTTTGAGATAATGGGTTTAATTGGAATTTGATTTTTTTTTTCTGTTGGTTGGTGAAGAATGAATCAATGATCAACAGCTGGAAAGTAACAAGATAGAAAGGAAATTGAATTTTAATTGGCTTTTCATTTTTTGCTTTTGGTAAACAAACATGGTGGGGGTTGAATTTTGTGAACTTGTGTGTTGAAAGTTTGAGAATTCCGTGATTTTGAGTTGAAAAACTTTTTTTTTCCTTTTTTTATATCAATCTGTAATGGATTTTTGTTATTTGATTCGATAATGACTTCTTTCCTTTTTATCAAGAAAAATAATCGAGGGTTTTAGGAATGTTAATGAGTGCTAGTGGGGATTGTAATTGGCAAAACAATAATGATTGTTGTAATGTTGTCAAAGATTGATTGGATGGGGAAGACCAAATTGGGGATTGGAAGTATCTCCAATTAGAAATTTTGTTTTTGAGATTGGCTTGGATTTTGTTAAGGATACTTTAGGGTTGTCTGATTGTTGAGGTCAGTTTTTGGTTTTAATGGATGACATTGAGGATGATGGTAGATATCCTCCAAATCCTTATGGTGTTAGCCACCAGCAGGGGTATGGTTCTTCAAATCGCCAAAAGCTTCCTCTAAGAAATATTCCGAGTTCTAGACCAATTAGGAATCAATATGTTGATGATGATGAAGATGGGGAGGACGAAGTGGAGGATTTGGGAGAAGAAGAGGAAACTCTTAACCGAAGTAATGATGTCCGGTATGTAGGAAAAGGCATGGAAGATGAAGATGAAGATGAAGATGAAGATGAAGATGAAGATGATGATGATGATGACGAGGAGGAGGATGACTTGCTTGATGATGATGAGGACGATTATAATGAAGGTGGTGATGATCGAAAGAATGTTGTTGCCAACTTGGGGAGGCACCCAAAAAAGAGGAAATTAAAGAGTTTGGTGTCAAGTTATGAATTTGCTCCTCGGTACCAGCACCAGCAGTTGCAGCTCCATCGGTGCTAAAGTCCTCATTCGGTGGGAGGAATTCTCTTACGGATTGGACTGAGCATGAGACATTGGTTTTGCTAGATGCCTGGGGTGACTGCTTTTTGCAATGTGGGAGGAAGAGTCTCCGAACCGAGGAATGGCAAGAAGTTGCAGAGAAGGTTTCAGAGATTTCAAAGATTGAAAGGACTGAGACACAATGTCGGAATAGGTTGGATACATTGAAGAAGAAATATAAAAAGGAAAAGGCTACGCTGACAGAGACTGGTGGTAACACTAGCAAATGGGTGTATTTCAAGAAGATGGATATGTTGATGTCAACTCCTCCACAGCAGGGTCGTCTCTCTTGCGGGTTTGACTCAGGTGAATACGTATTCATGAACTCTCGAGTTTATTTGAACCGAGCAAATGGTTTGGATGAAATGAGGGATAGTCCAGCCAATTCTGAATTCGCTGACAGTGAGGAGGATGTCTCAGATGGGCTGCCACCTAAAAAGAGAAGATTTGGGAGGCAATCTGGCAAGGATTCTTCAGTCAAATTGCTTGCAGATTCTATCCAGAAATTCAGCGACATATATGAAAAAATCGAGAATAGTAAAAGGCAGCAGATGTTGGAATTGGAGAATATGAGAATGGATTTTCACAGGGAGTTGGAAATGCAGAAGAGGCAGATCATGGAGAGAGCGCAGGCTGAAATTGCGGAACTACAGCATGGTGAGAATGAGGCAAATGATGCCTCCGGTGAGAATGCTAGTGGGTAACTTATGCAAAGCCCCGTTATCTTCTTTGTAACATTCATCAGATTTTGGCTGTTAAATGTTGTTGTATGGTATACGGGAGCCTGTTGCCAAATGCCGTTGTGATAGACAATAATAACACGGTATACATGCTGTTATCATTCAAAATCAAGTAGAGATTTGTACTGAATTTAGAGATTCCATGTTATAGTTTAACTGATGTGTCATTTTTCAAGGTGAATGAATGGCCAAGTGCCTAGATGTTTTGGTCTTGTCTAGTGGAGTTTTTCTGCATAAGTTGTCCTCAAAACTGATAGACATTTCAAATATACAAAAAAGGTTATAGGAGTTTTGAATCCCCAATTTTTCCAACTTGATTAATGTAATTATTTCTAAGAATCGGAGCATCCTTCAAGAGCTGATTAATGGCACCTATAATGTTGTTTGACAAGAAAAGAACACCTTCCTAGAAACTCCTCTAATCAT
Organism: Gossypium rotundifolium; assembly: GCA_025506655.1. Classification (NCBI taxonomy): domain Eukaryota; kingdom Viridiplantae; phylum Streptophyta; class Magnoliopsida; order Malvales; family Malvaceae; genus Gossypium; species Gossypium rotundifolium. Next base: position 153,550,868 of record CP106731.1, read on the forward strand.
TACTTCTATAGTACGCTCACACTTCACAAAATGTTTTCGACATATAACCCTAGAACTGGTTGTCCCAAAAAGGATACCCAATTGTCTCTCGCTTAAGAGCTTCTTCCTCGCCATTTGCATGGGCAATCACTTTCAATCTTTCACCCTTGTCTTAATCTCATTCTTCGACCGCAACCTGGCTTTTTGCAGCCATTTTCTTCCTTTTCCTTCTTATTTTGCTTGCTTGTTTCTCATCTTCTTCGACTTGTTCTCCCCCCACCCCTACTTCCTTGCTCTTTTTTTGTCCCATTGCTTCGTTGTCCTTTATTTCGGCCTATCATCCTTTTTTTTTTTTTTTACTTTTTCATCCCTTGCCTCTGTTTTAACTTCTGATCTAAACAATTGAATCATCTTTTTTTCCTCATCCTTTTCTTCTCTTAGATCATTTATGGTGGTCATCGCAGACCACAAGCCCCAGCATTAATGTGTGGCTAATTCACTTGCCTTCAGAACCTCATCCAACCCTTCCATTTTTCTTATGTAAGATAAATGGAGAGCAGTACCTTTTATTTGTTGTTTTGTTTCTTTCCAATATGTTATTGTCCATCTCACTCATTTAATTCTCTGTCATCCAGTTAAAAAGTGCAACATATCAATAAAGCCTAGTCCCTTCATCTTATCTAGCTTAAAACAGATATCTATTAAGGTTGTATCATATTTGATGTAGGCTGCAATCCATTATCCTCCCATGCGAATGACAAAATCATATATAGAGAGTACTTGCTTGCTGTTGGATGTCAGCCCCTAGCTACCAAAGTAACGGGTAAAAGCCAATTTGACACATTCTATTAAGAAACACAAACACGCACATACAAAACCTGAAAAGGCTCTTTGGGAAGCTCACTCACCTCTTAGCTTGACTGATCCTCTCATATAGGGGGGAGTCAGAGTCGAAATGAATCGACTCGAAAAATGAAGACCTCATCATTTTCATTGACAGCACCCAACTTTGCACATCAGATCGCAGCTGGTGGCTTTAAAGCTATAAACATCTAAGCATCATAATCAAACGAGCAACCAGAACAAATTGAATTAATACTCCCTTCTCATGTATCATTTTCTCCTCAATTCGGGAAAATATGGGGTAAATAAACAGATTACGGCTACAGTCTAAGGTAAAATGAAAGTTAAGGGAAAAAAAAATAATAATTGTAACTTTTTAAGCGGACTTCAATGACGTAATGAAACACAAACAATTTTAGAACGAAAAAAAACAGAAATATCAAAATCTGACCCCAACAAACTTGTTGCAGTTATTAGTTGGGAACGGATAAAAGGAATCAAGAAACCACAAAGCAAGAGGAAAATCCGAAAATTTGGAGAATCTGGAGACGGCTTGAGGCTTGGGCTATTAGTTTCAGCTGTGGGAATTCCCTTCAATTATCGGCCAACTCAACTAGGAAAAAATAAGTTGAGATCAACGAGAACACCAAGACTAGACGAAATCCATAACGAATGTGAAGATTTTATGAAAAAAAATTCCGACAATACCCACAACATAATTTCACTAATCCCAACGCAACCTAAACATTTAACACTCGATATATCCCTTTCAAAGTGTAGTTGTTTAGCCTCCCACTAACAAAAAAACATGTTAGCAAGGAAATCACAATAGCAGTTCTTTTTTTCCTCTTAAAACCGTCTTTTGAAAAACCCTCGGTCTTCAATAAAAACAAATCTCGGCAGGCAATGCAAAGAGATGGCTTTTACAATCTAAAAATTATGACCCGAATAACATAGCCGAACCCAAGCCTTTCCTAAAATAGTGGTCCCGAAAATAGCGGTTGTACATAGGAACGAAAATTTTGGCCACATATATCATCAACAGACCACCAAGCTTCTGAATTATGCAGTAGTCGAAGCAGTTTCTGATTTGTCAGTTTCCATTGGTTCTGCAGAAGCTGGAGCTACCTCACCACTGCCTGCCGTTGCATTTTCACTAGGCACATTGTTGTGGTTAGGGCTTGCATTGGCATCCGCTCCTTGGCACTGACCCTCTCCCTGAGGTGGTGGGTTAGCTCGTGTTTCAGGCGAGGCTGGTTTAGTTGGTTTAGGTTTCGTCATTATTGGCCTGCAAAACCTGTTCAAGGCAAATCAACATATCAGCACCTAATATAGATAACAACATATATAGCCATATTTAAGATAGGCATGGAGGTGCAGGGTATGAAAATCAACGAATGAAACAAGAATCTACATACTGGATACAAAATCTTAAGCATGTCAAATAGTGTACCTATCTAGTGCTTCAGCCTTCTTTCTCACATCAGCTGACAAGAGAACTGGAGTGGCAAACTTGGGAAGTTGATCCTGCTGCTGCTTTTTCTCTCTCAACCAGGCCTCAGCTTCTACGCACTCATTCAAGACCTACAATTACAATCCACCATTAACCTCGTCACTAACAGAATGAAGTGGAGAGTGGTAAAGATAGGGACCAAGCAACTACCTTCTGCTTTTCAGCAAGTTCGATGTGATCAAATTTGGGATCATTTGACATTGCTGCCTCCCTGTAACTGTTAATACAGTAAGCAAGTTGATCAATGACAGTTCCCCTCTCCATATACTCTTTGTAACGTTCTTCTATAGGATCCCCTTGCTTTTCAAAATCAAGACAATTTGTCAGGTATACAATGTATACAACAAAACTTGACAAGTCAAGAGAAGAACAAGAATTACCTTCTTAAGCTCTTCAAGCTTGGCAACATAAACACCCTTTGTTTCATCCTCGCCATCTTCATATAACCAATCCTCAGTTTCCTGAAGCTTAGCAGTAAACTCTTCTTTCTCCGGAGCAGTAACAAAATCATGATATTTATCACTAAGCTGAAGACACAACATATAATTAGTTTTACACTCATAACAGCCAAGAAACAGTTCAAGGTTTCAGTAAATTAGCAGACAACATTGTACCTTATTCCTCATGTCATAAACATAGGCCTCAACAGCATTCTTTTTATCTTTGGTTTCTTCCATAACCCTGTCTTGCAAAGCCATTTCAAACTCCTCCTCTACTGCCTTTTGAACATCTGCAGGCAACATTGCACCATAGACTAGCTCTGCCACTGGTACATTTGTTTTCTTCACCTTCTTCTTGGAAGCCTCAACCTACATGACAGCCAGAACAAAATGCATAAACCAACCAACCAAAACAAGCAAAAACCAAGGCTGTTAAAAAATACCACATAAGTAACCCACACTGAAAATTCTGTGAATCAGGAACACACTGGCCTAAAAGGCTACAATGTGAACTCTGGCAATTCATGTATTTATTGCAGAGAAAAATCACTTACTTTAGTATCAGTCTCCATTTTCACAGGCTTGTCACCCGACTCAGCAACACCATTATCAGCCCCTGCTGCATCTGCTGTACCCTTAGCATCTTGCATGTTGACATCTGTCTCATTGGCACTGGAAGCAGTAGTATCACTAGGTGCTTCATCAGTCTCCATCTTAGAATCGTCTTTTTCAGGCTCTTTTGAAACTGGAACTTCAACTTCTTCCTCTTCCAAGAGCTAAAATTACATTAAAGTAGTCAGGAAAGCAAGGGGAAAAAGAATTCAAGTTGAGATATAATTAAAATTTAAAAAGCTAATTCAACAACTTACTGTTGCTGACTCAACGGACACAATCCCATGCAAATTCAGACGAACTTTGACCTTCAATTTTGGCCGTTCACTTCTTATTGTCGGAAAAGGCCCAATCTACCATTTAAGAAATGCCACAATTTATAACAAATGAAAAAGCCGAGCAAGAATTTAGCATAATAAACAAATAACCTTATGCTGAAGTAAATAGGCTAAAACAAAAGATAGTGTCTTATACAAGGTCTATGAATTAATTACCGTGTATGTACTGATCTTTGGAGGGGCCTGCAAATCACTAACATCAGAATATTGAACATCAACAGTGAAAGTACTTGACTTGTGGAATGTCACAGCCTTGATACTGGGTATCGGATTTCCTTTTGGAAAGACAAGTTGTTGTTGTTCTGCTCCTCCAGCCTGAGAATCTGGACCAGAACCTTTCCATGATAGTGAAACTGGGAAAGGGAAGCTCTCATTTACCTTTTTCAAATCAAACAGGTTAAGAGGTTAGCTGTGTTCAGGGAAAAAAAAAAAAAATAAAAGGACACAAATTTGACAACAGGACATGCAGCAACAATAATGGGAATATAAGGAAATGAAATACAAGAAAAATCTTGCATTATTCCGTATTTGGGAGAATAAAGAAAGTACCACCTTGAAATCATACTACAATGCAACTAAATGCATACACAGCTGAGATAACATTCAACACAGACAGCAAAATTATCACGATAACTTCGTAAAAAAGTCAATTGGAAAATACACACCTGAAACTCTCGAACTTTGAATGTGGGACTGAGAATTGCACATTCTAAAGCACAACCCCTTGCAACACATTCACTAGCATTCATTGTACGCCTAGGCTCTTTACCAAAGAACTCTGTGAGGATTTTCAACATAGCAGGAACCCGGGAGGCTGAGCCAACAACCTCAACCATATGAACATTTTCAACTGCAAGTCCAGCATCGGAAAGAGCCTTCTCAAGTGGCCTCTTCACACGTTGCAAAATTGGAGCACTGATCTGTTCGAACTCCTCTCTCTTGATGAAACCCCTAACATCCTTCTCATCCATCAAGCACTCAATATTCAAAGGGGCCTCAGGATTGGCACTAAGTACTTTCTTTAGCTTCTCACAAGCTGTCCGAAGCCTAATACAAGCCCTTGCATTCTGGAGGACATCAATCTTGTATTCCTCTTTAAATTTTGCAGCAAAATGCTGAAAAAGAACTTCGTCAAAATCCCTACCACCCAAAGAGCGGTCAAATGAATGAGCCAAGATCTTGAGTTGCCCTTTCTTGAAGCCAGCAATACAGACTTGCATGCTAGCATGTCCAATATCAACAAAGGCAACATTTAATTGGTCATTTTCAGGTAAATCAGTTTTATAAATACCATAAGCCAATGCTGTTGCAGTAGTTTCATGAATCAGGCGAAGAGGATGCAAGCCTGCAATTGTGGCAGCATCTAAAAATGCTCTTCTTTGAAGATCAGTGAAGTACACAGGAATTCCAATACAGCAATCCACTACGGCTGCATTCAAATTCTTCTCAGCTATGCTTTTCAAATTCGACAAAACCATTCCCAAAACTTGGGTTGGGGTAAAAGTTCTCATTTCACCTAAGTACCGAGCATGAATCAAAGGATATCCATCAGGACCCTCAGTGACATTGAAGGGCAATGACTTGAGATCTCTTTGCAACTCAGGATCTGAGAACTGACGGCCAATTAACCGTTTTATCTGAGAAATTGAGTTTTTAGGGTTCATTGTAGAAGATGCTGCCCCTGCAGTACCAATGAATCTCTGCTTCTCCCCAAAGCAAACAATAGCTGGAGTTTCGCGCTTTGATTCATCATTAAGCACGACATCAATCCCTCTCTGCCTCGCAACTGCAACAATGCAGCTCTCATTGCCGAAATCAAACCCAACAACGCTCATCTTAAACAGAAATTACACAAATTTACTTTATAAAATAAGATTAACCTGGCATCCAACAAAACAAAAAGAAATTAGATAATATATAAGTACTTAACCAGGAAAGCAAAAAAAATAAAAAATAAAAATCATAATCACGTTTTGAATCTAGCCAATTGGAGTACAGTGCAATCATAAGTATTAAAGAAGTGGCAAAAATTCATAATCACGATTTTAGGAATCTAGCTACTGGAGCACCATACTTTGCACGTTAAATAAATAACACATTGCATCAACCAAGGTGATATTATAAATACGTTATGGGCAACAAATTACTGCTCAATATTCCATGTCAACTTCCATGGACTTGAACACATAATACCATTAATATAACAAAGATCATAACAATATTCAATAAACATTCCTCCTTATGTTCCCATTTAAAGACTCTTATTACATTAAAAAAATTCTTTAATATAAATAACAATATCCAATATACATCCCCCCTAATGTTCTCATTTAAAGACTCAAAAGCGCTTTATGAGTTGATCATTCACACAAGAACACAGGCCAATAACTATATAAGGGTCAGAGGAAAGTGTAAGGGCTAAACAAATGCAAGCGGATATATAATGCATTTCAAATCAAAATGAAAACACTTCAGTTAAAGGTTAAAAAACCAAGTAGTTCACATACATAAACCAAACAATTGGAAACAAACCCTAAAAACCTTTACAATTAGATATCAACCCAAAATGAGCACTCCTTCAAATAAAATTAATCAGAAATGGGAACTCTTTGCAATGACCAACTAGAAATCGCATTCAAATAAACCTAAAACAACAAATTGTAATCTAAAAATAAATTCCAACGATGAAAAAGCGTCGAATCATAATAATAAATTCACAAAATATAAAAATATGTTAATTTTTTCCCCAAACGAATCGAAAAAATAGAAATCAAATAAGGAAATCTCTACAAACAGCTAAATCTAAAGATAAGCAAAAATCAATGCGAAAAAAGAAAACATCGACCGACGTGCCGAATATAAAACAAAACAGATCTAAGTTCATGACGGAGAAATAAATGCAACAACGACAATTAAAAAAAGAAATCGAAAGAAGAAAAGCACAAAGAGCCAAGGGCGGCGATCTCACCTTTGGAAAGGAAATTTGAGGCGAAAGCAGGTCAGGAAATTTCTTTTGAAAAAGACCTCTCTTTTTATTGTGTGTTATGTTCTTGTACGTTCGCGAGAAATAGCATACGAAAACAACCTCACACTCACAGAAGCGAAAAAGAGAGTTTTGGGGTGGGGGGGGGGGAGGGGGTTTTTATTTACGAGGGTTTGTGTGGAATTTTCGATTTAATAATTTATTTGCATTTTGATTTAATGAAGGTTTTTTAATTTTAATTAATAAAGTTTTCACTTGGAAGGAGTTATGGAATGGAATTGAGTGGTGTCCATCCACGACTAGAGGTGTCTAGAGACACCGTGGCTTCTAGAAAGATCTCCCAGGAGAAAAGTCTTTGGAATTCTTTAGGTTTTTGGTGAGTTCATGGGTTGGGCTTTCATTTGGGATTTTGATTTTTCCCAAATGGAGGCCTTTCTTTTATGAACTGATATCTATGTATTTTTCATTTTAGTGATTATATTGTATATGATTTTAGGCGATTAATTTTAATTAATTTTTAAATAAGATATATTTTAATTATTATAGTTAATTTTTAATTTATTTTTAAATATAATCAAAATATACAATTTATTTAACAATTCAAATATAGTAAAAGAAACTTCTAAATATCATATTAGAAGATTGATATTTTGTAAATCAATAAATTTTTAATAATATTAAAATATTTCAAATCATAATTAAAACATCCATCAACATACAATACGAGTTTACTTCATGTAATCATTATTTGAAATAATAACTAATAAACACTATTAAAATATATTAATTATTTTGATAATGAGATATAGTACTAATAAAATTCCTATTATTAAAGCATTTGTAGAAACAACAAAATATATGATATATTGTAAAATAAATTATTTACTATTCAATTTTTATTTTATTTTCTTAATAGGCAATAAATTGATTAAAACAATTTGTAAACAATATATAAGAGGAGGATGTATTCTCATGTTTTGTACAATTAATATTTTTAACGATTCAACTATTGAATTTATCGATATAATTTTATTTGTCATGTATATAAATTTTTAACCAATTTGATATCTCTATCATATCGATTTAAAAAGTATCTATATTAGTACTTATTGAATGAATCAAAGTTTTTAATTTAAAATAAACAGTTTAAAATTTTTAATTTACACCAAATTTGACATGCATGATCTATATACAACATGATCTATATAAATAAAATATGAAATATGAGGTTGGATTATAAAATATTAATCGTATAAAAATATACAATAGAGTGTAATATTCTAGTTTTACTCCGTTATAAAAATACGTCAACTTTTATTTCAATTATAATTATTTTAATTAAAAATATAATAAATGTAAATTAAATTAATAATCATCTTTAAATATATAATTATCACAAATTCTATTTAATTATAATTATTGTTAAGTATATAATTATTATAAATTCTATTTTATGTCAAACCTTTTAATTAATAATTCTAAATTAAATATTATAATTATTTTAAAAGTCAATTTAATAATATGATAAAAAATAGAGGGTATTCTTATCGAATCAAAAATTTTCAACCTCGTACTTTTAAATAAATTATAGATAGATATAAATAGATTATCAATTAAAAATTATTGTGTTGTATCTCAAATTATTAGATCTAACCATTACTTGTTTTATCATTTTAAATTAATGGCTCTAAAGAGAAAAATATGCTTTGAGGCATTCATTTTTTTTAAAAAGTGAAGATGTGAATTTTATTAATTTAATGATTAAGCTACAAAATAAAAGAGTCATCGTGAATTATTACAAAATAAGAGAGTGATTGTTACCGGATTTTTTATTAAAAGAATATAGAAAAAAAAATCCAAAATGGTATAAGAAATCTATTATGTACTAAAATGATACAAATGGGGTGGTGCCGCCTCAGCCACTGGCACCTTTGGTGTCGCCTATGACACACCCTCAACCACCCTTTTATGTTTTTTTTCAGCAATTTTTTTGTGGGATTTATTATGCAATTTTTTCAATTTTGAGAAAAAGAAGGGAAATGGTGCCGCCTGTCGCACCAAACTTTAAATTTGAATAATTACCTTCTAAGCCCTCCATATTTATTATTTTATTTTTATTTCCTTCAACTCACTATATTGTGTTTAAACAAACTATTAATCTATTTTTTAGTTAAATAAGCCCTTTACTTATGGTTTTACTCATAAAATTTAAAAACTTGTTGATTAAATTAAATATATATTTCTTATTTAATAAATTATTCTCATCAAATTTACATCAACATAAGATGTGAATTAGTTTATATTTTTAAATGGCTTTACTTTAATGTTAAAATAGTTTTACTTTAGCTTTACTTTACACAATTAACAATACTTCACTCTTAGGGCACATGTTTGGAAATTGTAAACATTATGATATACATTTTGGACTCTTCAAATTTCATATATGCATGGATTTAATAGTTTTTACTATATTACTAAGAGTAATTGATATTATATTATTAATAATATCTATTTATATATTTAAATTAAATATTACAAATAATTTAGATATTTAAAATTTATATGTCATATATCATTATATTAAATTATTTAATTTTTTTTACTTTCCATCATTATGTCTAAAATAGATATTTTAACTTTCAACCGTAATTTTACGATAATAATATTAAACACTTGAAATGAACATATTATACTTTTTTATAACACTTTTTCAAAATGGTAAGTATCATTTTTTTTCTTTTATGATTTAAAGCTTTATTTGTTTTTAACGTTGAATATCTTATACTACAACTATTATTATACTTTTTCTTGCGAGAGATGAAGTCGAAAATTTTATGTCGTGGGATTGAGATAAATTTATAAAATATAGGAAGGGTGCAAAGCTAAAAATTTTATGATAAATTTCTTAAAATTATTTATTAAATTTTAGGAGGATTAAAATATTATTTTACTACAAAATTAAAAAGGTTTCAATTGAATTATTATTTTTGGGAGGGGATAAAATTGAAAATTTTCTAATTATCCAGAGAGGGGGAGCAAAGACTCGATCTGCCACTTTTTCCATATTCTCATGTTTACGTAACACATTATCATTTTTGTGTTTTTAAAATTTAATCAACAAGTTTTTAAATTTTATGAGTAAAAACCATAAGTAAAGGGCTTATTTAACTACAAAAATAGATTAATGGTTTGTTTAAACACAATATAGTGAGTTGAAGGGGAATAAAAAGAAAATAATAAATAAGGAGGGCTTAGAAGGCAATTATTTAAATTTAAAGTTTGGTGTGATAGGCGGCACCCTTTTCCTTTCTTTTCTCAAAACTAAAAAAATTACATAATAAGTCCCTCAAAAAAACTGATGAAAAAAAAAAAACAGAAAAGGGTGGTTGAGGGTGTGCCACAGGCGGCACCAAAGGTGCCATTGGGTGAGGTGGCACCACCCTTTTGTACCATTTTGGTACATAATAGATTTCCTATACCATTTTGGAATTTTTTTTGTATTTTTTTGGTAAAATCCCGAATGTTACCATAACTAACAATAGTTTTTTAGTCGATTAATTAAATAATATTTAAATTTTTTCATGTAATACGAAATTAAAATTTAATAACATATAAATTTAATTTTAAAACATGATAAGATTGAATTTAAATAAACAATATTTTGGAATTATTTTTAAAATATAAACATTATAATAGCATATTGTGCAAAAATTTATTTTTATATATAGTTTTAACTTAATTTTAATTATTAGTTAATGAATGTAGATTGCTAATTTAAATTTAAATATTCTGACCAATATTAAATAATTGATTGTAACACTATTTATATTTTTAAATATCTAATTCAATTTTAATAGTATATTTAATTTGTAAAATGGTGATGATTAATTTAAAAGAATTTTTAAATAATTTTAAATTTTACAGTGGCTTATTGTATGAAATTGTTAGTTGAATTATTAAATATAGACAAGTTAGAATGACTTATTATAAAAATATAATTTGCAAAACACAATTAAAAATTATATAAAGAAGGTAGAGTGGTTTATGTTACAAATTTCCTTCCACAAATGCTTACTTTCTTCCTTGTGACATGTCAAATTTTTATAATGTAAACGCATTAAAAACTTAAGAATTTTGTAATATATATTAGTTTGCATGGATAAGATGTCATATATAAAATCAAAGTATTTATTCGTTCTATTTGTTTAAATAAAAAACAAATAAACGTTTAATATTTGTGTTTGATTGGAAATCAAATAATTTTTCTTTTAAGAGTTAATGTGTATATATATTGTTAGAAGGGTATTATATATGATAAGAATGTGCATATTTTTTATATATTTATGGGTATTTTAAAAGACTGATATTTAGTATTGAGAAGTATTTAACACATCATTATAAAATTAAGAATAATGTTAATAAAATAAAACAATATTATTATTGACAGAAATCAAGATTGAGAAATGTTAATTAGTGTTTAGAAGCATTGAAAGGTAAAAAATGTTTTAGATCTTTATGCCCCCAATGCAACTTGAATCCCACATTGCTAGCATATGGTAAACAAAAAATAATGAGTGGTGTATAAAGAGAGAGGATAGGGCAACATTAAAACATACTTACCTGGACGGGGTCAATGAGTGATCAGGAAGACTCATGGCCTAGAGTAGTGACCTGCATTGCACTTGGTGGGGGTGCTACTTTAAGGTCTCCCCAAGAAGGAGAACCTACGTCATAATTTGTGGCAGTGGGGGCTTGCGTTCGCGCAGCCCCTATCAATCATAAGTTTTGAAAACTAATTGGAAGCCATTTGTCGGATATAATTGTTTTTTCCATATGGATAATTAGCTTCAGAAGTTGTTATTATATGCTCTCTTCTTATCCAACACCCTTTGGTTTTGTTTGTCATGTGGTAGGGATTTAGGTTCAAGTTGTGGGCTTAGGTTGTGTCAGGGGCATAAGCTTAATGCTTATAAGCACTAATTTACATTTCTCAATCTCGATTTTTATCTATAATAATATTATTTTAATCAATTAGCATTGTTCATTTTATAAAGATGTATTAAGTACTTTTCAATATCAAATGTTAGTCTTTTAAAGTGAGTAAATATAAAATTATGTCCATTGTTTCCATATTTAATACATCCCATTTTATGTGGTATTTTCATCTTATCTAATCAAATAGATTATTCTTACATGATTTATTGAAATCTCTCTTTAATCATCTCTCTCTCTATATGTCCGTCATATAAAAACTCTCCGTTAAGTCCTAAATAATTTAATTAAAATGATGATGTGGCTTTTTTAATTAGTATATAACACATTTAGTCTTAAACACTTACATATTCTATCAATTTGATCTTAATTCTAAATAATTTAATAAATTTAACCCTCCATATATAAAAACTCTATTAATTTGATCCTTAAACACAACTTTATCGCAAACTAGAATTATAATTTAGATTCAACTCATACCAGTAAATTTCAAAATATAATGTTAAATTAAATTGTAATAAAAGAATTTGTTTTTTATTTCCAAAAAAAAAAAATGTTTTGTAATTAAATAATTGGGCATGGTGCAGCTGCAAGCTATGCAGACTGGCTTGATTTTCCATGTATTACTGTTGTTTGCTATTGAGTGGTGACTGCACCACAAGTCTAAGCTATACATCGTATCTATGTTTGTCATCGTCTAAGAGTAAAAGTGAGCAGTGAAAGCTATGGAAGTCGACACAGCACAGTTGTTATTATATTTTAACTTTTGCAACTAAAGGATGGTAGCTTATTGTTAGGATCGTCCCGATTAAGTAGTAAAAAAAAAAATAGCGGAATAAATTGAGAAATTGAACACACAAATTTAACGTGGAAAAACTCCTCCAAAGAGGATAAAAACCACGGGCAAAAATAATTTTACTATAATGGCAAAAGAACGAAGAGTACAAAAGATGGAGATAAAAACTAAACCCCGAAAACCCGAAAACAAAGAACCCTCAAAACGTAAACACAAAATTCTCTAAATGTGTTATGAGTTCTAATATCTAATGGGTGTATTTTTCTAAGGTTGTAAAAGAACCTATTTATAGGCTAAATTAGTAAGTCAAACAAATTATACTAATAAATGCTAAATATATTATACTAATAAATACTAAATCTTCTAGAAAGAAAATATATTTTGTTTAACTTGACTTGCAAGCAATCTCTTAGAATTTGGGTCACACAACTCTAACAATATCCACCTTGACATGAATTCTTACAACGCCATCTTTGCCAAAGCCCACCATGGGCTTATCTTAAACTATGCAGGGAATTAACTGGGTCGAATCTGTGCTAGAAGCTAGAAGACTTCTAGCCTTCAACTTGTGTACTGCCAAATCAAAACTAACCCGGGTCTGATTTTCATGAACACAGTGCCCTAACTTTTCAAAACCTGCATCCAAAAAAGAACATCTTTTCAACGAAACGGTCATACGTTTTCCCTCCTATGACCAAGTTGCCTCCGCTCCTAACAAGTTGACTTCGACTCCGTAACGGACGAGGGACATCCGATTTCACCGGTCATTGTAGAACCTTCCAAAATATAAAGACTGCCGATTCTTTTACCTTTTAACAAAACGAGAGCTCCACAAGAGACTTTAATGCCGCTCGACTCGATGTTGATTCTGCATCCTTTCAAGTCTAAACTACTGAAGGAGATGAGATTCTTTCTTAAATCAGGTACATACCTGACATCTGAGAGTGTCCTAATCGTCCCATCGTGTATCCTAATTTTAACAGTACCAATACCAATTACCTTACTAGATGAATCATTTTCCATGCGCACAACTCCACCTTCAACCGAACTGTATGTAGAGAACCATTCTCTATTGGGACACATGTAGAAAGAACATCTTGAATCTAGGATCCACTCGGATGTGAGCTTGGAGTTATCACTCGTTGACACTAATAAGAAGTTATCACCGCTTTCATTGGCCAAATTAGTACCAGCTACATCTTCCTTGTTACTTTCAACAGCTCTTTTATTTCGCAGTTTATAACAATCTGCTTTGACGTGACCTAACTTTTTACAATAGCGACACCTTTTGTCTCGTTTCTTTGATGCTACCAAAACGGAAGCTTGCTTATCTGCCTTGCTATCCAAACCAAACTTATTGTCGAGTTTGTCTCTACTCAACAAATGACGCTGCACATCTTCGGACAGAGTTTGTCTCTGTCATAAATCAGGGTCTCCCTGAAAGACTTGTATGAAGGGGGTAATGAGCACAATAATAGCATAGCCTGATCTTCATCGTCAATTTGAACCTCAACATTCTTTAAATCATTTAAAAGAGTAATGAATTGACTGATGTGATATCTAAGAAGCTCATATTAGTTCATGTGAAACGTAAATAGACGTTGTTTCAACATTAAACGGTTAGTTGAAGACTTAGTCGCATAAAGAGTTTCTAACCTTTTCCATAAGGCGGACGAGGTTTTCTCCATCAATACCTCCTGCAATACCGTATTCGCGAGGCACAACTAGATTGCAGACAAGGCCTTTTCATCAAGCTCTTCCCATTCTGTTTGATTTAGATTCTCAGGCTTTTTCCCTGTAACAACCTTTTTCAAGCCCGTTTAAACTAGAATTGCCATCATCCGAACTTGCCACAGATTGAAATTTGTCTCACCATTGAACTTTTCAATTTCAAACCTTGTTGCTGTCATCTCTGAACGGGCTGATTTATAAAATTGAACTAGCTCGGATACCACTTGTTAGAATCGTCCCGATTAAGCAACAAGAAAAAAATAGCGAAATAAATGGGGAAAAACTCCTCCAAAGAGGATAAAAATCACGGGCAAAGATAATTTTTCTGTAATGGCAAAAGAACAAAGAGTACAAAAGATGGAGATAAAAATTAAACCCCGAAAACCCGAAAATAAAGAACCCTCAAAACGTAAACACAAAATTCTCTAAATGTGTTATGAGTTCTAATATCTAATGAGTGTATTTTTCTAAGGTTGTAAAAGAACCTATTTATAGGCTAAATTAGTAAGTCAAACAAATTATACTAATAAATGCTAAATATATTATACTAATAAATACTAAATCTTCTAGAAAGAAAATATATTTTGTTTAACTTGACTTGTAAGCAATCTCTTAGAATTTGGGTCACACAACTCTAACACTTATTATTGTGTTTCTATTAATAATTGAGGTGTAAATCAGTCTAAAGACACTTACAAGGGTTAATGTACTTGAGGTTTAGTCCAAACCATAGGGCTAAAATTTCTCACCATTCAGTTACTGTTTGCCCTCCTTGATTATGTTTAATTGTTTGAAGTAATGGATGGTATATAATTTGGCTACTAGTTTTAAATTTCTAAATTTCATTGAAAAATTGTTGTTTCAATTTGTTGTTGGCTCATTGATCGTGTGTCTATCGAGTTTTAAAATTTATAAAGAGAATGATCAAACCTGGAAACTAACTCTGACAATGACTTTAAGGCAAGTGTACCTATTGAATAGTAGTATAGCTTAGGCAAGACCGGATTGTCGAACCCAAAGGAACTAAAAGTACTAATACTAACTTTCTTTTTATTATTTAGCCTAAAATAAGTGAAGTTGCTTTAATCTAAATTAACGACTACTAAACTAAAGACGCAAAGACAAAAAGAACGAATTGGGAAATAACTTGAAGAAAAACTCAGTTGATCACGACGATATCCTCAGGAAGAATCCACCTAGATTTCACTTGTTATTTAACACTGAACCATACGATTTATTCACTTAGTTTGATCTATAAGACTCCCTAACGTATATTAAACCCTCTCTCGAGGCGAATAACATCTAACCCTAGGTTAATTAACGAAAATCTCTTTCTCAATAATAACCCCCTAGAATAGCAGTAAATCGATCTATGGACTCCCATATTAGGTTTCACTCTAATCCGAAAAAATCTCGTCATCCTATCTCTAGGCCTGCAATCAACTCCGCTTAATTATGCTAGATCCACTCTTAAGCAGGGTCTATTCCTCCTCTACCTAAGCACATCAAATTTGGATTAAGCACATATAATTAAGAACAAACTAAGTATTCATCATATAATTCAAAAAATAATGACAAGATTCATCTAGGTTTCATCCCCTTCAGGTATCTGAAGGGTTTAGTTCATAACAAATAAAAAAACATCTAAAGAGAAAAGATAAAACAAAACATTGTAAATCCCTAGAACCCCCTGAAGGAATTGAAGGAAACAGTAGGATTCCGCTTCTTGAGATGGATCAACTGGCTATCTTCAAGTAATTCCCACAAATCTGACCTTCTGGCTCGGCTCCTTTGCCTAGCTAATCGCCCTCCTAAAGGTTGGCCTCTAGGTTCTTTTTATAGGCTTTTGAGATGCTTTTACTTGGCCTCTAAGTGCCCTAATTCAAGTATACTTCCTACTCGGTGTTTGAGTAGGCTTTGGAATGTGTTTCTTTGCCTCAAAGTATCCAAATCCGAGTATAATTCCTCTTTTCCACGACAGGGGCACGCCATGGTACACGCTCGTGTAAATTATTTTCAGGCCGTGTCTCGATTCTGTCGATTGGGGCATGGCCATGTAAATCGTGGCATGTCCGTGTATTCGTTAATTGTCGAGGCACGATCATGTGGCTTGAAGTCCAGGCCGTGTCGATTTCCACTTTGGTCTACCGTTTCTTATTCTTTTCGTCCTCGGGTGCTTTCCTGAGTATAAAACATGAAAAGAAAGGATTAAGAGCACCTTTTTACATAAATCAAGGGCTAAATCAACCAAAAGCATGCTAATTATGGGGTTAAAATATGTTACTTTTACGGTTTATCAAATACCCCCACACTTATGCTTTTGCTTGTCCTCAAGCAAAATTCTCAACTTACAATTAAAACGAACTTTCCATTATTCACAATTCCTATCAATAATGCCTCATCATAATTCATAAATAATTTATACATGGATAAATTAACTCAAAGACTCCTAAAGATTCAAACAATTCTAAGTCATATATATTTGTAGTATGAAAACATAGGTGTCTCCCCTTATCTAAATGATTACCTTTAATTTAAAACCGAAAAGGATTGACATCCTCACTAAAGATTCACTCAAAGCACTCGAAGTGTTTAAGGTTTCAAGAAAAAGCACTCATAAGTCGAACATGAAAAGTTAATCCCATAGGCTTGCCTGAAAATCAAATCTCCACCACTGTAATATGAGATGATACACTAATCAAAAGGTCTTTAATAGGGTTGTAACCGGGCTTGGGTTAAAGGTGTGGATAAAGGCTATATTAGAAGGTTTAGAATCGATATTGAATTGACAAGTTACCTAACTAAAAACAATGAACTGGAAAATAACTGATTACATCAATTGAAACTTTGAAACTATTAATACTACGAGCTTTTTCCTTGATAATTAAAATTTAAATGTAGAAGCTCATTTTTTTTACTACTAATACTGAATATACTTTGATTTTTCGATCAATTTTTTTAAGAACAAATAGAAACATAATAGAGAAAACTTTATCAGCTAAAATAAACTAATTCGGTAACTGATCAAATCAATTTTCGATAGAAGGGTAGTCAAAAGAATGGTGATAACAAATACAAAGGGTTTTGGGTTAAAATTTAGCGGTAAATCAATAAAAGGGTTGTTAGGATCAACGGGGTTCACTAGGGGTTAAATTATGTAGGTAGGCTTTTTAATAGAGTGAATGGGTTAAAACCTAGGTGCCTTTATCTTCTCAGTATATCAAATTATTAATGTGGTCTCGATACGTATAATCAAGGCAAGTTCTAGAATAACAATTCAATGTTGACATACTCATAATCAATAAAGTGAGCACGAAAAAGAATATATGCTCTATAAGGCTCAAAATCTCACAAAAATTATGGGTATTTGACATCAATCCCTGTAAATTTCAAACTTCAAGGTAATATTCAAATTCAGTTTAACAACCTAGGAAATTTTTAATTCTTGAAAAATAGACTTATCATGCTTAATTCTCTAGTATTCTTCAAGTATAAATCATCAATGCACAATTATCAATGACTTACTCAAGAACATATCAATAAAAATCATAAATCATCAGAAGTTTCACCCTAATTAATAATATGAGAAAATTACTTAGGAACAAGACTAAAATTCAGGATTTTGGAATAATGTAAAAAGTTAGGTACTTTTACCCCTCACACTTAAGATGTACATTGTCCTCAATGTACAAAGATAGATAAACAATTATGTAATAATAGAATCAAAAGAGAAGGGGAGAAGTAACACTTCCTAAATTTTGGATGAATTCCTTGTTCCCTTGTCGATTTGGAGGTGGCGGCATTTTCTATGGGCCTGGTGGGGTGGCTACTGACAAGCATTGTGCTAGATGAAGAAATTGGGTAGCTTGGGAAGATATAGCTAGGGATTCAAAGAAACATTATAAATATACTAATAATATAATTAAGGAAAAAAAAATAAAGAGAAGAAAATTGAAATTCAAAGAAAAGATAAATGGACTAAGAAGTCTTTATTGATAGATGTTTCGTGAAGTGGGTGTGACTTCTAAGGCTGTGGAGGGGTTGTGGTCATGATTCCAGTGTGATTCCCAAGTAGCCTTTAGAACCTAAAACTAAGAAACTAAAACAAAATAAATGAAATTAAGTAGAAGAGAAGTAAAGATAAGGAAATTGAAGCAAATGAGAAAAGAAAATAAAACTAAATGGTCTCAAAGACCCTTGGCTTGTCGAATAGCTGAAGCTGCCGACATGAACTCATATGAATCGATCTCCTTTGAGGAGACTATGGTTGGCCTCTTACGCTTCTTTAACATGGCTTTGGTGTGGCTCAATGGTTGAAGAGACTTGTGATGAAGAAGAAATTTGAGAAGAAGGAGGAAGAGAAGAGGTGAAAAGTAGAAGAATGGGGAGGGGGAAGGTTGGTGTTTAAATAGAGGCTTGATTTCTGGTGCTTGCCCACACCCGTTGACCGAGGGTGTGTTGAATTACAAGGCCGTATCGCACGACCGGCCGTGTATCTAGGTGTGTTGGTTCACCCACTTCCGTTTTCCAAATTCCAAGCTCGTTTCTGAAAAGACAGTGTCTTGGCACATTGGGTAGTATGGGCGTGTCTTTCCCGTGTCTGGTAAGTCAGTAGCTTCACACGGTCTTAGAGCACGGCCGTACCACTTTATTGATGCCCATGGGGGAGTGGTTGGATCCGTGACATTGAGAATTAGGTGAGATTTGATTCGAACTGCCTCTGCTATGTTAGTATGGGGATTCTGGTGGTTCACACGGCCACGGCCATGGCCGTGTGTAAAGCCGTGTGGCCTTGAAATCTACACTTTTTAGTTCATTAAAATTCTAAAAAATATAAAGAAATCATCAAAATAGAAATAAATAGCTAGTTTTAGTGCTCGGGTTACCTCCCGAGAAGCGCTTGTTTAAAGTCTTAAGCTAGACTTTCCCTTCGTTTGTATAATCATGGTGGTTTGAAGGTTTGAACATCTTCCCTTATGCTGTCGATTTTACTTTCATAATAAAGTTTAAGTCGAGAAGCGTTTACCTTAAAAGTGCTGAATGTTGGATTGCTTACCTCGACTGTTCCATATGGAAAGATATTGCGTACCTCAAAAGGAGTGTCTTTGGTTGTTCGTGGATCTGCTTTGTTGATCCATACCTTATCTCCTATTTTGAAGTGGTTTGATGTTCCTATGAACTCTTCTGGAGGTTCCTTAGGTTTTACTTCGTTCGGTTCCTGTTCCTTTTTGAATTGTGTCTTCCATTCTTTTAGTTTGTCGACCCTAAGGCTTCGTTCCTCATATAATTCTTCTTTGTTGGCACTAGGTCCGTGCTTCAGCTCAGATTCGTATCCTTGTGGTGTATTCTGCAATAAAGGTTGCTCAAATTGATCACCAACTGAATTGACTTTCTTACCTTCATTAATTGTAGTCCTGGTCGAGTCAAGAGCTTGAAGACTGATTGATTCATCACCTACACAAAGAATGAGTTCTCCTGTGGCAACATCAATTTTAGTTCTGGCAGTTGCTAGGAAGGGTCTTACTAAAATTAAGGGGATTGAATTATCTTCATCCATGTCTAAGACAACAAAATCTACTGGGAAAATGAATTTTTCAATTTTTATTAGCACATCTTCAATAATACCCTTAGGAATTCTAACAGTTTTATCAGCTAATTGAATACTCATCCTAGTTTGTTTGGGTTTCCCTAGACCTAGTTGTTTAAACAATGTATAAGGCATGACATTAATGCTTGCTCCTAAATCAGCTAACGCATTATAAACACTTAAACTACCAATTAAACAAGGGATAGTAAAACTCCCTGGATCTTTTTACTTCTACGGTAGTCTATTCTGTAACATTGCTGAGCATATTGCGTTTAATTCCACATGTGGCTCTTCATCTAATTTTCATTTGTTCTTCAAGAGTTGTTTTAAAAATTTTCTCGAATCTGGCATCTGAAAAAGAGCTTCAAGAAGTGGTAAGTTAATATGTAATTTCTTTAAGAGTTTAAGAAACTTACCGAACTGTTCCTCTGTATCGTTTCTGTTCATTGCTTTGGGGTAAGGTATGCGGGTTGGTACTCTTTGATTATCGATTTTGGCTTTTCTTATGTTTCCTCAATTTTGCCTTCTTCGTCCTTATTTTCGCTTGTTGAGATAGATTCATCTAACCTTACATTTTCCTGAGCTGTTATGGCTTGGATTTGCTCTTTAGGTTAATCTCGGTGTTACTTGGTAGCCGTCCTTACGATCGTTCTGACATTAGCTTTGCGAGTTGTTTGACTACATTAGTTACTTCATTGACTGACTTAGTAAGTTCCCCGACTCGGTTCTCGTTGCTTTTAAGTGTTTTCTTAGTTTCTTGAAAATGATTTTCTGTGTTTGCCATGAATTTTGTCAGCATCTCTTCGAGGTTTGGCTTCTTCTCTTGCGGATATGGCTGATTTTGGAAATTTTGAGGAGGTTGTTGTCTTTGATTTCCTTGGTTCCTTGGCCTCTCCATGAAAAATTTGGGTGGTTCCTCCAACCTGGATTATAGTTATTACTATAAGGATTATTATTAGATATGAAATTATTACCTATATAGTTCATCTGTTCGCTCTCTGACGTTCGGTTGGTAGGGTGGGTACTCAAGATTCGCCACAGTTCCACTTGCGTTGCACTTCATGACTGGATGTATCTGCGAAGAACACAAACTATCAAGCTTTTTATTCATCATCTCTACCTATGTTGATAGCATGGTCACTGCATCGAGGTTGTAAAATCTGGCTGATTTTTTCGGTTTTGTCCTTGTAACTTGCCACTGATAGTTATTCAGTGACATCTCTTCAATAAACTCGTAGGCTGCTTTAGGAGTTTTGTTTTTTCAGGGTTCCACCGGCGGCTGAATCGATTAGTTGCCTCGTTGAGGGGTTTACACCAATATAGAAAGTTTGGACTTGTAGCCACAAGGGTAGACCATGGTGTGGACACCTTCTCAAGAGATCCTTGTATCTCTCCCATACGTCGTATAATGTTTCTAAATCCATCTGCACAAAAGTAAAGATATCATTCCGTAATTTGGCCGTCTTGACCGGTGGAAAATATTTTAATAAAAATTTTTCGGTCATCTGCTCCCATGTAGTGATTGACCCTCGTAGTAATGAGTTTAACCACTATTTGGCTTTATTCCTTAATGAAAAGGGAAATAATTGAAGAATATGGCATCATCAGAAACGCCATTTATTTTGAAAGTATCACAGAACTCTAAAAAATTAGCTATATGAGTGTTTGGGTCTTCGTCCTGCAAACCATCAAATTGAATAAATTGTTGAATCATTTGTATTGTGTTAGGCTTTAATTCAAAACTATTAGCAGCTATAACAGGCCTAACAATACTAGATTCTACTCCTATTAAATGAGGTTTAGCATAATCATACATAGTGCGCGGAGCGTTGTTTTCTGCCACATCTCGTGGTGGATTATTCTCGTCCATCCCTTCAGTAGGATTGGATCTGCCTTCTCGCTCTTCTTCTGTGTAATTTAAGGCTCGCCTAATTTCTCTACGATTCCTATGAGCGGTAGCTTCAATATCACTATCGTATACTAAAGGTCCCATCGGGTTCCTTCTAGTTATAAACTAAAGGTACCTGCTAGAAAAATAAGGAAATAAAATTAATAAAATAATTTGCAAAAATAAAAAATAATGGCTAAAGTAATAAAAATAAAGCTTTCTTAATATTTTAGTTCCCCAGCAACGGCGCCAAAAACTTGATCGTGTGTCTATCGAGTTTTAAAATTTATAAAGAGAATGATCGAACCTGGAAACTAACTCTGACAACGACTTTAAGGCAAGTGTACCTATCGAACAGTAGTAAAGCTTAGGAAAGACCGGATTGTCGAACCCAAAGGAACTAAAAGTACTAATACTAACTTTCTTTTTATTATTTAGCCTAAAATAAGTGAAGTTGCTTTAATCTAAATTAACAACTACAAAACTAAAGACGCAAAGACAAAAGAACGAATTGGGAAATAACTTGAAGAAAAACTCAGTTGATCATGACGATACCTTCAGGAAGAATCCACCTAGACTTCACTTGTTATTTAACACTGAACCATACGATTTATTCACTTAGTTTGATTCGTAAGACTCCCTAACGTATATTAAACCCTCTCTCGAGGCGAATAACGTCTAACCCTAGGTTAACTAATGGAAATCTCTTTTTCGAATAATAACCTCCTAGAATAGTAGTAAATCGATCTATGGACTCCCATATTAGGTTTCACCCTAATCCAGTAAAATCTCGTCACCCTATCTCTAGGCGTGCGATCAACTCCACTTAATTATGCTAGATCCACTCTTAAGCAGGGTCTATTCCTCCTCCACCTAAGCACATCAAATTTGGATTAAGCTCACATAATTAAGAACAAACAAAGTATTTATCATATAATTCAGAAAACAATGACAAGATCATCTAGGTTTCATCCCCTTCAGGTATCTGAAGGGTTTAGTTCATAACAAATAAAGAAAACATCTAAAGAGAAAAGATAAAACAAAACATAAGAAATCCCTAAAATCCCCTGAAGGAATTGAAGGAGGGATCCGTCGTCTTGAGTAGGATTCCAACTTCTTGAGATGGATCAACTGGCTATTTTGGAGCAATTCCCACAAATCTGACCTTCTGGCTCGGCTCCTTGGCCTAGCTAACCGCCCTCCTAAAGGTTGGCCTCTAGGTTCTTTATATAGGCTTTTGAGATGCTTTTACTTGGCCTCTAAGTGACCTAATTCAAGTATACTTCCTACTCGGTGTTTGAATAGGCTTTGGAATGTGTTTCTTTGCCTCAAAGTATCCAAATCCGAGTATAATTTCTCTTTTCCATGACAGGCACGACCATGGTACATGCTCGTGTAAATCGTATTCAGGCCGTGTCTCGATTCTGTCGATTGGGGCACGGCCATGGAAATCGTGGCATGGCGGTGTCTTAGTTAATTATCGAGGCACGATAGTGTGGCTTGAAGTCTAGGCCATGTCGATTTCCACTTTGGTCCAACTTGGCCCATTTTAAGCCCGTTTCTTGTTCTTTTCGTCCTCGGGTGCTTTCTTGAGTATAAAACATGAAAAGAATGGATTAAGAGCACCTTTCTACATAAATCAAGGGCTAAATCAACCAAAAGCATGCTAAATATGAGGTTAAAATATGTTACTTTTACGGTTTATCAAATGCCCCCACACTTATACTTTTGCTTGTCCTCAAACAAAATTCTCAACTTACAATTAAAACGAACTTTCCATAATTCACAATTCCTATCAATAATGCCTCATCATAATTCATAGATAATTTATACATGGATAAATTAACTCAAAGACTCCTAAAGATTCAAACAATTCTAAGTCATATATATTTGTAGTATGAGAACATAGGTGTCTTCCCTTATTTAAATGATTACCTTTAATTTAAAACCAATAAGGATTGACATCCTCACTAAAGATTCACTCAAAGCACTCGAAGTGTTTAAGGTTTCAAGAAAAACCACTCATAAGTCGAACATGAAAAGTTAATCCCATAGGCTTGCCTGAAAATCAAATCTCCACTACTGTAATATGAGATGATACACTAATCAAAAGGTCTTTAACAGGGTTGTAACCGGGCTTGGGTTAAAGGTGTGGATAAAGGCTGTATTAGAAGGTTTAGAATCGAGATTGAATTGACAAGTTACCTAACTAAAAACAATGAACTGGAAAATAACTGATTACATCAATTGAAACTTTGAAACTATTAATACGACAAGCTTTTTCCTTGATAATTAAAATTTAAATGTACAAGCTCATTTTTTTACTACTAATACTGAATATACTTTGATTTTTTGATCGATTTTTTTTAAGAACAAATAGAAACATAATAAAGAAAACTTTATCAACTGAAATAAACTAATTCGGCAACTGATCAAATCAATTCTCGATAGAAAGGTAGTCAAAAGAATGGTGATAACAAATACGAAGGGTTTTGGGTTAAAATTTAGCGGGTAAATCAATAAAAGGGTTGTTAGGATCAACGGGGTTCACTAGGGGTTAATTATGTAGGTAGGCTTTTTAGTGGAGTGAATGGGTTAAAACCTAGGTGCCTTTATCATCTCAGTATATCAAATTATTAATGTGGTCTCGATATGTATAATCAAGGCAAGTTCTAGAATAACAATTTAGTGTTGTACTCATAATCAATAAAGTGAGCACGAAAAAGAATATATGCTCTATAAGGCTCAAAATCTCACAAAAATTATGGGTATTTGACATCAATCCCTGTAAATTTCAAACTTCAAGGTAATATTCAAATTCAGTTTAACAACCTAGGAAATTTTAATTCTTGAAAAATAGACTTATCATGCTTGATTCTCTAGTATTCTTCAAGTATAAATCATCAATGCACAATTATCAATGACTTACTCAAGAACATATCAATAAAAATCATAAATCATCAGAAGTTTCACCCTAATTAATAATATGAGAAAATTACTTAGAACAAGACTAAAATTCAGATTTTGGAATAATGCAAAAGTTAGGTAGTTTTACCCCCCACACTTAAGATGTACATTGTCCTCAATGTACAAAGATAGATAAACAATTATGTAATAATAGAATCAAAAGAGAAGGGGAGAAGTAATACTTCCTAAATTTTGGATGAATTCCTTGTTCCTTGTTGATTTGGAGGTGGCGACGTTTTCATGGGCCTGGTGGGATGACTACCGACAAGCATTGTACTAAATGAAGAAATTGGGTAGCTTAGGAAGATATAGCCAAGGAATCTAAAGAAACATTATAAATATACTAATAATATAATTAAGGACAAGAAAAATAAAGAGAAGAAAATTGAAATTCAAAGAAAAGATAAATGGACTAAGGAGACTTTGTTGATAGATGTTTCGCGAAGTGGGTGTGACTTCTAAGGCTACGAAGGGGCTGTGGTTGTGATTCCGGTGTGATTCCCAAGTAGCCTTTAGAACCTAAAACCAAGAAACTAAAACAAAACAAACGAAATTAAGTAGAAGAGAAGAAAAGATAAGGAAATTGAAGCAAAAGAGAGAAGAAAAAAAACTAAATGGTCTTAAAGACCCTTGGCTTGTCGAATAGCTGAAGCTATCAGGCATGAACTCATGTGAATCGGTCTCCTTTGAGGAGATTGTGGTTGGCCTCTTACACTTCTTTAACATGGCTTTGGTGTGGCTCAAGGGTTGGAGAGACTTGTTATGAAGAAGAAATCCGAGAAGAAAGAGGAAGAGAAGAGGTGGAAAGTAGAAGAATGGGGAGGGGGAAGGTTGGTGTTTAAATAGAGGCTTAATTTCTAGTGCTTGCCCACGCCCGTTGACCGAGAGTGTGTTGAATTACATGACCGTATCGCACTGCTGTGTGTCTAGGCATGTTGGTTCACCCACGTCCGTTTTCTAGATTCCACGCCCATTTTTGAAAAGACAGTGTCTTGGCATGTTGGGTAGTATGAGCCTGTCTTTCCCGTGTCTGGTAAGTCGGAGCTTCACACGGTTGTAGAGCATGGCCGTGCCACTTTGTTGATGCCCGTGGGGGAGTGGTTGGGTCATGATGTTGAGAATTAGGTGAGATTTGATTCGTACTGCCTCTGCTATGTTAGTATGGGGATTCTGGTGGTCCATACAGCCACGGCCATTGCTGTGTGCAAGGCCGTGTGGCCTTGAAATCTGCACTTTTTGTTTCATTAAAATTCTAGAAAAATATAAAGAAATCATCAAAAATGGAAATAAATAGCTAGTTTTAGTGCTCGGGTTGCCTCTTGAAAAGCGTTTGTTTAAAGTCTTAAGCTAGACTTAACCTTCCTTTGTATAATCATGGTGGGTTGAAGGTTTGAACATCTTCCCTTATGCTGTCGGTTTTAATTTCATGATAAAGTTTAAGTCGAGAAGTGTTTACCTTAAAAGTGTCGAATGTTGGATTGCTTACCTCGACTGTTCCATATGGAAAGATATTGCGTACCTCAAAAGGAGTTTCTTCGATTGTTCGTGGATCTGCTTTGTTGATTCATACCTTATCTCCTATTTTGAAGTGGTTTGATGTTCCTATGAACTCTTCTGGGGTTTCTTAGGTTTTACTTCGTGCGGTTCCTATTTTTCTTTGAATTGTGTCTTCCATTCTTTTAGTTTGTCGACCCTAAGGCTTCGTTCCTCATATAATTCTTCTTTGTTGGCACTAGGTCCATGCTTCGGCTCAGATTCGTATCCTTATGGTGTTTCCTGCAATGAAGGTTGCTCAAATTGATCATCAATTGAATTGACTTTCTTACCTTCATTAATTGTAGTCCTGGTCGAGTCAAGAGCTTGAAGACTGATTGATTTATCACCTATACGAAGAATGAGTTCTCTTGTGGCAACATCAATTTTAGTTCTGGCAGTTGCTAGGAAAGGTCTTCCTAAAATTAAGGGGATTGAATTATCTTCATCCATGTCTAAGACAACAAAATGTATTAGGAAAATGAATTTGTCAATTTTTATCACCTCATCTTCAATAATACCCCTAGGAATTCTAACAGTTTTATCAGCTAATTGAATACTCATCCTAGTTTGTTTGAGTTTCCCTAGACCTAGTTGGTTAAACAATGTATAAGGCATGACATTAATGCTTGCTCCTAAATTAGCTAAAGCGTTATCAACACTTAGACTACCAATTAATCAAGGGATAGTAAAATTCCCTGGATCTTTTTGCTTCTGCGGTAGTCTATTCTGTAACATTGCTGAGCATACTTCGTTTAATTCGACATATGGCTCTTCATCTAATTTGCGTTTGTTCGTCAAGAGTTGTTTTAAAAATTTTCTCGAATCTGGCATCTAAAAAAGAGCTTCAGAAGCGGTAAGTTAATATTTAATTTCTTTAAGAGTTTAAGAAACTTATCGAACTGCTCCTCTGTATCATTTCTATTCATTGCTTTGGGGTAAGGTATGCGGGGTTGGTACTCTTTGATTATCGGTTTTGGCTTTTCTTGTGTTTCCTCAATTTTGCCTTTTTCGTCCTTGTTTTTGCTTATTGAGATAGGTTCATCTAACCTTACATTTTCCTGAGCTGTTATGGCTTGGATTTGCTCCTTTGGGTTAATCTCGGTGTTACTTGGTAGCCGTCCTTGTGGTCGTTCTGACATTAGCTTTGCGAGTTGTTTAACTGCATTAGTGACTTCCTTGACTGACTTAGTAAGTCCCCCGACTCGGTTCTCGTTGCTTTTAAGTGTTTTCACAGTTTTTTGAAAACGATTTTCTGTGTTTGCCATGAATTTTGTCAGCATCTCTTTGAGGTTTGACTTCTTCTCTTGTGGGTATGGCTGAGTTTGGAAATTTTAAGGAGGTTGTTGTCTTTGATTTCCTTGGTTTCCTTGGCCTCCCCATGAAAAATTTAGGTGGTTCCTCCAACTTGGATTGTAGTTATTACTATAAGGATTATTATTGGATCTGAAATTATTACCTATATAGTTCATCTGTTTGCTCTCTGCATTCAGTTGGTAGGGTGGGTACTCAGGATTCGCCACAGTTCCATTTGCGTTGCACTTCATGACTGGATGTATCTGCGAAGAACACAAACTATCAAGCTTTTTATTTATCATCTCTACCTGTGTTGATAGCATGGTCACTGCATCGAGGTTGTAAACTCCTGCTGATTTTGTCGGTTTTGTCCTTGTAACTTGCCACTGATAGTTATTCAGTGACATCTCTTCAATAAACTCGTAGGCTATTTCAGGAGTTTTGTTTTTCAGGGTTCCACCGGCGACTAAATCGATTAGTTGCCTTGTTGAGGGGTTTACACCATTATAGAAAGTTTGGACTTGTAGCCACAAGGGTAGACCATGGTGTGGACACCTTCTCAAGAGATCTTTGTATCTCTCCCATGCGTCGTATAATGTTTCTAAATCCATCTGCACAAAAGTAAAGATATCATTCCGTAATTTGGCTATCTTGGCCGGTTGGAAATATTTTAATAAAATTTTTTCGATCATCTACTCCCATGTAGTGATTGACCCTCCTGGTAACGAGTTTAACCACTGTTTGGCTTTATTCCTTAATGAAAATGGAAATAACCGAAGATGTATGGCATCATCAGAAACACCATTTATTTTAAAAGTATCACAAAACTCTAAAAAATTAGCTATATGAGTGTTTGGGTCTTTGTCCTGCAAACTATCAAATTGAACAAATTGTTGAATCATTTGTATTGTGTTATGCTTTAATTCAAAATTATTAGCAGCTCTAGCAGGCCTAACAATACTAGATTCCACTCCTGTTAAATGAGGTTTAGCATAATCATATATAATATGCGGAGCATTGTTTTCTGCCACATCTCGTGGTGGATTATTCTCGTCCATCCCTTTAGTAGGATTGGATCTACCTTCTCGCTCTTCTGTGTAATTTAGGGCTCACCTAATTTCTCTGCGATTCTTACGAGCAGTAGCTTCAATATCACTATCATATACTAAAGGTCCTGTCGGGTTCCTTCTAGTCATAAACTAGAGGTACCTGCTAGGAAAAGAAGGAAATAAAATTAATAAAATAATTTACGAAAATAAAAAATAATGGCCAAAGTAATAAAAATAGAGCTTTCTTAATATTTTAGTTCCTCAGCAACGGAGCCAAAAACATGATCGTGTGTCTATCGAGTTTTAAAATTTATAAAGAGAATGATCGAACCTGGAAACTAACTCTGACAAAGACTTTAAGGCAAGTGGACCTATTGAGTAGTAGTATAGCTTAGGCAAGACCGGATTGTCAAACCCAAAGGAACTAAAAGTACTAATACTAACTTTCTTTTTATTATTTAGCCTAAAATAAGTGAAGTTGCTTTAATCTAAATTAACGACTACTAAACTAAAGATACAAGGACAAAAAGAATGAATTGGGAAATAACTTGAAGAAAAACTCAGTTGATCACGACGATACCCTCAAAAAGAATCCACCTAGACTTCACTTGTTAGTTAACACTGAACCATACGATTTATTCACTTAGTTTGATCCGTAAGACTCTCTAACGTATATTAAACCCTCTCTTGAGGCGAATAACGTCTAACCCTAGGTTAATTAATGGAAATCTCTTTCTCGAATAATAACCCCCTAGAATAGCATTAAATCGATCTATGGACTCTCATATTAGGTTTCACCCTAATCCGGCAAAATCTCATCACCCTATCTCTAGGCGTGCGATCAATTCCGCTTAATTATGCTAGATCTACTCTTAAGCATGGCCTATTCCTCCTCCACCTAAGCACATCAAATTTGGATTAAGGACACATAATTAAGAACAAACTAAGTATTTATCATATAATTCAGAAAACAATAACAAGATTCATCTAGGTTTCATCCCCTTCAGGTATCTGAAGGGTTTAGTTCATAACAAATAAAGAAAACATCTCAAGAGAAAAGATAAAACAAAACATAAGAAATCCCTAAAACCCCTTGAAGGAATTGAATGAGAGATCTGCCGTCTTGAGTAGGATTTTGGCTTCTTGAGATGGATCAACTGGCTATCTTCGAGTAATTCTCACAAATCTGACCTTTTGGCTCGGCTCCTTGGCCTTGCTAATCGCCCTCCTAAAGGTTGGCCTCTAAGTTCTTTATATAGGCTTTTGAGATGCTTTTACTTGGCCTCTAAGTGCCCTAATTCAAATATATTTCCTACTCGGTGTTTGAGTAGGCTTTGGAATGTGTTTTTTTGCCTAAAAGTATCCAAATCCGAGTATAATTCCTTTTTTTCACGACAGGGGCACGGCCATGGTACACGCCCGTGTAAATAGTTTTCAGGCCGTGTCTCGATTCTGTCGATTGGGGCACGACCGTGTAAATTGTGGCATGGCCATGTCTTAGTTAATTGTCCAGGCCGTGTCGATTTCCACTTTGGCCCAACTTGGCCCGTTTTAAGCCCGTTTATTGTTCTTTTCATCCTCGGGTGTTTTCCTAAGTATAAAACATGAAAAGAAAGGATTAAGAGCACCGTTTTACATAAATCAAGGGCTAAATCAACCAAAAGCATGCTAAATATGGGTTAAAATATGTTACTTTTATGGTTTATCACTCATACATCATTGAAAATCTTATAAGCATATTGTTAAAATGATAGCTTTAATTTTCAAGCTAATTAAACTCAAAGTTTACATATGTATGCACCAAACTAGAGCAGTGAAATGTATCAAAACTTTGGCTTGAGTTCAAGCCATGAAAGCCAAGTTAAAATAGATGTCAGAAGGCTTGGATTTAAAAGCCAATTGAAGTATTATGTCAATTTTTGCTGGCAATAGTGGGACTAAAAGCTACACGGAAGATTTGCTCTATCAATTGTCAAGCCTTATTAAATGTGGCTATTAACTTAAAGGTGATGTAAACTAGTATAAATAGGACTTAGTTTTTAGCCGTGAGACACATCAACTTTGAGAGTGAATTAGTTAGTGAGTGGCTAATTGAGAGCAATTGTATAATAGCTCTTAGGTATTTTTTGAGGGTGAGTTGTAAGCTTTTCGGATTGTGTTTTGTGTGTCAAAACATTTGTAATCTTCACCTTTTTGTTATAGTGAAATTTTTTGTTGTTTCTACTCATGGAGGTAGGCTTTAAAGTCAAATCACGTAAATCCTTATGTCTCTTTATTTATTCTTTTTCGCACATTATTTATTGTGGTGTGTTCTATTTATTCCTGATAAAATTATTTTTGGTCGTATTGATGTAGTTAATCCGATCCATTCTCAACAAACTAGTATCAAAACTCTATTTCGACTATTTTTGTGGTATTTGCAAAGTGGTTGTGCTCGTGATTTATTTTTGTTGCTTCCTTTGTCACTTTAAATATTGATATAGCTGCAAGTGTATCATCGACTAGATATGAAGTCAAGGAATTCATCAGGAAAAATAGTTTCCATCTATGGCGCATCAAGATGTGGGCGATGCTGATTGAACAAGTATTGTTTAAAGTGTTGTCTAGTAGAGACAAAGTACCAAACATGCTTTCGGAAGAGCAAAAGGATGAGATACTAGAGAAAGAACATAGTGCTATTCTACTATGTTTAGGCAATGAAGTATTACGAGAGGTAACTGAAGAAAACATGACATCCGGTTTGTGGCTCCGGTTAGAGAGCAAATATATGATAAAGCCATTGATGAACCGACTCTACCTCAAGCAATGGCTATACACCCTGAAGATGGAGGAAGGTTCACCTATTTTACAACATCTTAACACTTTCATCTCTATTATTATGCATCTCAATAATATTGGTATTAAAATTGATGACAAGGATCAAGCATTGATTGTTTTATGTTCTTTACCTTGCTCATATGAGAATTTCTTTGACACAATGTAACACAATCATGACGATGTTTCTCTCGATGAGGTGAAAAATTCCTTAGGTTCTAGTGAGTTGAGAAAGAAATTCACTGGTAAGACAGGTGAAAACAATCAAGGTGAAAGTTTGGTTGCTCAAAGGAGATCCAAGTCGAGGAAATTCAAGCAAAACTCATCCCAGATCGTAGTCCAAGAAAGAATACAACGTTATTACTGTAAGAAGTTTGGGCACATAAAGAAAGATTGTCCAAATAAAAAGGATAAATTAGAACTGCAGGAGCAACAAAATGATTGTGCAAGTTTGGTTGATGTAGAAACTTTAAATGATGTATAATTCATTTCGGTAGTATCCAGCTCTGCATTGGTGAGAGGTGGATTCTTGATACAACTGTTACATTTCACATTAGCACTTTCAAGGATTTATTTTCAACATATGAGAAGTGTGCTAGTTTAGTGTTAATGGGAGATGACCATGCATGCCAAGTCATGGGGATTGGCACAATTTGTATAAAGATGTTTGACAGTATTGTCAGAACCTTATCAGATGTTCGGCATAACCCATAAATGAAGAAAAATTAATTTCCTTGAGTACTTTGGACAAGAAAGGCTTTCAATACTTCGGTGAAGGTGGAGTGCTAAAAGTATTCTTTGGTTCCATGGGTGTGATGCATGGACATTTAGAGTGAGACCTTTATTTCTTGGATGATTCCATAGTTATAGGTGTTGCAGCAATGTTATCATCAATTGATCTAGATTCTAACACCACTAAGTTATGACTTATGTGACTTGGGTATATGAGCAAGAGAGGCTTATCATTCTTAAGCAAACGAGGTTTGTTGTCTAACCAGTGTACGGGAAATGTGACACCTTATACTCGACCCAGTTGTTGGATTCGAAAATAAAATGTCACATTTCGTTGCCGAAGTAGCTCACTTTTCCAATTTTTTTTTGAAAAGGAAACATAGTGGTAAAATTAATTTATAAAAATTTCGGCAGCATTTCTGCTTATTTTACTTAAAACCCTGCAAAAAATTTAGATTTCACAATGTAATCACATTTAATTCATCTCCCAAATCAATTGCCCATACTTCGATTTCTCAAAACATACCAATAAACTAGATTTCTATGCTTTACTATTTCATCCAAAACATTAGTTATAAAGTACTAGCAAAGAAAACACAATGAAAATATTTAAATTCAGTTTATGACATAATATCATATATATACAAGTCTAGGTACATGCCATTTACATCAACTATAAAGTAAACTCTTCACTAACATTGTTTGAGCTGAACTTCGGTTCTTCGGATGCTGCTGGAACGATCTAGCGAATCTAACTATCTATGCACGGAAAAATAGACAAATCGTACACTGAGCAATTTTTATGCTCAGTGGTGCTAATATCATATAAATCATTACATAAGTATTGAACACAAATTAATTGATAGAAATAACCTAAAATATGATTATAAATATCATTAATAACATCACAATAAAAGAAATTCTAATATTAATAAACTTTAATATTTTGATATTG
The DNA here is from genome assembly GCA_025506655.1 of Gossypium rotundifolium. Taxonomy (NCBI): domain Eukaryota; kingdom Viridiplantae; phylum Streptophyta; class Magnoliopsida; order Malvales; family Malvaceae; genus Gossypium; species Gossypium rotundifolium. The sequence goes on from CP106731.1 coordinate 153,583,916, forward strand.
GCAAATCGAGTAAAGAAAATAATCTTTTTAATTAAATTCAAAATCGCATAATTAATTTAATTTGCACAATATGGAAATTCAAATAAATTCAAGTTTTGTTTTTGCTTTTCTTTCAATTTAGATCTCATACTAAAGTTTAGACTCATAACCAGATACATGAATTCGCCACCCCGAGTTGTTCGGCAACAATGGCTATCAAAGTAGTCCACCAACCTCAGGGAATTGGGACTGCCCACGACCCTCTGGGAATTAGGGCTAACAATAATAACAATTGACCAACTTTGCCTTTTCTCCCTTGACCCTCTGGGAATTGGGGAGATCTAAATTCTCTGATATAAAGACTCTAAGGCATGCCAACTATATCTGATTTAGTCTAACTTAGTGAAACGGGGTAAAAACCAAATTTCATGATCCATTTCAATTCCATTTTCATATAATTCTCATTTCAATTTTGTTTCATGTTCAAATCACATATCGCCTAATATAAAGTTAGGCTTCCAATTCAAAACATATTAATCATTTTCTTGCTCAATCATCTAACATCATAATACTCAAATCCAAATCATAACCATGAATTTGCTAATTTGATCATATGAAAAACATAGTATTCATCTCGAAACATAATTTTATAAATATTAACTAAATCATTCAAACACATCCAAAACTCATAAAAATAAAATAAAATCAATATAACTAGTCATAGTAAACTATGTATTCTAAAGCTTTATGTAATTAAAATAAGATATTAGCACAAACTGAAGTTTTAATTGCTTTACTCCTTTTCTTTGCATTTCTCCTTCAAGACGTTCACTTTGTTTTTAGCTACAATAGGAGCAATTCAATATGAAACAACATCATTTATCTATTCTAAAACTAAAACCAATAAAAACAAACTTAAATATGCATGATTATTCATATTGGTAACTTAAGTTTTCTAGTCTGAAATTCGCATATCTTTCGGCTTGATTATCCATTTTCAATATTGTCTTCACCAGAGTACTCATTGGTTCACAAGCTATCATTTAGTACCAATATTACACAATGTGGCCAATGGTCTCTACTTCCCCTTTAACATGGCCAAATATACCAAATAAACTTCCAATCAATTTTTATTTCTTTTTCACACTTCTAACAAGCTAGAATTCATCTTCTAATCATTTCCTATCCAAAGATATGCCTACTTCACTTAAGTTTTCTAAGATTTCATCAATGTCCTTTAATGGAAACTTTCAAAATACTTGATAAAATAAAAAACTATTGGTATACATATGTAAAGCAATCTTCAAAGGTTCAAAATCTAAAAAAAAAATTGAAGAAAAATCATACCTTATACTTGAATTTGATGGAAAATAATGGAAGCAATTTTTTTATTTCCCCATTTGTTTGATGTGAAAAGAAAGAAAGATGAGCATCTTTCTCTTTTTTATATATATATATATTATAATATTAATTATTAAAATATTATTACTTAATAAAAAATCATTTAAAAGCCATCATGAAACCATTGATTTTTTAAGTAATGGTAAAATTGCCATTAAGTCATTTCCATCAAAATAAAATAGGATAATTGCATTTTAGTCTCTATACTTTTCTAACCTATTCAATTTAACCCCTCAACTCGATACTGAATTTTTAACTTAACCATATACTCCTATTAATAATCCTCTGTGTTTTCATGTCTAACGATTTTTTTCTAAAAACGATCATAATTTCTTATACTACTATTTATTTATAGAATACTTATTCAAGGACCATAAATATTCTTCTTCTCTCTCTCTTTTTTTTAAAAAAAGTGAGGATGTTACAAGGAAGCTTGATGTAATGCCCCAAAAATCCCTTAGATATTTATTTTCGTATGTTTGTGTCATAAATAATTATCTGCTTTAGTGGCTATGTGTTCTAGGAGTGTCTAAGAGGTCCCAAGTTCAAGCCTTAGCTTGGGCAAATTTTTTGTTTTTAAATGAATAAACCCCTCTCTCTAATTAGTAGGCTTATAAATAAATGTTGGTAAAATATGTCACAATAGGTCTGCTGGTCTGGTGGCTAAGTGGAGTGGCAAAGTGCTGGTGGTCTTGAGTCCGGGTCCTGGTGTGCGCAGGGGAGTGTTTCATTTTGCTGCTTGTGCCATGTGGGTGTTCTAGTTTAGTCAAAATACTGAAGAGTTTGAGTAGAATTTGAATTAGGTGGTTGAGGGATGGGTGGACAGTTTTGGGGAGAGGATTAAGGGATATGGTGAGGAAATTAAGGAGTGAGGAGTTTGAGAGCATTCAAACTGTGGTTGCAAGTTCGGCTTCCCCATCACTCTTTCATTTCTGACAATTTGCCCTCTGATGTTTGGTTTCCCCATTACCAAAATTTTCTTTTTTTTTTGGTTTCTAAAAGTTCTCTGCTGAAACTTCTGCTAGTTTCCCTTCCTCTTATTTTGTTTTCTTTTTGCAAATTTGGTTTCGTTTTTCTCTTTCCCAAGAATCCTCTACCAAATTTTCTTCTTTTCCCTCTCTATTTTTCTGCCGTTATCTTCCTCAAACCCTTCTTTTGCTGCTGAATTTGTGATTGGATTTGCTTTTATCCCCAACCAAATCATATTTGCTTTCTTCCCAATTTTGGCTTTGGCTTTTGATTCTCTTAACCTTCTATCAACTGTTCCTCATTCTTTGGTACCGATTATTGCTATTTGATTTTCTGCTGATTCCTTTTCCCTTTCGATTTTATCCCTTCTTAGGACAAACGTCCCCTCCTCCTTTCTTGCCGATTGTCTCTCCTTTTTCTACCTTCACTGTGCTGACTCTTTTCTTTATTCTACGGGTTTGCACTTTCGGTAAGTTGGTATTTGATTTGGCTTAAACTATTCTTGTAGATAATTGTTAATAGGGGTTTCGGCTAGATTGCAAGCAATAACCCAGTAGCTAGAGATCATCTTTTTCCAACGGGTTAAGTGTGTAGGGATTCGGTTGTTCAAACAAGGCAAGTGGCTGTTGATCAAGTGGATAAGTGTATTGAATAGGGTTTGTTTTAAATTCAATTGATATGCAATTAATCAAGTGTTTATGGGTGAACATAGGTTCTGGAGTGATCGAGGACTGTGTGTGCATCTTTCGTAACCAGGTGTGTAAACACGACTCTAGAAATAAAAATCGACAAAAAGCCAAAAAAGTAAAAGTCAACGCTACACAGGCGTGTGTTCGACGAGGTAGGCCATGTAACACCCCAGACCCGGCCCAAACATTACGGTCGAATTTGGTTTGTTACAGAGGAAAACATTTTTGAAAAAATCCTTTAGCCAATTCAATTTAAGGTAAAAGATATTGTCTTGTTTTAAAAAACAGTTGAGGTGTATAAAGAAAACAATACTTAGTTCGTTTAAAAATATATTAAGTCGATTGTTACCGATTTCGATATGTTCGATGTAGCACGTAAAAATATTTTACGCTTGAATTTAAGAAAATTTGTGTAATCATTTTAAAGTCACTAAGTGATTTAAACAAATTATCCAAACATGTAAAATAGTAAAAAAAAAAATAATCTTAGGAGGCCTTATTACAACTGAACAAATAAAACCAAAATAAAATAAAATAATTCAAAATCCATTTAATCCATATTTTCTTTGCATGGCCACCTCGAGTCCATCCGGCTCCTCATCCGCAATCTACGAGTCACCTGAAAAATATTAAAGGAAAAGGTGAGTCACCAAGACTCAATGTGTAACCCTTTTCTCGGTTTAATGCAACATCATAACACAAATCACAATCAAGTTTAACATGCACCCAAACTAACCATCCAAAACACCTTTTTCTACCCCGTGTGGTACCAAACCACTGGTGGTGCCAAACCACTGGTGACTTAAAGTCACGATATCCATCAATATTGTGGTGCCAAACCACTGGTGATGCCAAACCACTGGTGACCCGTAGTCACAAATAACAAGTTGTGGGGCCAACCCACGTGTGATACCAAATCACTGGCGTCAATCCCATAATATCATCTGTGGGGCCAACCCACTGTGGTGCTAAGCCACGGGGACGAGACGCTATGAGGTGCCAAACCTCTGGTGACAAAAGTCATGAAATGTGGTACCAAACCACTAGTGTTCGTCGACACGAATATCACTTCCCCCTCCTCTCGCTCAACCCACATCAATCAATGATATGCATATAACAGAATCATGCCCACATGTTTATTTAACAACATACATCGAATTTATCATCACCACATATTTATATGCCACATATACCAAATATGTCATGCTTCCCAAAAGCATCATAAAGAAAACTCATAACAACAAGGACTTACGATTCCTTGCTTATACCATGATGGTATTAAATCCAAATCTACATCAATTCAGGTTTAGCACATACATATGCATTTAACGATAGCTTAAAGGGAGTTTAATAGGAGGAAAAGAGATTTTGGTCACCAAGATAGGAAGTAGATAATCGCTAATAGGTATAGTCTAAAGAAAATAATGAGAAAATGAAGGCTTGGTTTGAGATAGGGGTTTCGGTTATGAGAAGAAAAGGAAAGAAATAGATTGAAGATGAGAGCTGTAGAGGATTTGGCCAAGGTCTAAGAAAGAAAAGAATGGTTTTCAGGAAGAAAAGGAAAGAAATTTGAGAGATTGAGAAAAGGAGAAAATCAAAGATGGAAGAGTTTGGGAATTTCGCTACTTGCAAATGAAGAAAAAGAAAAGATAAAAGATGGAGAGTATGCCTAAAGAGAATTCGCACTCCCCTATCACCTATTCTCCTTGTTGTCCACTCCCTTCAACAAGGAGTTCAAATTTCTACCAACACCTTGAATCACTCTTGGCCAATAGTTTAAAATAATTCAAAATAATTTGAATTTAACAAATGCCTACTTTTTCTCCTTGCCACCCTTTAAAAATTATTCAACTTAATCACCAAATAAAATGCTAATAATATCCTTATTATCCATATTATCCTAAAGTGTTTAAATTGAACACTATTCTCTCTCTTGCCATCCAAAATAAAGAGTAGAAAGGGAATTCCACAACTCGAACACCTGCTCCTTGCTCCCTTGATGGCGTCAACTCTAGCCCTTCAGTGGCCTCCCTCTTGCCACTTTTCCAAGGCCTTTTAGTGTCTAACATTCCTCATTTAACTTGTAACCCCTACTTACTAAGGCTCCTATCTTTAAAGCTTTACCAACAAATTTTCCTACCACTCGAGCCTACTAAAAGTTCATAACTAAGTCCTATTACACCACGAATAACATCACAAAGAATCCAATCACAAGCAAAATAATTTAATCACATATAGCCCCCATTTTAGGATGTTACGCTTCTACCCCTTAAAATAATTTCTACCTCGAAATTACCTCGATCAAAAGAGGTGGGGTATTGTTTGCATCACATCCTCGGTTCCCACGTAGCTTCCTCCGCACCATGGTTTCGCCACAAGACACCAAAGGTATCGACTTCCATGTAGAACTTTGACATCCCGATCTAAGATCCGAATCGCTCTTCCTCGAAAGATAAGTCCAAGCTTACTTCAATTTTGCTCTTCGCACAATGTGTGATGGATCGATCGATATCGCCTAAGCATCGACACATGGAAGACATCATGAATTTTCCTTAACTCTGCCGACAACTCGAGCTGATAAGCTACCGGTCCCACTCGCTTCAACACTGTATATGGCCCAATAAACCTAGGGCTTAGCTTCCTTTTTCACCCAAACCGCAACACTTTCTTCCAGGGCGACACCTTCAGAAAAACCTTATCTCCTACCTCATATTCCATTTCCTTGCGCTTGAGATCGGCATAAGACTTCTGCCTATCTGATGCCTCCTTGAGACGAGCCCGAATCATCTTAACTTTATCTTCGCCGCTACCAACTCGACCCAAGACATGTCGCTCACTTAATTCCGCCCAACACATAGGGTACGACACTTCCGCCCATACAATTACCTCGAATGGTGCCATCTCAATGCTCGCTGATAACTATTGTTATAAGTGAACTCGCCAAAGGTAGATACTCTTCCCAACTACCATCAAATCCGAATCACGCCCTCAAAGATATCTTCTAAGATCTGAATCACTCTTTCCGATTGTCCATCGCTTTGGGGTGAAAAGTCTTTCAAGTCCAATCTCATTCCCAAAGCCTGATGTAAAGCTCTCCAAAACCTTGACGTAAACCTCGGATCCCTATCCGAGATAATCGATACTGGCACACCATGCAATCTTACTATTTCAGCTACATATAACTTTGCTAGCTTTTGAAGCGAATAATCTACCCTTACTGGTATGAAATGTGCTGACTTGGTTAGTCGATCCACAATTACCCAAACCGAGTTCTTTTTACTAGGCGTGAGGGGTAGTCCACTGACAAAATCCATCGTGATCCTCTCCCATTTCCACTGAGGGATCTTCACTAGTTAAAGTAAACCCGATGGCAACCGATGTTCACTTAACTCACGACATGTCGACACTTCCCACAAATTCACCACCTCACGCTTCAACCCAGTGCCACCAAAACTGCTCTCGTAAATCTCCATACATCTTGATACCTCCCAGATGCATAGCGTATGGGCTGCTATGTGCATCCCAAGAATTCTCTCGCCTCAATTCCACATCTTTTGGCATACAAGCTCACCCTTGAAAGCATAATACTCCATCATCGGACAAGCTATACCCTTCTAAACCACCATTTTGAACTTGTAATCTTTGTGCATTCAGACTTTCATCTACTAATTATTTTTCCTTAATCTCCACGATCCAAGTCGCTTAACTTGCGCCCGCTAAAAGACTTCCATCGTTATATAGACTCAAATGAGCAAACATCGCCTTAAGTCCGCCATGACCTTCCGACTTAACGCGTCAGCCACCACGTTAGCTTTGCCCGGATGGTACTCAATTGAATAGTCGTAGTCCTTCAACAGCTCAATCCACCGTCGCTGCCTCAAGTTCAAATCCTTCTGAGTTAAAAGATACCTTAGACTTTTGTGATCCGTGTAGACTATCGACTTCTCCCCATACAAGTAATGCCTCCATATCTTCAAAGCGAAGACCATCGCCTAACTCCAAGTCGTGAGTTGGATAGTTAACCTCATGCGGTCTTAGCCGACGAGACGATAGGCCACTACCTTCCTTCCTACATCAACACACATCCCAACCCAAAGATGGGATGCATCACAATAAACCAGAATAACTTTCTTGCCTCAGTCAGACCAAAACCGAGCTTCATTAGAATCTTTCTTAGCTTGTCAAAACATTCCTGTTGCTTCTCCGACCATACAAATGAAACTCCTTTTCTTAATAACTTAGTCAACGGTGCTGCGATTAAAGAGAATCCTTCCACAAATCTTCGATAGTATCCTGCCAGACCCAGAAAACTCTGAACTTCTGCCACCGTCCTAGGTGGTTTCCAATCTAACACCACTTCGATCTTGCGAGGATCCACTCTAATCCCTTCAGTTGACACCACGTGACCTAAGAAAGCCACCTCACTAAGCCAAAATTTGCACTTACTGAATTTGGCGAATAACTGCTTTTCCCTCAAAACTTGTAGAACAATCCGCAAATGCTTGTCATGCTCTTCATCCGTCTTTGAGTAAACCAATATGTCATCTATAAACACCACGATAAATTGATCCAAGTACTGCTGAAACACTCTAGTCATTAAGTCCATGAATGCTGCCGGTGCGTTGGTCAACCCAAATGGCATCACCAAAAACTCGTAATGCCCATACCAAGTACGAAATGCCGTCTTGTGAACATCAACCTCCTTCACCTTAAGTTGATGATACCCTAACCTAAGATCTATCTTCGAGAAAATCGACGCACCCTTCAGTTGGTCAAATAAGTCATCTATCCGGGGTAACGGATACTTGTTTTTGATCGTTAACTTATTCAGTTGGCGGTAGTCGATACACATCCGCATTGAACCATCCTTTTTCTTGACAAATAGCACCGGTGCTCCCCACGGAGATATACTTGGTCGGATAAATCCTCGGTCTAAGAGCTCTTGAATTTGAACCTTTAGCTCTACCAATTTCTTCGGCGTCATTTGGTATGGTGCTATAGACACCGGCGCCGTTTCGGGCAACAAGTCTATACTGAATTCAACTTCTGGATCTGGAAGTAGCCCTGAAGTTCTTCTGGAAACATATCAGCGAATTCCTCTACTATTCGGACCTTCTCAACTGCTGACTCCTTAACTTTCAAAGCACAAATTCGAACCAAAAACGCTTCACAGCCCTTCCTAACCATCATCTCAGCCTTCAAAGCAGACACCACATTGGATAGGTAATCCCTTCTATTACCTATCATGACCACTTCATTACCCTCACCATCTTTAGAACCATGCGCTTAGCAACAAGAATCCAACATTGTCGATGCTTAACCAACCACCCATTCCAAGAATTAGATCGAACTCCTCAAATGGCGCTCCATCGATCGACCACAAACACTACCCCTTGGAGTTCTAGGGTACATCTCTATATAGCTTATTTACAACTACAAGTGACCTAGAGAGCTAATTCATCACATCTCCCAAGAAGTAGTCTCAAATTTTATGTTTATAGTCTCTACCACACTACTAGCAATGTATGAATCGTTGAACCCACATCAATTAATGCAACATATGGAAGACCAAAATTAGGAATGTACTGGGTTATGACGTCCGGTCGTCACCCTCCTCTCGACACCTCATCACGAGACTAAACCAGTTACCTTGCTTCTGTGTTGCCTGCCCCTCTTCCCGGAATTTCGTGACCTCGATTAGAACTATTGCTTCCCCTACCATTACCACGACCCCTTTGTGGTGGTTCTACATTTCTAACCTGAGCACGGTTCTGACCCTTTGGCTGATTCTTTGCCAACTTTTGAGGACAATCCCTTACACGATGATCCAAAGATCTACATTCAAAGCATCCCCTTTCACCGGTCCAACAACCTCCCTAATGTGATTTCCTACAGCGATTACACTGAGCTGGTCTCTGATTAGTAGTCATGGGCCTTCCTGCCTGATTCGGCCCACTCTGCCTAACCCTTTTCTGTGCATTACTACCCGATCCAGACGTCCCAAAGCCTCTTTTCTGCTTATTCCTATCATAGTTTTGTCTAACGGACTCCTTGACCCCTTCGGCTACCTTAGCCTTTTCCACCAAGACAGCAAACTCATGCTCCTGCTGTGGAGCAATCAGCAACCTTAAATCATCCCTCGGTCTTCAAAGCGGACACAATGTTTATACTCAGTTGACACAATTCCCCGAGCATAGCGACTCAAATTTCAAGAATTCTACTTTATACTTGACAACGACTTATTTCCTTGTACCAACCCCAGAAAGGCTTTCCTCTCACGCATCGGTGTAGCCGGGTGCCCACATACTTCTTCTGATAAGTAGCTTTGTAGAACTCCCAAGTAAGATTATCTGCCGTGGCACCATCCCGAACCGTGAGCCACCACTGATATGACTCATCCTTTAGAAGTGACACCGCTCCTTTCAGTTTCTCCTCATTCGTCAGATCGAGATCATCCATGATCCTCTCAGTCGATTCCAACCAAGATTCCGCAAGACTGGTGCCACTCCGATACACCCCTAATACCTCACCAATTAGCTCAAGTCTCTCAGGCATCGACTTTCGAGCTCCTCCACCTCCACCTATTCTAGCTACCCTTTCCAGAACCCACAGCATCGCCAGACACTGCGTCATCACCCGTCTAATCCTACTCCTTGGCTCCAAAAGTTGGGGGTGGTGGTGGCGGTGGTACCTCATTCTCCGACCCCTGACCCGACCTAACAGGTTCTGACACGGTCATCCTGCCCCTACCACGTCCACAATGGCCACGCCCTCTAGAGTTCATTTCTAGCGATTGAGGTTTAGTCGATTAAGAAATTTTATGGATTAGTAATTGTTTCACTTGGTTATCCATGAAGAAATTTTATGAAGAAAGTTTAATAGGGATTCTTCGATCAATCAAAGTTTTAAGTCCTCTATCCTAGTTCACACGAAAACACATCCATTCCTTAATACCTTTCATACTCACTCACTCTTGGGCATTTACATCTGCTTTATCCTGGGGTTTTTTTCGTCATTTTCCTCTGAGGGTATTTTTGTAATAAACCGAGGAAATTTTGAAAACTTTAGTAAATCAAGACATTTTGTAATTCCTAAAATTGAAGAGTATTTTCGAAAAATTTTCAATTTAAAGGTATGGCAGAATTTTGAAAACCGTGGGTATTTTGGTAATTTTGTCAATCGGGGTAATTTTGTAAATTTCAAAAGTCGTGTATTATTTTGAAATACTGAATGTTGGATGCTTTTGCAAAGTAAGAAAATTTTATTAAAATCAGGGTAATACGGTAATTTTAGAAACCAAAGGCATTTTCGTAATTTTGCCACTAGGGCATTTTCGTAATTTTGGTAAGTTGAAAAATATTTTGAAAATTTTCCAAAAATAAATTTTTGCTGCTATTAAAAGGAGTACTTTAATGATTTTTAAAGCTAGAGTTTTCATGAAACATGGCGAATCCCTTTCGGGTTTTAGTTATTGTGTTTAGCCTATGACCGAGTCCTCTTGGTTGGGGTGAACCGAAGCCACGCACCAGGTAGGATTCCTGCGAAGAGGAGGTGAGTCACGAGGACTGCTTAAATGCCAAGCTCTCCCGGATCCAATCCTAGACATGCACACCAGGGTTACCACACCCTAACACGGCGACTTGGTCGTAGGTTTGTTTAATTAAGCCATTAAAGTCTTATGTGATTTGTTGGGGTAAACTAGTCCTAGGGTTTTAACACTTATCATACTAACTATGTTCCATACCTACCCTTCTACAAATAATAATCCACAAATCGGAAGTACTTACTGTATGATTGGTGCAGGAGACTCGGTGCCATCTCGTTCAAAACCAAAACGTTTTCACAAAGGCCTACCAAAACATTTTGGGTCTTGGGCCCCACAATCGAGCTTTAAACTGGCTCGATATTAATTTTGTAACACCCTGCACCCGCCCAAACATTACGGCGAATTTGGTTTGTTACAGAGGAAAACATTTTGAAAAAATCCCTTTAGCCAATTCAATTTAAGGTAAAAGATATTGTCTTGTTTTAAAAAATAGTTGAGGTGTATAAAGAAAACAATACTTAGTTCGTTTAAAAATATATTAAGTCGATTGTTACCGATTTCGGATGTACTTGATGGCACGAAAAACATTTTACGTTTGAATTTAAGAAAATTTGTGTAATCATTTTAAAGTCACTAAGTGATTTAAACAAATTATCCAAACATGTAAAATAATAAAAAATAATAATCTTAGGAGGCCTTATTACAACCGAACAAATAAAATCAAAATAAAATAAAACAATTCAAAATCCATTTAATCCATATTTTCTTTAAATGGCCACCTCGAGTCCATCTGGCTCCTCATCCGCGATCTACGAGTCACCTGAAAAATATTAAAGGAAAAGGTGAGTCACCAAGACTCAATGTGTAACCCTTTTCCCGGTTTAATGCAACACCGTACACACAAATCACAATCAAGTTTAACATGCACCCAACTTAACCATCCAAAACACCTTTTTCTACCCCGTGTGGTACCAAACCACTGGTGGTGCCAAACCACTGGTGACCCGTAGTCACAAATAACAAGTTGTAGGGCCAACCCACATGTGATACCAAATCACTGGCGTCAATTCCATAATATCATCTGTGGGGCCAACCCACTGTGGTGCTAAGCCACGGGGACGAGACGCTATGAGGTGCCAAACCTCTGGTGACAAAAGTCGCGAAATGTGGTACCAAACCACTGGTGTCTGTCGACACGAATATCACTTCCCCCTCCTCTCGTTCAACCCACATCAATCAATGATATGCATATAACAGGATTAATGCCCACATGTTTATTTAACAACATACACCGAATTTATCATCACCACATATTTATATGCCACATATACCAAATATGTCATGCTTCCCAAAAGCATCATAAAGAAAACTCATAACAACAAGGACTTACGATTCCTTGCTTATACCATGATGGTATTAAATCCAAATCTACATCAATTCGTTTAGCACATACAATGCATTTAGCACGATTCTGAGTTATAAAGTGTGTATGTACACACTGTTCTAACGATAGCTCTAAATCCTCAAGAGTCAATCGGTCACACAAGATCTTCTTGCCCTATATTCAGCCATTACCCATGTTAGTGCCATTGACCATTCTACCCAACCAAAATATACCCAAAGGGTTACACATGAACCCGAAACCTTACCTACACGTCCTTTGAATACTAGCCACCACACCAAGTGTTTCTGCTTCCCTATAATCGGCAATCACATACCCATATTAATAGCCTTCGGCTTTTCAATCATTAAAACTATAGTCTATTAAAGTAGATCCTTACCACCACTTACCACCCGATTGCTGACGAATGAAGGCTTGGTTTGAATACCTCAAAATCTCGGAGCACCTAGATAGAATCAGTTTTAACACTAATTAGCCACCAATATTTTTCGGCTTTTCCCCTTCAACCAGGTCGACAAAGAGAAAGAAGAAAGGAGAGTTTCGGCTATTACTTACCTTCCCAATCGATTGGACAAAGAAATCCTGAAGAGTCTTATGCTTCCCCTAATATTCGGCCAAGGTGAGTTTAATAGGAGGAAAAGAGATTTTGGTCACCAAGATAGGAAGTAGATTTGGCTAATAGGGAAAGAAAATAATGAGAAAATGGGAGATAGGGGTTTCGGTTTTGAGAAGAAAAGGAAAGAAATAGATTGAAGATGAGAGTGTAGAGGATTCGGCCAAGGTCTAAGGAAAAGAGAATGGTTTTCGGTTTTGAGAGATTGAGAAAGGAGAGAAAATCAAAGATGGAAGAGTTTGGGAATTTCAGCTACTTGCAAATGGAGAAAAAAAAAGACAAAAGATGGAGAGTATGCCTAAAGAGAATTGGCACTCCCCTATCACCTAGTCTCCTTGCAGTCCACTCCTCTTCAACAAGGAGTTCAATTTCTACCAACACCTTAAATCACTCTTGGCCAATAGTTTAAAATAATTTAAAATAATTTGAATTTAACAAATGCCTACTTTTTCTCCTTGCCACCCTTTAAAAATTATTCAACTTAATCACCAAATAAAATACTAATAATATCCTTATTATCCATATTATCCTCAAGTGTTTAAATTGAACACTCTTCTCTCTCTCTTAGTCAAAATAAAGAGTAGAAAGGGAATTCGCAACTCTAACACCGGCTCCTTGCTCCCCTTGATGGCGCTAACTCTAGCCCTTAAGTGGCCTCCTCTTGCCACTTTTCCAAGGCCTTTTAGTGTCTAACATTCCCTCATTTAACTTGTAACCCCTACTTACTAAGGCTCCCTATCTTTAAAGCTTTACCAACAAATTTTCCTACCACTCGAGCCTACTAAAAGTTCATAACTAAGTCCTATTACACAACGAATAACATCACAACAATCCAATCACAAGCAAAATAATTTAATCACAAACAACCCTCCATTTTAGGATGTTATAGGCCATGTGCGATTCATGGTTTGGGTGGGCCACATGGGTATATGGGCCCCACACGGGCGTGTGGGATTATTTGGCCAGGCCGTGTGATCCATACATGCGTGTAGGCCCACATAAGAAATTGCATGGGCTTGTGGGCCCATTTTCTACTGTTCGACTGCAAAGGTTGCACAAGTCGCCAGAGTTAACTGTGGACCTACTGTAGGTTCGATGAGCGTACCTAGACCCCTAATTGACTAAATTGACAGTATGACTGATATGAATAAGCTTGATGATGTTCCACTGATTTGATACTGTATGCCCTAACTACATTCATGATATTCTATTATAGCATGTTATATTTACATATTGCATTGCATTGGGTTGGGGGTTTATTTTTTCGGAAGAAGTGTACTGAAAGGCCTCGAGCCTAATTTACTAGCAGTTCAGTTGCAAAATAATTTTTTAGTTCCGCAACTGGTACTACTTGGAGTGTAGGGATGAGTGGTTGATTATATCCCCACATGGAGTGTAGGGTTGGTCGGAGATAGAGTGTAGAGGTTGGTTGGGTAGGATTTCCTGATTGCATATTGATTCTTTATCATTCTCGAGATGGGCTAAAGCCCGAACTGATATTGATATTGTAATGGGCTAAGGCCCTCACTGAAATTGAAACCGTTACTGAAATGAGCTTAGGCCTAGATTATGATTGCTTTCTATCTAGTTGTTTTATATGGGATTACACACTGAGTTTTCGTAAGCTCACCCATTTGTTTTATCTTTATAAGTAATCCCCAAATAGGTGGATCGGTGCAGTGGAGGAATCAACGGTGGCCATGTAACAGACCGAATTTGACCCTAGTCGGAACGGTGGTTTTAGGACCACAAATCTGAGTTTGAGAAATATTTTAATATTATATTTTGTATTTATTATATGTGAATTAATGTGTGTGAAAGTCTCATAGAAAATTTATCGTTTAAGTGTTTAATTTAACGAAAAGGACTTAATCGCGTAAAGTGTAAAAGTTGTAGGCTATAGAGTAAAGTGCTAGAATGAGGATGGCTTTTAATATGAAGCATTAAATGGGTAAATAACCCATTTTAAGTTAGTGGGTGACATATGACATGTTTAACCTTAATTTTATATTGCATAATTATTTATAATAAGGTTATAAAGGTAAATGAATAAATGCCATATATATGTTAAATAAAACATAAAAAATGGCCATTATCATCTTTTATTTGCTTGGCGAATGTTGAGAAAATAAATGGGGTTTGGTTTCCTTTGAATTTCGCAACTTCAATCACAAATTCAAGGTTAGTTTGATTTGGTTCTTGATAATTTTACGTTTTTGAGATCGTTGCTTGAACCGTAGTGACCCATGTTAAAATTTTTAAATCTAAGCATGCTTGATGTTCGCCATTATTGTGTTCATATGGTTTTGATGTTAAATGATTTTAGATGAAAGATATGTTAAAGATTAGTATGTTTTGTATTGGAAGTTTTGATGAAATTGAGTATTTAGGGCTAATTTGTAAAAATAAATTTTATAGGGACTTATTTGTGAAATAAATGAAATAAATGGACTTGTAAGGTCCCTAGGAAGATTTGGCTCTTGAGTAGCATGGGGAAATTTTGTGTATTTTGTGGTTTATGCAAATAGGACTAAATTGTAAAAATGTGAAACATTAGGGGTAAAGTGGTAAATTGCCCATTTATGTGTTTTGGGACTAAATTGAAATTAAATGTACTTGAATGAGCTAAATTTTAATGTGTTTAGATCAAGAACAAAGAAAAATGGATTTGGATCGGAGAAAGACAAAGGTTATCGACTAGCCGGATTACGTGGTTCGTCGACAATGAGGTAAGTCCTTAAGCAAGTATATGCCAAAGAATTATTTAGGAACATAGTATATGATGATTTTGAATATTTAAAGCATAATTATACATGTTGGCGAATGTGGAGTATGAATTTGTAGTGAAATTAATTTGGTAAACACAATGTGAATATGTATGTTTTGATTAATATGTGAAAGTAAAAGGAAGAAT
Organism: Gossypium rotundifolium; assembly: GCA_025506655.1. Classification (NCBI taxonomy): domain Eukaryota; kingdom Viridiplantae; phylum Streptophyta; class Magnoliopsida; order Malvales; family Malvaceae; genus Gossypium; species Gossypium rotundifolium. The sequence continues at coordinate 153,599,429 of CP106731.1, forward strand.
ATGAGATGGATAATAGTTTAGTACTAAGTCACTGTGTATCACAAAGTTAAATGTGTTGATATTCGGCTTTGTGCCTAGCGTGCTTAGTCTTTGGTGATATATTAAGCTTCGTGCCTAGCAGTGCTTAGTCTTGGTGATATATTCAAAGCTTCGTGCCTAGTAGGCTTAGTCTTGGGTGATATATTCAAGCTTCGTGCCTAGCGTGCTTAGTGCCGTGATATATTCGGGCTTTGTGCCTAGCAGAGGCCTAGTGTCGGTGATATATTCTAAGCCGTGCCTACGGGCTTAATGCTGGGTGATACTTTAAAACGAAGGAACCATAAATTACTCGAGGTGTAACATAGTGAATCTATTGTGTTAAAAACTCGTAAGCATAAGTCCCATTTGAATTCATCGAAGTAAGGTAAGTTGTGATTAATGTTACTTGAGTTGAAATATATTATGTTAAGAAGGATGTTATGTGAATTTGAGCTCATAATCGACGTGTATGAATATAGAAATAATAGAATTTTGGTGTGATAATGTAATGGATATAAATGTTGAATTTACATGATTATAAACATGTGATTCATGTAACATATGTACTTTGTGCTTTGATGAGTTGCGAGTTGATGGTAGTGAAGTATAAGTAATTGAGTAAATACATTACTAGTATTCGGTTTTGTATCGCTTGCATATCGAAATATACATATACAATGTCCTACATTTATTGATTAAAATTTTCAAGTGCTTGATTAGTGAATTATCTTTTGCTTAAGACTTACTAAGCTAGTGAGCTTACTCGTATGTGTTTGTATTTCTGTTTTATAGATAATTGATTCAACTATGGACTTAGGGGATCATAATTGATTCAACTATGGACTTAGGGGATCATCAAGAAAGTCAACCACACTATCACTCTCTTTGGTATATATATGTTTACTTTTCGAATCAAAGGCATGTATAGGCTGAATTATGACTTGAATGAATGATGTTTGGTTTTGTAAATGTATATATATATGGCCTTGTGAATAAGGCTATTACTTTTGGTTAAGCATCGTTTGTATGATTGATATAATGGTTTGTTTTAATTTTTGGTATAAGAGGTATGCAAATTATGTTTGGAAGTTTAATATGGTTATGTAGAATTAATCATTTATATGTATTATATATATATGTATGTATAAGTATGCATATTATGTCGTGTGAATTTTTCTACTTAAATTATTATGTGGTTGGTTATAATTCAGAGCTGGTCATGAAAATGTGTATACTTATGTTTTGGGTTTATCATTGGAGTTTTAAATTGAGGACCTAATATATGGTCAATGGATTGGTTATATTTATATATTTTGGACTAGTCACATATCATACGTGTTTGGTAGGTTATTCAATAATCTTTGTGTCCATTAATTAATAAGGTAGGATGAATTGATAATTATGGTTTGACATGGTTTTTGTTTTAGGGACATTGCATATTATGATAGCATGATGTGTATGTTTGGTTATGCTATAATGTTCGAATGTCACATATGAGAAGGAAAAGCTAATAGAGTATCATGGATCTATTCATTTTATTATGCATATTTGTATAAGGTATAAAAGATATGTTGTTATTAGACTAATGAAATAGATGTATTTATATATGTTTAACATATGAAATTTGGTGTTGTTATGTGGAAGCTTGATTGAAACTTGTATAGATTATGAGTAATGATGTATTGCATTATGAATCATGGTTGTTTGTAATGTAAGTCTTAATCATCATTTGTTGATATGGAAATTTAAATATGCGTATTGGGTTTATTCCATATATGGTATGCTAAATTGTGTCTAGTTCGTTAACGCCTCATAACCCTAATTCGGCGACAGTGCAGGTTAAGGGTGTTACATTTTATTGGTATCAGAGCTACGGTTTAGTCGATTCTAGGACTACCAGTAGTGCGTAAGAGTCTAGCTATACATGCCTTTGAATTGTATATATGATAGTGTGGTGACTTGACAATTTCAATTGTATTTTATATAGTAAATGGATGCTGATCCCGATAGAGCCGTAGCTGATGATGTGGAGAGCATTGCGCCTATTCCCGCATGTGGATTAGCGCCATTAGACTCTCGACCAGTTTTCAGTAGCCATGAGGGGGAGGCTAAATGTAACACCCCAAACCCGGTCAGCATACCACAACCGGATCTGGCATGTCACGGAATGATAACCTTTTGGAAACGAAAGTTTGTCGGATAATTTTCTTTAGAAAACCTTTTTGGAAATCTGTGCTTAAAGTCTAATTATTGTCACAAGTTTTTAGAAAACATTCAAGTTATCTTTGTTATCATATTTTAAGTGATGTTACCTGATGGCAACGCTTTAAAGAAAACGAAGGAGTTATAGTTTTAAAAACATTGCGTTCTGCCGGTTAATTAAAAAAATCATTTATCCCACATAGTTAGAATAATAGCAATAATAAAAATAACCAAAACAATTCTTAGTGGCCTTATTACATAACCCAAAATCAAAATTTAAAATTTGAATAGTAACTAAAAGAATTCAAAGTCCAAATAACATGCATGGCCGCCTCGAGTCCTTCCGGCTCCATCTCTGTAATCTACCCATCTGCAAAATATAAAGGAAGGGGTGAGTCACCAAGACTCAGTGTGTAAATCCCCAACCCTATAATGGATTCACTTACACAAACTATCAGTAGCAATATGCAAAAGCATGCAAAACATGCAACCCATAACCTAGCCATCCCAACACCTTTAACTACCCCGTGTGGTCAAAACCACTGGTGGTCAAAACCACTGGTGATCGTAGTCACAATATATCGGTGTGGTCAAAACCACTGATGACCGGAGTCACAAATCAAGTGATGGGGCCAACCCATCCTGTGGTCAAAACCACTGATGATAATCCCGTAAATAATCTCGTAGGGCCAACCCACTGTGGTACCAAACCACTGGGACGAGTCACAAATCGATATGTGGTCAAAACCACTAGTGGTCAAAACCACTGGGACTTAGTCACAAAAAATAATATCAAGACGGGGCCAACCCATCGTGTGGTCAAAACCACTGGTGACAGTCCAAAATAAATCATCCCCTCCTCTCATCAAACCCATCATCATGCTCATAACATACATGCCATAGTATCGAATGATCATGCAATTAACATATAACATAGCATCAACGGTTCATGATGATGTATACTAAAAGTCACATAACAGGGGACTTACCTGAAATGCAAGTACATACCTACAAGGTATAATCACTGATTTCATTACTAAAACAATATTATGTTAGGTACATTATACTAATAGAGTGTGTAAGCGTTACACACCTGACTATACGGAAATCCCAAAACTACGCGATACCACGAGATCCCGAAACGTATGTCCTTACTGCACCTACAATCGGCCAACATCACCCTTTAGATCTAAAGCCATTCGGCTTATTCACAAAGTCCCGAAAGATGAATCGCACAAGGTTAATTCCTTACCTTAGTGCCGATTTGGTTTCCAACCAAATCTCGAAACCACACACTAAGTCCCCCTTACAATCGGCCACACCCTTAATCAGCAGTCAAATCTTCCAACTTCACTGTATTCGGCTACTTCACCTCCCCCCTACAATCGGCTTAACACAACATTAGAGATCTAGAGGCTATTTGGCCAAAACATATATCCCGAAACCAAAAGGGATTATCATCTTTTTACCTTGATGACTGATTCGGCTCAAACACCAAATATCGGCACCCCTTAATGGTGTTAGAGGTTTCAGCTACACACCTTCCTGCAATTGATTAACACTACATCAACTCTCATAGCCATTCGGCTATGATCAACAAATCCCAAAAGGAGTAAACCATACCACAACAACCACACTTACCTTAACGCACAAGATTTCTCTGGCTTTTACCAAGATTTGCCCTAACACCCAAAGATAGAAGAATCAACAACCAAAAGAGAAGGTGAGACTACTAAGAGATTCGGCCATAAACCAAAAGAGAGAAAGAGAAAGGCAGTAATGAAATAATAAGGACTTACCACACCAAGATTTGGGATTCGGCAAAGAGAATCAAGAAGAGATGAATGTCGGCACTTGGGATGATGAAAAGAGAATACAAGAAGAGGGGTTTATGAGCAAAATATTCGGCCAAGATGAATGAGAGGACTTTCAGCACAAAGGATTTGAAAGAGAGAAGAGGAAAGATAGGTGTAAAAGGTTCGGCTATGGTGTTTTCGGCTTTGAGCAAAATAGGAGGAAAAAGAGAGAGATGAGGGAGATGAAAATTTCGACCAAGTACTTTGAGAGAAAAAGAAATAAAGTAACACTAAAGAGCTTAGAGGGACATTCGGCTATACCACAATCTCCTCAAAACCGATAGCCCCCTTTGCCCACAATCCACCATTCGCCAACTCTCTTCAAATGAGTTTGAAAATATCCCAGCTCCTCAATTCCCTCATTTACATCTTATTTGACTCCCTCTATCCTTATCCCCCAGAGTCCAACCTGAGCACTCCTCCTTCTAGCTTGTGGCGTCAAAATAAGTAAGCAGAAAAGAGATTTCTGCAGCTCGAACCAAGGTTCTCCCTGCTCCCTGTGGCGTCACCTCCCTTTTGATTTAAGTGGCACCTCCTTGCCACTTTACCAAGGCACTTCTTGTGTTTAAAACTCCCAATAACTCCTCTTAACCCCTAATTCCCCTAGCTCTATTTCCTTAAATGCCAAGACATAATTTTTAGCCCTAACTCAAGCCTAACATAGGGTTGTAACTAAACCCCAAAACATGTTAAATGAACATTATAGACAATTCATCACATGCAACACAAGGAAAACACAGAACCCCATTTTAAGGATGTTACACTAAACAAGCCTTCTATCAAATGATGAACGAATGGTTTACCCAATTTATTCAAACTAATCCAGCTGTACAACAACCTCCACCCCCAAATAATCCAACTCCGATACCTTTAGCACCCCTGATGATAGATCCGATGAGATCTAACAGGCCTCCCGTTGATAAAATAAAGAAATATGGGGCCGAGGAATTCAAGGCCAATGATGATGATGACGCAGAGCGAGCCGAGATGTGGCTTGATAACACTATTCGGGTATTTAATGAGTTATCTTGTACTCTAGATGAATGCCTAAAGTGTGCTATATCTCTACTTCGGGACACTGCCTATCACTGGTGGAACACACTGGTATCCGTAGGTCCGAAAGAAAAAGTAACTTGGGACTTCTTCCAAATTGAGTTCCGTAAGAAATATATCAGTCAGAGATTCATCGATTAGAAACGGAAAGAATTTCTGAAATTAAAACAGGGTCGCATGACTGTGACGAAATATGAGCGGAAGTTTGTCAAATTGAGCCGTTACGCTCGGGAGTGTATATCTACCGAAGCCATTATGTGTAAAAGATTTGAAGACGGCCTGAATGAAGACATAAAGTTACTTGTTGGCATTCTTGAAATCAAAGAGTTTGTGACATTAGTCGAGCGAGCTTGTAAAGCGAAAGAGCTTGGAAAGGAGAAAAGAAAAGTCAAGTTGAAGCTAGAGACACTCAAAAAGATCATCGAGTAAAATTTTCCATTCATGCATAAGAAGTTCAGAGATGACCCTAGTCAATATAAAGCCACTTCAGACCTGCCTAGACGTGATCGACCTCCAGTGAGATCCCGAGCCACGTCGATAGCTAGTGTCGATAATGTTTCATAGAACTGGGCTGAGTGTAAATATTGTGGGAAATGGCATCTTGGGAGTTGTAGAGTTCGTGATCGATCCTACTTTAAATGTGGATCGTCGAATCATTTTATTCGAGAGTGCGGATGTTAGTGAGTAAAATATAACTCGAACACTAGACCGAGCGATCTTGCCAAGACGGGTAGACCACTCGGACATTCGTGCAATGTATGTGGCGATCGAGAGAGGATGAAGGACACATAATACGATCAAAGGCTAGAGCTCCAGCTAGAGCTTATGCTACACGAGCGTAGAGGATGCTTCCTCATCCGATGTCATTACCGATACTTTCACCCTTTATGATACTACTGTGATTGCATTGATTGATCCTGGTTTGACTCATTCATATGTGTATGAAACTCTAGTATTCGGTAAGACTCTCCCAGTTGAGTCTGCTGAGTTTGTGATTCGTGTGTCCAACCCTTTGGGTAGATGTGTATTTGTTAATAAAGTGTGTAGAGGTTACCCGTTGATGATTCGGGATATTGCTTCCCAATCGATTTAATGTTGTTGCCCTTCATGAGTTCGACATAGTTTTGGGAATGGATTGGTTAACTTCACATGATGCGGTGGTGAATTGCAAAAGAAAGCTTATTGATTTGAGATGTCGAGCGGTGAGATCATCGAATTGGATCCATGATTTAAGTAAGTTTCCTCTGAAATATCCTCGATGTTAGCTTTGAAAGTATGTGAGAAAAGGGTGCAAAGCTTATTTGGCCTATGTCTTTGGATAATAAAGTGTCCGAAAAGAATATTGAATCAGATTGATTGTGTGTGAATACCGGATGTATTTCTGAAGAACTACCGGTTTACCACCATTACGAGAGATTGAGTATGGCATTGAATTAGCACACGAATCTCGATAGCTCGTATCGGATGGCACCTCTCGAGTTAAAAGAGTTGAAAGCACGATTGCAAGAGTTAACAGATAGGGCTTTGCACAATCGAAGTTTCTCTCCTTGGGGTGCACCAGTTCTTTTTGTGAAGAAGAAAGATGGAATGATGGGAATGTGTATTGATTATCGAAGAATCTGGATAAGGTAACTATAAAGAATAAGTACCCATTACCTCGGATTGATGATTTGTTTGATCGGTTGAAAGGGCTTGGTATTTTCAAAATAGATTTGAGATCGGGTTATTATCAGTTATGAGTCAGAGATACAGATGTACCAAAGACTGCATTCCGGACGAGGTACGAACATTTTGAGTATCTGGTTATGCCTTTTGGACTCACTAATGCACCTGCTATTTTTATGGACCTAATGAATCGGGTCTTCAGACAGTTTTTGGATCGGTTTGTAGTAGTGTTTATTGATGATATACTGATCTACTCCAAAGATGAAACCGAGCATGCCGAGCATTTGAAATTAGTGCTACAAACTTTGCTAGATCAACAGCTGTATGCAAAGTTTAGTAAATGTGAGTTCTAGATGAATGAAGTCAGTTTCTTGGGTCATGTTGTTTCAGCATCAGGTATTCGGGTGGATCCAAACAAAATAACGGGTATACTCGATTGGAAACCACCAAAGAATGTTTTTAAAATTTGAAGCTTTCTAGGCCTTGCGGGATACTACAGACGGTTTGTAAAAGGTTTTTCTGTGATAGCTACACCTTTGACAAGGCTACTACAGAAAGATGTTAAGTTTGAGTGGTCGGAAAAGTGTCGGAAAAGTTTCAAACAAATGAAAGCTCTTTTGATCGAAGCTCAGTGTTAACTCGCTGAATCGGGTAAAGAATTTGTCATTTTAGTGATGCTTCTTTGAATGGGTTGGGTTGCATTTTGATGCGAGAAGGCAAAGTTATAGCCTACGCTTGAGACAATTGAAGCCGCATCGAAGAAATTATCGACTCACGATCTAGAATTAGCGACCATTGTTTTGCATTGAAAATTTGGCGTCATTACTTATTCGGTGAGAAATGTCACGTTTATTCGGATCATAAAAGTCTAAAGTATTTGATGACTCAGAAAGATCTGAACTTGAGACAACGCAGATGGTTAGAATTGTTGAAAGACTATGAGTTGGTGATTGACTACCATCCGGGAAAAGCCAATGTTGTTGCAGATGCGTTAAGTCAAAAATCATTATTTGCTCTTCGTGCGATGAACGCACAGATGGTTATGTCTGGTGATGGTTCGATCATAGCCGAGTTATAAGCAATACCGATGTTTATTCAGCATATTTGTGATGCACAGAAAGTTGACAAATATTTGATTGCTAGACGGATTCAGTGTGAAAAAGGTACGGAATTAGATTTTCAAATTGATGCAAATGACTGTTTGAACTTTAAAAGCCGAATATGTGTTCCGAAGAACTCGGAGTTGATTCAGATGGTTCTGAGTGAGGCTCATAGTGGTCGATTATCGATACATCCGGGTAGCACAAAAATGTATAATGATTTGAAACATTTTTATTAGTGGCCTAGCATGAAACGAGATATATCTAAATTTGTGTCAAAGTGCTTAGTTGTCAGCAAGTAAAAGTCGAGCATCAAGTGCCTTCTAGGTTACTTCAGCCGATCATGATACCTGGATGGAAATGGGATAAAATCACTATGGATTTTGTATCTGGTTTGCCTATGACACCGAGCAAGAAAGATGCAGTCTAGGTTATAGTAGATAGACTGACAAATCAACTCATTTTGTACCGATTTGTATGGACTTTTCACTCAATAAACTTGCTGAGTTGTATGTATCTCAAATCGTGAGATTACATGGTGTCTTAGTTCTATTATCTCGCATGAGACACGAGATTCACATCGCAATTGTGGAAGAAGTTACAGGATGCTTTAGGTAATAAACTTCATTTTAGCACCGCCTTTCACCTGCAGACAGACGGTCAATCTGAGCGAACCATTCAAACACTTGAGGACATGTTGAGATGTTGCGTTCTCAAGTTTGAAGGTACGTGGGAAAAGTACTTACCTTTGATTGAATTTGCCTATACTAACAGTGTTCAATCAAGTATCAAAATGGCACCCTATGAAGCTCTATATGGCCGTAAGTGTCGTACGCCTTTGTACTGGACCGAGCTCAGTGAGAAGAAGATACAATGGGTTGATTTGATTAAAGAGACTGAACAGAAAGTGGCTATAATCAAAGTAGTTTGAAAGCTGCATCAGATCGTCAAAAGTCTTATGCTGATTTGAAACGCAAAGATATAGAATTTCAAGTCAGAGATCGGGTATTCTTGAAAGTATCTCCGTGGAAGAAAGTACTTCATTTTGGTCGGAAAGGCAAACTGAGTCCGAGATTTATCGGACCGTATGAAATCATCGAACGTATTGGGCTTGTTGCTTATAGGTTGAAGTTACCTCCTGAATTAGAAAAGATACACGATGTATTTCACGTTTCTATGCTCCGTAGATACAAATCAGATCCGTCACATGTGATTGCTCTATCTGAGATTGAAATTCGACCCGATATGGCGTATGAGGAAGAACCGATCCGTATCTTAGCTTGGGAAATGAAAGAGTTAAGAAACAAAAGGATTCCATTAGTGAAAGTACTATGGAATCGTCATGGAGTTGAAGAGGCTACGTGGGAGCCTGAGGACTCAATGAGGCAACAATATCTGACGTTGTTTAACGGTAAGATTTTCGAGGACGAAAATCCTTAAGGGGAGAGAGTTGTAATAGACCGAATTTGACCCTAGTCGAAACGGTGGTTTCGAGACCACGAATCTGAGTCTGAGAAATGTTTTAATATTATATTTTGTGTTTATTATATGTGAATTAATGTTTGTGAAAGTCTCGTAGAAAAATTTATCGTTTAAGTGTTTAATTTAACGAAAAGGACTTAATCGCGTAAAGTGTAAAAGTTGCAGGCTATAGAATAAAGTGCTAGAATGAGGATGGCTTTTAATATGAAGCATTAAATGGGTAAATAACCCATTTTAAGTTAGTGGGTGACATATGACATGTTTAACCTTAATTTTTATATTGTATAATTATTTATAATAAGGTTATAAAGGTAAATGAATAAATGTCATATATATGTTAAATAAAACATAAAAAAGGCCATTATCATCTTTTATTTGCTTGGCGAATGTTGAGAAAAGAAATGGGGTTTGGTTTCCTTTGAATTTTGGCAACTTTAATCACAAATTCAAGGTTAGTTTGATTTGGTTCTTGATAATTTTTACGTTTTGAGATCGTTGCTTGAACCGTAGGTGACCCATGTTAAAATTTTTAAATCTAAGCATGCTTGATGTTCGCCATTGTTGTGTTCATGTGGTTTTGATGTTAAATGATTTTAGATGAAAGATATGTTAAAGATTAGTATGTTTTGTATTGGAAGTTTTGATGAAATTAAGTATTTAGGGCTAATTTATAAAAATAAATTTTTATAGGGACTTATTTGTGAAATAAATGAAATAAATGGACTTGTAAGGTCCCTAGGAAGATTCGGCTCTTGAGTAGCATGGGGAAATTTTGTGTATTTTGTGTTTTATGTAAATAGGACTAAATTGTAAAAATGTGAAACATTAGGGGTAAAGTGGTAAATTGCCCATTTATGTGTTTTGGGACTAAATTGAAATGAAATGTACTTGAATGAGCTAAATTTTAATGTGTTTAGATCAAGAACAAAGAAAAATAGATTTGGATCGGAGAAAGACAAAGGTTATCGACTAGCCGGATTACGTGGTTCGTCGACAGTCGAGGTAAGTCCTTAAGCAAGTATACGCCAAAGAATTATTTAGACCATAGTATATGATGATTTTTGAATATATAAAGCATAATTATACATGTTGGCCGAATGTGGAGTATGAATTTGTAGTGAAATTAATTTGGTAAACACAATGTGAATATGTATGTTTGGATTAATAGGTGGAAGTAAAAGGAAAAATATGAGATGGATAATAGTTTAGTACTAAGTGCTGTGTATCACAAAGTTAAATGTGTTGATATTCGGGCTTCGTGCCTAGCAGGCTTAGTGTCGGTGATATATTCGGGCTTCGTGCCTAGCGTGCTTAGTACTGGTGAGGTGCTTAGTGTGATATATTCGGGCTTCGTGCCTAGCAGGCCTAGTGTCGGTGATATATTCGGGCTTCGTGCCTAGCAGGCTTAATGCCGGTGATACTTTAAAATGAAGGAACCATAAATTACTCGAGGTGTAACATAGTGAATCTATTGTGTTAAAAACTCGTAAGCATAAGTCCCATTTGAATTCATCGAAGTAAGGTAAGTTGTGATTAATGTTACTTGAGTTGAAATATATTATGTTAAGAAGGATGTTATGTGAATTTGAGCTCATAATCAACGTGTATGAATATAGAAATAATAGAATTTTTGGTGTGATAATGTAATGGATATGAATGTTGAATTTACATGATTATAAACATGCGATTCATGTAACATATGTACTTTGTGCTTTGATGAGTTCTGAGTTGATGGTAGTGAAGTATAAGTAATTGATTAAATACATTACTAGTATTCGTTTTGTATCGCTTGCATATCGAAATATACATATACAATGTCCTACATTTATTGATTAAAATGTTAAAGTGCTTGATTAGTGAATTATCTTTTGCTTAAGACTTACTAAGCTAGTGAGCTTACTACGTATGTGTTTGCATTTACATTTTATAGATCACCGATTCAACTACGGGCTCGGGGATCATCAAGAAAGTCAACCACACTATCACTTTTTTGGTATATATATGTTTACTTTTTGAATCAAAGGCATGTATAGGCTGAATTATGACTTGAATGAATGATGTTTGGTTTTGTAAATGTATATATATATATATATATATATATATATATGCCTTGAATAAGGCTATTACTTTTGATTAAGCATCATTTGTATGATTGATATAATGGTTTGTTTTAATTTTGGTATAAGAGGTATGCATATTATGTTTGGAAGTTTAATATGGTTATATAGAAATAATCATTTATATGTATTATATATATATATGTATAAGTATGGATATTATGTCGTGTGAATTTTTCTACTTAAATTATTATGTGGTTGGTTATAATTGAGCTGGTCATGAAAATGTGTATACTTATTTTTGGGTTGATCATTGGAGTTTTAAATTGAGGACCGAATATATGGTCAATGGATTGGTTATATTTATATATTTTGGACTAGTCACATATCATACGTGTTTGGTAGGTTATTCAATAATCTTTATGTCCATTAATTAATAAGGTAGGATGAATTGATAATTATGGTTTGACATGGTTTTTGTTTTAGGGACATTGCGCATATTATGATAGCATGGTGTGTATGTTTGGTTATGCTATAATGTTCGAATGTCACATATGAGAAGGGAAAGCTAATAGAGTATCATGGATCTATTCGTTTTTATTATGCATATTTGTATAAGGTATAAAAAGATATGTTGTTATTAGACTAATGAAAGAGATGTATTTATATATGTTTAACATATGAAATTTGGTGTTGTTATGTGGAAGCTTGATTGAAACTTGTATAGATTATGAGTAATGATGTATTGCATTATGAATCATGGTTGTTTGTAATGTAAGTCTTAATCATCATTTGTTGATATGGAAATTTAAATATGCGTATTGGGTTTATTCCATATATGACTGTGCTAAATTGTGTCTAGTTCGGTAACGCCTCATAACCCTAATTCGACGACGGGTACGGGTTAAGGGGTTTTACAGGCCACACGACTCATTTCATTCTATCTTAGTAATTGTAATACCCTGGATTATGGCTTATGCATTATTTGCTTAATTATATGAAATAGCATGCCTTTGTGTGTTAAGAATGTGTTGTATGAATTTTGTGAACTTTAGAAAATAGGAGAGTGCCTTAGAAATTATTAGATTTTAAATCTAAAAGAGGGAGCTAGTCTGATAAGGACTTAAAAGAAATAGTAGAAGAATTGTGACATGAAATTGGGCTTGGTTAAGTGGCTTGGAGGCGCCACTTAAAGCCTCTGTAAGTGACGCCACAAGCAGGTGCAAATGGGCCAGGGTTCGAGTTACAAGGGAGGCAAAATAAGAACTTTTATTTTGCGGCAATAAGGAGTAGAGGTGGACAGCATAGGGAGACTGAGGAAGGAGCTTTAGATGTGCTTAAACTCTTTGTGATAATTATTTTTTTAATCAATTATTTTAAAGGAGTAGATAAAAGATAAAGTAGGAGAAGAAAATGGGATGTGATAAGGAAGGATAATAGTGGCCGGCCAAGGGGCTCTTTGGTTGGTAAAAATCGGTCATGAAAGGGAGGCTTAAGTGCCAAATTTTAGTTAGTATCTTGCTACCGAAACTTTGAGTAGATTTTCCCTTTTCTTTCTTTTCATTGGAAGCCGAATTCTTCCTTGTCATCTTTGCCAAAATTCTTCAAACTCTTCTTTTCTTTTTCCTCTATTTTGACCGAACCTATATCTCTTTTCATCCTTGTTGAAGCTGGATACACAAGTGACTTATAGCCGACTATTCTCTAAGCCTCAAAGCCGAATCTGTGTGGTGCCAGGCATAAGTGCTGTCGATTTCTGTGGTAAGGGAAAGATTAAACGCTATTCAATTTCCTTTCTTTTCTTTCTAGCCAAAACTTAGGGACTAATTCTATTCCTGTTCTTTGGCCAAAAACTTGAAGGAGGAGGTCTTCGGGACTTTTAAAGATCTAAGGTAAGCCATTCGGCCAAGGGCCATCTATTGAGATTTAATGTTAGAATTGGACCTAACATGTACTCCGTAGGATTTCAACATCTCCTTGGTTACGTGACTATTTCTGGGATTTGGAATCATAAGGTAAGTGAAGGTGCATATTCAGCCATATTAGTTACTATGTTAGCCGAATCTAACTATGGATATTTAGGGGTAGTCGACAGTGGTATACAAGGATTTCGGGATTTCAAATCGCAAGGTAAGCACTTATGTACAATCGGCCAAGGCCATATTTGGTGTTTTAAGATCTATTCCTTATTTGTTCAAAAGTCGAAACTAACCAAGTTAAGTGATTTAGCATTGGCCGATTGAAGGGTAGGAAGATCACAGATTTTCGGGATTTGATTAATAATCAAATCGGCAACAAGGAACTAGAACCTAAAGCATTAGATCGGGTTTTCGGGATTTGAGTGAACCCACTAAGTATATCAGGTGTGTACCCCGCACTAAATCTTGATAGATTTACAGCTTTAATTTACTATATGTGTTAATATAAAGGTGTAAGATTATGGCTAAGGTACCATGTAATGGTACGAAGTACTCAGGTATGTTTCCTTACTCTTACTATGAGTATATTGTGATAAATATCTGTTATGGCACATAAGTGCAACTATAAGAATGTGAATAAAGCATAAGGCATAATATTTGCATGTTTTGTATGACATGGGGCATATGGGTGATATGTAAAGGGGAAGTGAATTGGTGGTTTTATACCCCAATATCTGAATGTGGTGACTTATGTCACGTAATTTGAATGTGGTGACTTATGTCACGAAATCTGAATGTGGTGACTTATGTCACGAAATAATTATCTGGTGGCTATGCCACAAATTTTATAAGGGCGATGAGCACGTTGACTGCAGCGACTGCCTTCGATGGTGTGTAGCGGAAGGAGGGTTGACTTAGTAGTCCCCACGGTGTGATGGTTGGTACGGGTGATGTGTAGCGGATGGTTATCTAGGCTTGGGTTCGGGTTTGCATCATTAATTATATATGTTATTATGTATGATTTGACATGCCTGAATTTAATTGAGACTTAGTGTCGGTTGTACACATTGAGTCTGTTTGACTCACCCCGTTGTGGGAATATTTTTCAGGTGACGCTCAGTAATGGACCGGGTCGGCAGGAGCTTAATGGTGACCATGCTCAGCACGAATTTTATTAGTGGGACAATTTATTTTATTTAAGTACTTTAAATTTTATTTTGAGTTTATTTTTGATGTAATAAGGCTATAGTATGAACTATTTATGCATGCACTTAAATTATGTTATTATGGCACGATACTTATCAAATTAAAGTAAGCAAATTTTCTTAGTGAAAAAAAATGTTTTTCATCTAAAATACAAATGATTTTCAATTTAATTAGCAAACTTCAAAGACTAGACTTTTACCGGTAACTCATGGTTTTGAAATATAACCACGAACTTTTCTTAAACGAAATCTTTGAAAAGTTTCTATGTTTTCAACTTGAACCCAAATCAACTGCTTTCAAAAACACGAAAAATTTCAAAGAAAGTTCAAATAAGATTCAATGGTTTTCCTAGAAGCATGCGGATCCGATCGGGGCTTGTGGGCCGAGTTTGGGGTGTTTTAGATTGGTATCAGAGCCCGATTCAAAACTTAGCCTTGAGGGCTTTTTGGGCCTAAAATATTTTCTTTCTTTTGAAATTGGACTTTTCTAAGAAATAAGCAAGTTTTCTAGCATGGCACCTGAGTCTCCGGCCCGAAGTCCACCAGGTAAGTACTCCCAACTCTTCTGTGAATTGTATATGGGAATATATAGGGACGTAGATTAGTGGACTAGGAATTAAACCCTAGGACTAGTTTACCCCAACATGTGAATTACATAAAACTTTAATGCCCAATTAAACAAACCTGTGTCTAAGTCACCGAGTTAGGGCGTGGCAACCATTGTGCACATGTCTAGGATTGGTTTCGGTGGGAGCTTGGTATTTAAGCAGTCCTAGTGACTCACCTCCTCTCCACTCGAATCCTACCTGGTGTGTAGTGACGGTTCACCCTAACCGAGAGGACTCAGCCACAGGCTAAACCCAATAACTAAAACCCGAAAGTGACTAGCCATATCTTTATAAAAACCTTAGTTTTAAAATCACCAAATTACCCCTTTGACGTATAGGAAAATATTTTGAAAAAAAAATTTTCAAAATATTCTCGATTTACTAAAATAACCTAAATACCCCTTGTTGGAAAAAAAATTTACTAAAATGCCCTTGGATCATAAAATTTCCAAACTACCCACAATTTTTATCAAGATTCTCTTACCTTACAAATATCCAAAAACCCTACTTTTACAAAATATTAAGATACTTTGATTTGGAAAAATTTACGAAATTACCCCTGATTTACAAAATGACCAAATTGCCCCTAACCTGTACAAATGACCAAAATACCCTTAGTAAGGAAAATTATCGAAGTGCCCTCAAATTAGAAATCTTTAAAAATACCCTTATTTTGAAAAGTCACCAAGAACCATATTTTGCGAAAAATTACCGAAATGACCCTGGCTCGTAAAATTACAAAAATACCCTTAGTGTATAAAATTACCATGTTACCCTGGAAATTTTCTTAACAAGCATTTCAATTTCATAAAACTGCCAAAATTTCTATTTTGCAAAATTTTTAAATGCCCTAATTTAAAAAATTACCAAAATACCCCTATAGGATAAAATTACAGAAATACCCCTGGGTAGTGGAAAACAACAAATAATGACAACTACAACATTTCTCTGTAATGAATGCAAGTTCATGTATGTGATTGAATGAATGATCTGAGACTATATGTGAATGAATTCGAAAGAACTACCCCTTTAAAAACTATTGAACATAAGACTGTACGCGATAAATCAATGGAACAAAACTAATCTATAAAATTCTTTAATCAGATAAACACAAATTGGAAGTATGAATTCAAGGGGACGTGGTCGTAATGTGCGTGGCCATGGAAGAGGCCGAATGACCGTGTCGGAACCCGTTAGATCGGGTCAAGGATCTGAAAATAAAATGCCACCACCACCACCAGCCGCTGATGTGGAATATCAAGATTAGACGGGGGATGACGCAGTGTCACAGGCGATACTGCGGGTCTTGAAAAGGGTGGCTGGAGCAGGTGGAGGCATGGGAGCTCGAAAGTCGGTACCTGAGTGACTCCGAGCCAACAGAGCTGAGGTATTCCGTGGTGTATCTGGTGTGGCACCCAGTACCACCGAGTATTGGTTAGAGGCGACTGAGCGGATTATGGATGAGCTCGATTTAACTGCCAAGGAAAACTTGAAAGGGTTGATGTCACTTCTCTGCGATGAGTCATATCAATGGTGGCTCACAGTTTGGAATGGTGCTACAGCTGAGGAACTCACTTGGGATTATGCTAAGCGGCATAGCAGAAGAAGTATGTCGGTACTCATTACATCGATCTTGAGAGGAAGGCATTTAAGGGCTAGTTCAAGGAACAAGTCCGTGGCGAATCTGTTGAATTCTAAAAGCGAGCCGTTATGCTCGAGGCATAGTGTCAACTGAGCGTGGCGTGTATCCGGTTTGAGGACGGGCTGAGGGATGACTTGAGACTATTGATAGCTCCACAACAAGAGCGGGAGTTTGCTGTGTTGGTGGAGAAGGCCAAGGTAGCCGAGGGTATCAAGGATTCTGTAAGGCAAAACACCGATCGGAATAGGCAGAAAAGAGGATTTGGATCATCAAGGCTATCTAGGAATGAGCAAAAGAGGCCTAGAGTTGATGGGCCACGAGGTCAGCAATCTACTACAGGAGGGCAGTATCGTACTTGTGATCAGTGTGGGAAGAAGCATTTAGGAGAGTGTTGGAAGAAGACGGGAGGATGCTTCAAGTGTGGGTCCAAGGACCACATGATTAAGGATTGTCCTATGAGAATCGAAGGGGGACGACCAGTAAGTCAAGGTTCTAATCGAGGAAGAGGAGGACAAACTGACCTCGGTGAGTCGTGGTCCAAATGGTAGAGATAACAGATCTTGGTAGAGGACGGGGAACACGCGCTCGGTGTTGGTAACACGGAGGCCAGCGGCCGGTTTGGTTTATGCGGTTCATCGGAGGAAGATGGAGACGCGCAAGCGTCATAATCCAGACGTTCTTTATATCTGGCGGACCTTATGTTGCTTTGATTGATGTGGGCTCGACCCATTCTTATGTTGCATGTAGAGTAGTTGAAACTCTAGGAATAGCCTCGAACTATCTAGTAGGGAGATGGTCGTAGTAAGCCCACTAGGTCAAACCGTAGTAGTGAACAAGATATTTGGTGTACCTTTGGAGCTTTAAGGTGCGGTATTTCTGCCGACTTAATGGAATTACCCTTGAAATTTGATCTTATACTTGGCATGGATTGGCTAGTGGAGCATCGGGTGTATTGGATTATCTGACTAAGCGAATGGAGTTAAAGACCCCAGAGGATGAAGCGATAATTATGATAGGAGAAAGAAGGAACTACTTGTCTAACGTAGTTTCTACTTTGAAGGCTGATAGGATGGTACGGAAAGGGTGTAAGGCATTTCTGGCTCTCGTTGGTGCTTTGGATATGAAAGAAGGGGGAGTTAGTGGAGTTAGAACCGTAAGGGAGTTTGTGGATGTTTTTCTGAAAGAGTTACCTGGAATACCCCCGGATTGGGAAGTGGAGTTCGAATTGATTTCTTTGTCGAGAAGCGACTCCCGTGTCAATCGCCCCATGTCTGAGAATGGCACCAAAGGAGTTGGTTGAGCTCAAGGCTCAAATCTAAGAGTTGCTTGATCGTGGGTTTATCCGACCCAGTGTGTCTCCATGGGGAGCACCGGTCTTGTTTATGAAGAAGAAGGATGGAACTATGCGTATGTGCATAGATTATCGTCAGTTGAATAAGCTGACCATCAAGAACAAGTACCCTTTGCCAAGAATAGATGACTTGTTCGATCAACTGAAGGGGGCCGCAGTATTCTCAAAGATAGATCTAAGGTCTGGATATCATCAGCTGAAGGTGAAGGAGGCTAATATCCATAAGACGGCTTTTCAAACAAGGTATGGGCATTTTGAGTTCGTAGTAATGCCGTTTGGATTGACAAATGCCCCAGCCGCATTTATGGACATGATGAATCGAGTTTTCCAACCCTATCTGGACCGGTTTGTTGTTGTGTTCATAGACGATATTTTGGTGTATTCGAAGTCTGAGGAAGACTATGATGAGCACCTCTGAGTTGTGTTACAAGTGTTAAGGGAAAAGAAGCTCTACGCCAAATTCATCAAGTGTGAATTTTGGCTTAAGGAGGTTACGTTTCTAGGACATGTGGTATCTGCTGAAGGGATAAGGGTGGATCCTTGGAAGATTGAGGCAGTTTTGGATTGGAAACCCCCTAAGTCTGTGGTGGAAATTCGGAGTTTCTTAGGATTAGCAGGCTATTACCGAAGGTTTGTGGAAGGGTTCTCATCGATAGCCACACCTCTGACAAAGTTGTTGAGAAAGGAAGTGCTTTTCGTATGGACCGATAAGCAACAGGAGAGCTTTGAGAAGCTTAAGAGGGTCTTGACCGAAGCTCTAGTTTTGATTCAGCCGGAGGCGGGGAAGGATTTTGTAGTGTATTGTGACGCTTCCCATACAGGTTTGGGTTGTGTATTAATGCAAGATGGGAAAGTAGTCGCTTATGCGTCTCGACAACTAAGGCCACACGAGGTTAACTACCCGACGCACGACTTGGAATTGGCGGCAGTGGTCTTTGCCCTTAAGGTATGGAGGCATTATCTTTATGGAGAAAAGTCGGTGATCTACACAGACCACAAAAGCTTTAAGCATCTACTGACTCAGAAGGAGTTGAATCTGAGACAGCGAAGGTGGGTGGAATTATTAAAGGACTACGATTGTTCCATAGAGTATCACCCGGGCAAGGCGAATGTGGTGGCAGATGCCCTAAGTCAAAAAGTTGTGTCGGATCTGAGGGCGATGTTCGCACATCTGAGCTTTATGACGATGGAAGTCTGCTGGTAGAGTTGCAAGTCAAACCGACATGGTTGAGTGAGGTGAAGGAAAGTCAGTTAATGGATGAAGATCTAAAGGTTAAGTTAGGCAAGTGCAGAATGGAGAGATAGAAGATTATGACATTAATGATGAGGGACTATTGTGCTTCAAGGGTAAGGTCTGTATGCCAAATAATGAAGAACTTAGGTAGAGAATTCTTTGGGAATCACATAGTAGCCCTTATGCTATGCATCCTGGAGGCAGTAAATTGTATAGAGATCTAAGGGAACAATTTTGGTGGCCTGGTCTTAAGCGGAAAGTTACCGAATTTATTGGCAAGTGCTTAATGTGTCAGCAAGTTAAGGCTAAACACCAAGTTCCATCAGGATTGCTTCAGCCAAAACAAATTTCGCAGTGGAAGTGGGAGAGAATTACCATGGAATTCATTAGTGGGCTTCCCCTTACGCCTACTAAGAAGGACTCGGTATGGGTGATAGTGGATCAACTGACAAAGTCCGCGTATTTTATTCCAGTGTGGGTTGACTACTCCCTACAAAAGTTAGCAAGGCTGTATGTGGCAAAATTGTAAGATTGCATGGAGTGTCGATGTCAATTATCTCAGATAAGGATCCGAGGTTCACGTCTCGATTTTGGAAAGCTCTACATCAGGCTTTAGGCACTAGATTGGATTTTAGTACGACTTTTCATCCACAATCAGATGGTCAATCTGAGCGAGTAATACAAGTGTTAGAGGATATGTTAAGAGGCTGTGTGATAGACTTCAAAGGAAGTTGGGAAGAATATTTGCCTCTAGCGAATTTGCTTACAACAACACTATCGTGCCGAGATTTAAATGGCACCATCTGAAGTCTTGTATGGACAAAAGTGTCGCACTCCTACGTGTTGAACGGAATTGGGAGAACGTCAAATTTTGGGTCCGAAAATGGTGGCAGAATCCGAGGAGAAGGTTAAGATAATTCGGGCACAGTTGAAGGAGGCGTCTGATAGGCAAAAGTCATATGCAGATCTCAAACAGAAAGAGATCGAATTTGCTGTGGGAGATCAAGTGTTTCTCAAAGTTTCGCCTTGGAAGAAGGTGATGAGATTTGGTCGCAAAGGAAGCTAGGTCCAAGGTTTATAGGACCTTATCGAGTATTGAAGCGAGTTGGACCAGTGGCATACCAGTTGGAGTTGCCTTCGAAATTGAAGTAGATGCATGACGTATTCTATGTTTCCATGCTACGTCGTTATCGATCGGATCCATCTCATGTGGTACAGGTTAAAGAGGTGGAGCTAAGGCCAGACTTGTCCTACGAGGAGGAGCCGAGTCAGATCTTAGAGCGAGATGTGAAAGTGTTGCGGAGGAAATCAGTTCCTCTAGTCAAGATATTATGGCAAAATCATGGATCGGAAGAAGCTTCACGGGAGCCGGAAGAGGCGATGCGACAGTAATACCCTCACCTATTTTTGCTAGGTAATTTCGAGGATGAAATTATTTTAAGGGGGTAGAACTGTAATACCCTGGATTATGGCTTATGCATTATTTGCTTAATTATATGAAATAGCATGCCTTTGTGTGTTAAGAATGTGTTGTATGAATTTTGTGAACTTTAGAAAATAGGAGAGTGCCTTAGAAATTATTAGATTTTAAATCTAAAAGAGGGAGCTAGTCTGATAAGGCCTTAAAAGAAATAGTAGAGGAATTGTGACATGAAATTGGGCTTGGTTAAGTGGCTTGGAGGCGCCACTTAAAGCCTCTGTAAGTGACACCACAAGCAGGTGCAAATGGGCCATGGTTCGAGTCACAAGGGAGGCAAAATAAGAACTTTTATTTTGCGACAATAAGGAGTAGAGGTGGACGGCATAGGGAGACTGAGGAAGGAGCTTTAGATGTGCTTAAACTCTTTGTGATAATTATTTTTTTAATCAATTATTTTAAAGGAGTAGATAAAAGATAAAGTAGGAGAAGAAAATGGGATGTGATAAGGAAGGATAATAGTGGTTGGCCAAGGGACTCTTTGGTTAGTAAAAATCGGTCATGAAAGGGAGGCTTAAGTGCCAAATTTTAGTTAGTATCTTGCTGCTGAAACTTTGAGTAGATTTTCCCTTTTCTTTCTTTTCAGTGGAAGCTGAATTCTTCCTTGTCATCTTTGCCAAAATTCTTCAAACTCTTCTTTTCTTTTTCCTCTATTTTGGCCAAACCTATATCTCTTTTCATCCTTGTTGAAGACGGATACACAAGTGACTTATAGCCGACTATTCTCTAAGCCTCAAGGCCGAATCTTTGTGGTGTCAGGCATAGGTGCTGTCGATTTCTGTGTTAAGGGAAAGATTAAACGCTATTCAATTTCCTTTCTTTTCTTTCTAGCCGAAACTTAGGGACTAATTCTATTCCTGTTCTTTGGCCAAAAACTTGAAGGATGAGGTCTTCGGGACTTTTAAAGATCTAAGGTAAGCCATTCAGCCAAGGGCCATCTATTGAGATTTAATGTTAGAATTGGACCTAACATGTACTCCGTAGGATTTCGACATCTCCTTGGTTACGTGACTATTTTCGGGATTTGGAATCATAAGGTTAGTGAAGGTGCATATTCGGCCATATTGGTTACTATGTTAGCCGAATCTAACTATGGATATTTAGGGGCAGTCGACAGTGGTATACAAGGATTTCGGGATTTCAAATCGCAAGGTAAGCACTTATGTACAATCGGCCAAGGCCATATTTGGTGTTTCAAGATCTATTCCTTATTTGTTCAAAAGCCGGAACTAACCAAGTTAAGTGATTTAGCACTGGCCGATTGGAGGGTAGAAAGATCACAGATTTTCGGGATTTGATTAATAATCAAATCGGCAACAAGGAACTAGAACCTAAAGCATTAGATCGGGTTTTTGGGATTTGAGTGAACCCACTAAGTATATCAGGTGTGTACCCCGCACTAAATCTTGATAGATTTACGGCTTTAATTTACTATATGTGTTAATATAAAAGTGTAATATTATGGCTAAGGTACCATGTAATGGTACGAAGTACTCAGGTATGTTTTCCTACTCTTACTATGAGTATATTGTGATATATATCTGTTATGGCACATAAGTGCAACTATAAGAATGTGAATAAAGCATAAGGCATAATATTTGCATGTTTTGTATGACATGGGGCATATGGGTGATATGTAAAGGGGAAGTGAATTGGTGGTTTTATACCCCAATATCTGAATGTGGTGACTTATGTCACGTAATTTGAATGTGGTGACTTATATCACGAAATCTGAATGTGGTGACTTATGTCACGAAATAATTATCTGGTGGCTATGCCACGAATTTTATTAGGGCGATGAGCACGTCGACTGCAGCGACTGCCTTCGATGGTGTGTAGCGGAAGGAGGGTTGACTTAGTATTCCCCACGGTGTGATGGTTGGTACGGGTGATGTGTAGCGGATGGTTATCTAGGCTTGGGTTCGGGTTTGCATCATTAATTATATATGTTATTATGTATGATTTGACATGCCTGAATTTAATTGAGACTTAGTGTCGGTTGTACACATTGAGTCTATTTGACTCACCCCGTTGTGGGAATATTTTTCAGGTGACGCTCAGTAATGGACCGGCTCGGCAGGAGCTTAGTGGTGACCATGCTCAGCACGAATTTTATTAGTGGGACAATTTATTTTATTTAAGTACTTTAAATTTTATTTTGGGTTTATTTTTGATGTAATAAGGCTATAGTATGAACTGTTCATGCATGCACTTAAATTATGTTATTATGGCACGATACTTATCAAATTAAAGTAAGCAAATTTTCTTAATGAAAAAAAAATATTTTGTCATCTAAAATACAAATGATTTTCAATTTAATTAGCAAACTTCAAAGACTCGACTTTTACCGGTAACTCATGGTTTTGAAATATAACCATGAACTTTTCTTAAACGAAATCTTTGAAAAGTTTCTATGTTTTCAACTTGAACCCAAATCAACTGTTTTCAAAAACACGGAAAATTTCAGTAAAGTTCAAATAAGATTCGAATGGTTTTTCCTAGAAGCATGCCAGATCCGGTCGAGGCTTGTGGGCCGGGTTTGGGGTGTTTTTAGTAATTAATTATAATTTTGATTTTATTTTGGGGTATTTACTGTAATAATGGCCTCTTTGGATTTTCATGGATTATTCGAGATTTTTATTGTTTTGATTTATAACTGCTAGTCGTAGGGACAATCAAATTTTCAAAAAGTCAAACATTTTTAACAAATTGCACACGAATACGCAAACTATTTTTAAAGCTTCAATGATAAGTGACGTTTTGAAAATTAATAACGTTCTAAAGATAAATATCTTTTTGATAATGATTCACATTTTGGCAATGAACGACACATCTTAGAATCAATGAAAGGTAATAATAAGAGGACTAATAGAAAATAGGGTTTTTCTTTAATAACAACTTGTTTTATGAAAAACACTTCAATGTGACATCGCCAGATTCAGTCATAATGCCCAGGCCAGGTTTGGGGTGTTACACTTGATTTCTGTGAGCATTGCATCTTTGGAAAGAAGACTCAAGTCAAGTTTAGCTTTGGGATTCACAAAACCAAACACATAGTGGATTATATCCATTCCTATCTTTGGAGGTCCTTCTCCAACAATTTCAAAAGGTGGTTAGAGATATCTATTAACCTTTATTGATGACTACTCAAGAAAGTTTTAGGTGTATTTCCTAAAGCATAAAGATAAAATTCTTGTTAATTTCAAGCAATTTAAGGCTTTGATTGAAAATCAAATAGTAAAGAAGATCAAATGGCTTTGAATGAATAACAACTTGGAGTATTGCTTGGGTGAATTTATTGAGTTCTATAAAACTAAAAGAATAGTGAGACACCACATTGTTCACCATACACCATAGCAAAATGGAGTTGCAGAATGCATGAATAGAACTCTCTTGAAGCGATCTCGTTATAGGCAATAAAATGATGGGCTCGATGAAGACTTTTGGGCTAAAGCTGTAAATACTGCATTCTATCTAGTAAATAGATCTTCATCTACAACTATTGAGCTAAAGACTCTTGAGAAAGTATGGTTTGGTTTTTACCATTATGGGAATTGAAAAAGCTAAAATAGAAATTTGAAAAAGCATAAGGAGGTGATTTTGAAAAGGCTAAAATAGAAATTTGGTGAACATTATAGGAATTGAGATGAGTTAATGTTTTGTCCGCCTATTATGTCATTCTTACCATTTTCACTATGTATGCATTGTCTATCCACTCTTTTCCTTGGATTGAGCACATCCCTTTACAAATTAAACTAACAAGGAGAATAGGACCAAATCATATCCAATGAATACCATTTCACTACAGCAAAATAGGTTTTTAGTGGCCTTTTTTTGGCCTTATAAGCAGTGCAAAAACAATTTGCGGCATTTGGATAAGTTCCACAAAATACACTGTTATAGATAACGCCGCTAAATTTTCCAGCATTAATGTGGAAAATGCCGTTATAGAACATGACCTTTAGAGACACTTTTCCTAAAAAGGCCACTGTAGAACATGACCTTTAGCATGATCTTTAGTGGCATTTGTGGGAAAAACACCACTAAAGATCATGTTCTTTAGCAGCGTTTTGAGTAAAAGCGCCGCTAAAGGTCATGTTCTTTGGTGACGTTTGTGGGAAACACCACTAACTTTAGTATATTTTACCAAATCATTCTAATTTATATAGAACCCGAATTGTCAACATAATTTCCTGTAACACCAAATCCAACCAAAAACTTCAAATATAAATGATATTATCACGAAAGAAATATGTATATGATCTAAATTAATAAATGGAATAACAAAATATATTATATTCAAAAGTTATATTGCTAAAGTATTCTCACAATAAGAAAACAAAAGTCTAAGATGGGGAATCTGCGACTGCTGAAACATCTTCATCATATTCTGAAGCTGTAGTTGGAGTTCGTCATATTTTCTTGTTGCCTCTGCTTCCCTTATTGCTGCCTCTGCTTTAAGTTGTAGCTAGAGTTCATCATATTTTCTTTGAGCCTTTGCTTCTCTCAATGCTGCCTCCGCTTTAAGTTGAGAAATTTGCTCAACTGTGCTCGCTTGCATTTGAGCCATCGGTCTATTAACCTCTTCATGCTAGATCTAAAATATTGCGTTGGGTTAACAAAAGATCCTTGAAATCAAACTCGACCATACCTTTTAGGACCCAAAACTACGAATTAAACCATTATAATTAAACATGATAAATATTTAAAATAATTCAAATTTTATTAAGAAAATATACCATAATTTCTTCAACTTCAGTTGTCATAGGAGATCCATCTTTCTTTCTATGTGTAATGTTATAAAGCTGAAGACGTCTAACTTTTTGACTAGACGACAGTACCTACAATATAGTAGGAAAGATATTATTTAGTAGAAAGTAATTAATATTTGACACAATTAAGAAATTAAAAATACCTCGTCATCAGCTACAGAAGCAAAACTTTTTGACCCAACCGTGTGCGTGAATTTTTTTTGCCTACTTGTAGTTCCAACTCGTTCACGATCCTACATTTTGAAATTATTATTACGTATATTGTAAATACTATAAACATAAATAATTATAAGAGTTTGGAAGTACGTAATACCTCTTCTTTCTTTGAATTCCAAAATCTAACTACATCTTCCCATTGGTACCTTAGCATTCCCAGCGGGACATTTCGCAATTTGTCTTCTAGGCTTATATTTTTCTTATAATATTCCTTCTTTAAAGTACTTTTATGGTCTCTCCATTTCTTTCCTAATGCCTTCTTCACATAATTATCTGAGACCTTTAAAGCAAATCTCTCCTGCAAATAACACAAGTTTAGAAAGTAAAAATAAATGAAACTTAAATCAAAGTATTATAAATTACATTCACGTTATTACCTTAATATTATCGAGAGCTTAATTTTTGTTACTATCAGGCATATGATGCCATGAATCATAGTTGATTGAAAACAAATTTGCATTTCGTGCTATAATGCCCAAGTATCCTGCTAAAAGTCAAGCTTCTAATCCAATAGGCGTATAAATCTTTTAATAGCGTACGTCCTCGAGTTTTGTGCTTCCCACCACTTTCACTTAAAAAAAATGGTATATGATAATATAAGAATTTGAAACAAAAATCAATAATAAAAGTCAACATGCATGTAAATTAAAGTTAACATTACTTTGAATTTCTACAGGTTTGCCAGCTTTATTCGGAACATTCGAAGATCTAATAGCAGTCTGTTGTTCACTATTTGTTTCTTCCGAATTTGAATGATTTTGAATAATACTTAGATCTCGCAACCTTCTTCTAGTCATTTTATCCGCAATACACATAAAATAGTTGAAATATTAGTAACTAATTACAACAATAATAGTACATATAAAATAGTTGAAATATTTAACAAGACCAAGATTTAAATTATAATATTACATATAATTAAAAATCATAAAATCTTACTACATCTTGATTCGTAAATATCTTCATCCACATCCCGACGAACCCATTGAAATTGTGTACTAGTATTAGGGATAGTTTCATTTAAGTTTTGTTCTAGAAAAGACAAAGTTTCTGATCTTTCGTCGATGGCATCTCTACTTCCATTGCCCATGTCAAACAAGTCTCTATGGGTGTTACGGAGTACAACGTACCAACCCTCATCAGTTCGATCTTTCGAGTTGTTTGACTTGAGAAGAAAATACATACGGCTCGTCTGTAAATTGTTGTCCAGTGTGAATTAATCGAGAGAAGTTCACCATTGTAAAAACAAATTGATCTTTTTTAATTCCGCGAGAAGTATTAACATCAGCCCAATCACATCAAAATAAGACAACCTTCTATATGCCATAGTAATCCAACTCAATAACGTCTTTAAGAAGTCCGTAATACTCCACATTTCCCTCAACAAGATTATTGTCCCTAGCACTAGCATAGCTTGTAATTGAAACAACTATTCCACAATTTTGAGTCCTCCTCAATCTTTCGCGAGATTTTGTATGAAACCTGAATCCATTAATGAGGAAGGCAGTATATCTTTTTACTACTCTATTCGGACCTTGGGAAAGCCATTTAACTTTGTCATTGATGTCCTTTCCATTTCAAACCTATTGAATCGAAAGTAAATTGATTAATTATAAATGTTATACAAAAACATGATTATTTGTCAATGAAAGCTTTAGTTGCATACTGTTTACCCTAACCATTCATGAAAAGATTCTGTGAATAACTTATGAATCTCTCGATGTTGTAATCTTCGGAAGCATGAATGAGATCTCAAGACTTGTTTGTACTCACCATGTTAAAAAGTGGATTACTTGGTTAGAAGATAAACAAATTAAAAAGATGAATATTTATCAAATTCTAAAACTTACTTATGTAATGGTTCAATTGAATTGTGGTGAAAAGTACATATCGATGTGCTTGTACCTAAGATTTATCATCTAAGTGTGCAATTTCAACTTTACCGATTGGTTGTCTATAACTTCGAAATAGATAAGTTTCGGCTAAGTTATGATTAGTGAGCCTAACATTTCTACTTGGTCTATTCAGTCTTGTTTCAACATCTTCTAAATATCTGGAGTAGAGAGTGTTATGCTCCTCTGCCAAGTAACCTTTAGCAGTTGATCCTTCTGGATAACGCTTATTACGTTAATAAGACTTCAGTTTGTATAGGAACCTAAACACGATATACAACATTATCAAAATTTGTAATTAAAGGTATATTCATGAATGAATGAAAACTTTACAAACAAATTAGCACCTCTGTATAGGATACATCTATTGATAGAAAACTGGTCCACCAAGTTTTGCTTCATGAGGGAGATGGATTAGCAAGTGCACCATAATAGTGAAGAACGAAGGTGGGAAGATCTTCTCCAAGTTGCATAAAGTCAAGATGGCTCGATCTTGAACTTTCTCAAGTTCTTCAACAATCCAAACTTTGCCACAAATAACTTTCATTATAGTGGATAGTTCAATTATACAAGACGTCACCTTTTTTGACATACAGTACCGTAAGGCAACTGGCAGTAAATCTTGCATCAAGATGTGATAATCATGTGATTTTAGGGAATATAGTCTTCGATCTTTAAGACTCACACATCGAGATATATTTGATGCATACGCATCTAGGACCTTTATATCCTTCAACATCGTGCAAAACACTTCTTTTTCTTTCTTCGACATTACAAAAATAAAAGGCGATAACTGATATTTTCCATTCGAAAGTAATTAGGGATGAAGATCACGCCGAATTCCCATGTCAACTAGATCAAGTCGACTCTATAAATTATCTCTTGATTTTCTATTGACATTTAGAATTGTCCTGATGATGTTCTAGCAAAAATTCTTTTCAATATGCATGACATTAAGATTGTGTTGCAAAATATGATGCTCCCAATAAGGCAACTAAAAAAAATACTTCTTTTTTTTCACAAGTCCACCTCATTAAGATCATCCTCTTCATCAGATTCATCATCACTCTGCCGATCAACATCGCCAATATACGGCTCCCTCGATCTTCTCTTTGTTTGCATGTTGGGTGGTTGATTCATCTTCCCATAACTGAAATTGATATCTTTTAACATGAACAAGATTTTAGTTCCAATGGTCTGCTCAGGAGCTTCTCTGAACTCTTTAGTACCATCAAATAGAGTCCTCTAAAATCTAAATCTATGATTTCCATCTAACCACTAACGATGGCCCATATAAGAGAAGTTCTTTCCATTATATAACCACTTTGAACATGTTTGCGCCGCACAACAAGGACAAGCATAACGTCCTTTGGTACTCCAACCAGATAAATTGGCATAAGCCGAAATCATTAAAAGTCCACAATATAGTTTCACGTAAATAAAAGTTCTCCTTTATCAAGACATCTGATCGTGTCTGTTGAGTCTTAAAAATTTATAAAAAGAATGATCGAACCTGGAAACTAACTAAGACAACGATGGAGGCAAGCGTACCTATCGAACAGTAGTATAGCTAGCGGCAAGACCAGATTGTTGAACCCAAAGAAACCAGAAGTACTAATATTAACTCTCTTTCTATTATTTAGCCTACGAATTAAGGGAATTTTTTATCTAATCTAAAATTAACTAATAAACTAAACTAAAGGTGCTAAGACAAATAAGAAATTGGGGAATGACTTGAGGGAAAACCGATTGATTTAGACAATACCTGAGGAAGAATCTACCTAGACTTCACTTATTATCTAACTCTGAACCAGACGATTTATTCACTTGACTTGATCCATAGGATTCCTTAATTTATATTAATACCTCTCTCGAGACTACTAATTTCTAACCCTAGGTTGATTAATTGAAATCTCTTTCTAATTAAAACCCCTAGAATTGCATTAACTCGATCTATGGACTCCCATATTAGGTTTGACCCTAATTCGACAGATTTTCATCACCTTATCTCTAGGCGCGAGAAACTCCGCTTAACTATGCTAGATCTACTCTTAGACAGGGTCTCTTCCTCCTCTGCCTAAGCACATCACACTTGAATCAATATCTCGAAAATACCAAAACAAGAATTAAGAACACATAGTTAAGAACAAATCAAGTGTTTATCATACAGCTCAGATAACAATAACAAGATCCGTCTTAGGTTTCATCCCCCTCAAGTATCTGAGGGTTTAGTTCATAATTATAAAAGAAAACATCTCGGAAGAAAAAATAAAACAAAACATAAGAAAACCCTAAAACCCCCTGAAAGAATTGAAGGAGAGTTCCTCTGTCTTGAGTATGATTCTGGCTTTTTAAGATGAACCAACTGGCTTCCTTCGAGTAAATTCCCTGAATTTAACTACTCTGGCTTGACTCTTTGGCCTAGCTGAACGCCCCCTAAAGGTTGGCCTCTAGGGTCTTTATATAGGCTTTCGAAATATGTTTCTTTGTCTCTAAGTACCCTAATCCAAATAGAACTCTTCTTATCTGCGGCAGAGACACGCCCATGGCACACGCCCGTGTAAATCGTGGCCAGCCGTGGTCGAACCTGTTGATGAGGCACAGCCATGTTTTTCGAGGTCCAGGCCATGGTCAACTCTTCTTGCGGGGCACGACCATGTGGCCTTGGGCCCAGGCCGTGTGGATTTCATGCTTTGGCCCATTTTCTCCGTTTTCGGCCCGTTTCTCATTCTTTTCATCCTTTGGTGCTCTACTGAGTATAAAATATGAAAACAAAGGATTAGAAGCACCTATTTCCATAATTAAAGGGAAAAATCATCCAAAAGTATGCTAAATGTGGGATTAAAATATGTTACTATTACGGTTTATCAAATACCCCCACACTTAAGCTTTTGCTTGTCCTCAAGCAAAATTCTCAACTCATAATTAAAACAAACTTCCTCAATTCATAATATTCATCAATAATGTTTCATCATAATTCATAGATAATTTATACATGGATAATTTAACTCAAAGACTCCTAAAGATTCAAACAATCAAAGTCATGAGTTTGTAGCACGAAAAAGATAGGTGTTTCCCCTTACCTAAATAATCACCTTTAATTAAAAATTGACAAAAGTTGACATCCTCACTAAAGATTCACTCAAATCAATCAAGGTGTTTAAGGTTCAAAATTAAGCTCTCAAAAATCGAACATGAAAAGTTATTACTGTAACAGCCCGATTTAGGGCCTAGTCAGAATAGTGGTGCGAGGCCACAAATTCGAGGTGAATTTATGAGTTTTTAAGTTTTATGCCATGTTTGCATGCTAGTGTGAAAGTTTCATGAAGCAATTTTGTTAAATTGAGGTTGAATGGTCCAAAAGGACTAAATTGCAAAAGTTGCAAAATATGAGTTTCTAGAAGCTTTTTGTATGAAATAGCTTTAGAATATCAATTAGAAGTCCTTAAGTAGAAATTTTCCCAAATTATAATTTTTGGACAAAATTGGACATGAGATAGTAAATTGAAAAAATTTAGAGAGAAGGGCATTTTGGTCATTTATCAATTTAAATGATTAAAATGGGAAAAAAGATGAAAAAATCTATTCATCTTCTTCCTTTTATTGCCGAAAATTTGAAGGAAGCTATAGCTAGGGTTCTTCAATTTTTCAAGCTTGCTAGTAAGTTCATCTTAGTCCCGTTTTTAATATTCTTCATATTTTGGAGTTCTTGTATTATGAATTAGCTATTTTTAGCTATAATTTGAGCTAAGATGCATGTTCAAAAATATACCCATGAATGACATGCATGTTAAATGATGTATTATGGAAGATTATGAGAGTTTGATGTTAGATAAACATCCTTTTCTATGTGAAATTCATGAAAAATGCATGTAGGGACTAGTTTGTTAATTTATGAGATTTGGTCATACATGGTAGAAATAGTGAGAATTTGATATTGCTATAGTTGAGATAATGAGTCAGCTAAGCATGAAGTTTATGAAAGTTGAATGAGAATTGTTTATGAGCCTTAGGGCAAAAGTACAAATATGAGAAAGTTCAGGGGCAAAATAGTAATTTTTCAAAGTATGTGTTAAGGGCCAATTTAGTCAATGTGATTATTAAATGAGTTGAATTATTATTATAGATCAAGAAAAAAAAAGCCTGGATCGAAACCGAGGCAAGAACAAAGTCGATGACTGAATTGCATATCTACATACTTTTTGTATATTGAGGTAAGTTTGTATGATTTCTAAGCTTTATGATTTATATCATTGAACTGCTTAGTGTAATGAATAATATTATCATGAAAATGTTTAATGTTATGTTAAACAAAGAAATCAATGAGATTAAGTATAAGAAAGTTCTGATTGAAGATGAATTACCTAGGATACTCGATCTACCACATGAAATCAGAAAGTCCGTATAATACCAAGCCAAGGCATGGCATCGGCAATCAAGCGAGTTATCATGTAAGACCAAGACAAGTCTTGGCTTTGAAGAGTTATTATGAGATGAAGACCCATATAAGCCCAAGCCAAGGCATGGCATTGGTGAGTCTCCAAGCAAATATGTTATGTAAGTCCAAGACAAGTCTTGGCATTGAAAAATTATTATGTAAGTCCAAGACAAATCTTGGCATTGAAAAGCTATCAAGAGATAGAGATCCCATGTAAGTCCAAGCCAAGGCATGGCATTGGTGAGAACAAGGAAGATTTCATGTAAGTCTAAGCCAAGGCTCGGCATTAACCAGTTCATGAGTAAAGATACCAAGTAAGACCATGTCGAGACATGGCAATGGTAAGTTCCCAAGGGAACACATAAGAAAGACTTCGTATAAGTCCATGTCAAGACATGGCCTCGAAACTGAGATGAGAAATTCTATGTAAGACCGTATCTAGGATATGGCTTTGGCATCAAGTTATGTGTGGGTCAAGATCTAGTATCCTCGGTTATTCACAGAAATACATTGGGCAAAAGAGTTAAGCTCAAATGAGATAATAAGAAAACTAAGTAAGCAAAACTACTATTAAGTTGTAAATGAGCATTGCCATGTTATGAATGATGAATAAAAGATTTATGATTATCATGTTAAAGTATATTGATCAATGTGATCAAGTGATACAGGTACCTTATTTATCTCACGAGGATGAGATTAGTAAATATCATGAGATATGTAAGATTCAGTATGAGTGAGTAAGCTTTATAACTCAAATCTATGATACCATAGTTTATGTCAAATGGTTTATATATATAAAGTATGTTGCTATGTGCATTTTATGCAAACTTGCTAAGCTAAATGCTTATGTCTTTTATTCTTTCTTTCTATGTAGTTTCACCAAGTCAATCTCGTGGATCATCGTCATCGGAGCTCGGAGCACACTATCAATAGCTATTTTGGTATAGCCAAGTTATTTTACTAAGTATGGCATGTATAGGAAGCATTTCATTTTGAGAATATGTTCTAAGAAGAGCCAAAGTGTTGGCTATTAAGTTTATTATTCTTTTGTATATGGCTAAGTGATTGGCCAAAATTGACTAAGTATGTATGTTTATTGAGATCAATGAAGCATGTAGTAATGTTTATGAAAAAATGTATTGAATTGAGCATGAGTTTGGTTTGATTTTAGGGTGGCAATTGGCTTGGTAAATAGCCTCTAAGTGCCCAGACAGTTAGACACAAGGGCGTGTGTCTAGGCTGTGCGTACCCTGCACTTTAATGTTTTAAGTCAGAATCGAACACGAGCAAATCCCACGGTCGTTTGTTTAGGCTGTGTGTGATACACGGTCAGAACATGGGCATGTGCCCCAAACTGTGTGTGTAAGTCAGTATATCAAGGTATAGCACATGGTTTACATCCACGGGCGTGTCAAGGCCGTGTGTAATTAGTCAGTGTCGACCACGGGTGGGAGACACGGGCATGTGTTAGGGGTACACGGGCGTGTCCCAAGTCACATAGGCGTGTGACCCTTATTTTAAGGAAAAGTTTTCATTTGAGTTCTGAAAGTTTCTAGATACGTGTTTAAGGCCTCGTAGGCCCATGAAATGCATGATTAGACTAAGAAAAGAAGTTTTTAATTCGGAACAAAATTTTATAGCCCGTAAGTACATGTTTTAAGTGAGTTCAAGCATGGTAATGTCTCGTATCCAGTCTTAGCATCGGACTCGGGTATGAGGTGTTACAATTACCATAGGCTTACTTGAAAATAAAACCTCCACCACTATAAAATGAGATGATACACAAATCAAAAGGTTTTTAAAAGGGGTTGTAACGGGGCTCGGTTAAAGGTGTGGATAAAGGCTGAATTAGAAGGGTTAGAATCGAGATTGAATTGACAATCACCTAACTAGAAAAATGAACTAATAACCTGAATAATTACATTAATTGAAAACTTGTAATACTAATAATAAGAGCTTCTTCTTCAATATGTTGAAATTAAACGTATAGGCTCGCTTAATCACATAACTAATAATGAATATACTTTGAATTTTTTTAAGTACAAATCAATATAAGATAAAACTTTAAAAACTAAAATAATATAATTTGGCAACTAATCAAAATAAGTCTCGATAGAAAGGTAGTCAAAAGGAATGGTGATAAGAAATACGAGATGGGTTTTGGGTTAATATTAGTGGGTTGAGTCAATAAAAGGGTTGTTAGGATCAAAGGGGTAAACTAGGGGTCAATTATGAGGGTAGGCTTTTAGTGGAGTAAGTGGGTTAAATCTTAAGTGCCTTAATCATCTCTGTATATCAAATAAATAGTGTCGTCTCGACATGTATAATTGAAGCAAGTTCTAGAATAACAAATCAATGTTGACACACTCATATTCAATAAAGTGAGCACAAAAGAATGTATGCTCTAAAAGGCTCAAAATCTCACAAAAATTATGGGTTTTTGATATCAACCTCATAAATTTTAAATTTCAAGGTAAGAATTAGATTCAGGTAGACAACCTAACAGAATTTTAATTTTTGAAAATAGACTCATCATGCTTGATTCTCTAGTATCTTAAAGTTTAAATCATCATTGCACAATTATCAATGACTTAATCTAAAACTTATCAATAAAAATCATGAATTAACAGGAATTTTATTATAATTAGTAATATGAGAAAATTACTTTTAGACAGAATATCATTCAGGGATTTGGGAATAATACAAAAAGTTAGACACTTTTTCTAATAAACTTTCACACCCCACACTTAAGATGTACATTGCCCTCAATGTACAAAGATAGATAAAATCATAAAATAATAAAATCAAAAGAGAGGGAGAGAGGTGAAACTTCCTGAATTTTTGGATGAGATCCTTGGAGGATGATTAATGATGATGACTTAAACAAAAGTGAATGTGGTGGTAAAAACTCCTAATGATGTTTTCCATTCTCGGAGTAGCACATTGAACCTTTAAACTGCGAATTTATCAGTTAAATTTTTAGGGGTACTAATTAATTGATGTTATTAGGGATTTTCGATGGTTAGACAACCAGTTATAAAAGAAATAAAACTATAATAATAAAAGTTTTAAACAAAAGAATAAAAAGCTTAAATAGATATGTAAAATAAAATAAAGCGAAAAATAAAAATAAAAACAAGATAATAAGAAGGGCCTCAACAGTCCTCGTCGTCGGCTGGATCGGTAGGTGGAGGCGGTGGTGATATGTGGAGGTGATGAAAAATCTGCTGAAGAGTTGCCTCAATGTCATCGAATCGTCGAGCGGTGTCATTGAATTGTTGAGTACAATACTACTCGAACTGAGTGAGCCGTCCAGAAATGTTTGAAAGTGAAGTAGCCGCAAGAGATGTGCGATGGCTCGGTGGTGGCTCCTCATGTGGGTGTGGGACATCGTCAGTGATGTCCTCGACATCCTCCTCCTCAGTAGTAGGAGCTAGTCGATATTGGGGAGGATCGGTCCCACATTGTCGTTGTATCATCCTCATGTGTAGCATTGTCTGGATGCCTTGTGGGGACATCTGTCCTATCAGTGTGAGTGAAGAGACTTGAGCGGCGGTGTTGAGGAGCTCGGGATGTTGAGCCAATCATGTGATGTACGGACCCATAGATATAACCCTCCTCCTTTGTTGCTCTGTTTGGTGTTGGATGGCACGTGATATAAAATATGCTAGGTCGAAAACTTGTCCGTTTGCCATACACCATAGGAAATAAGCGTCGTGAGTGTTGACGATGTCGGTGCTCTCCCGCTTTCTTGTCAATGTGTGGGCTAATATGGCGTGTAAGTATCGTGGAGATGGGGCGAGAACTATTGCTTTCGAGTGACTAGGATCGTATGAGTTTGAATTGGGGGCTATATTATACCATCTCTTCGGAGTGTTGTGAAGGTGGCGATGGAACTCTGAGAGGTCATGTTCCCCCATAAATTCCTCGTTGTAGAGTCCCAATGCAACTTCGAATTGTGGTACATTCATTTCTCTCACGATGCCTCCGAGACGAAACTGGATTGTGCCAGGGTCATCGTAGTTTGTCATTACCGTCTAGAGGTGGAACGTGGAGTAGAATTCCAGAGTGAGCTCTAGATATGTGGGTTCAATGATTGTGAAGAATTGGTCCCATGGATCCGTGGTTAAGAGAGCTCGTACATCGTCGGCTAATCGGACCTGCTCTAAAGCAGCCTAATCAATGCACCTCCCTGTGCTAAGGGGTCGTGCGCAGAGTATCCTGTAGAGGTCTTTCTGGGGTCCTTGCGGGAATTACAAGAACGGATGTCATAGTTCAGTGGATGCACTGGCCGATGACGAGCCAGGTCCCTTTCGTTTTTTAGAACTAGGGATCGCGATTTTCTTTCTTCGGGATGACGACATTGTGTTCCTGAAAATAACATATATTTATCGATTCAAGTATTATTTTCAGGCATATTGCACAATCTTGAAGAGCTCAATAATTTTATGTATAAAACAAATATCATAATAATGATAAACTCATATTTTGTAACGTCTCTAATTGCTATTAGTAAACAATGAACAAAATAAAACTAATATTAAGAAATAAGCATGAACTAATTATGAAATAAAATTAAGTGATAAATAGTTTAAAATGGGTAAATGTAAAGAGGAGAGGTGACCGGTGGAGTGCTTGGGGAGGAGTGGCACGGTTGATCGGTGCACGGGCATGTCTTTATGAATCATGGCGAATAGGGAATACGGCTATCATGGTGCGTTGGCTCGGGCGTGTACTTGCTTTTATGTGTATTATGAAAGGGGAAAGAGGTAAGGGACGGAGGAAATCAAGAGGGGGTGAGAGGGTTTGCTAGTGGCCGGAATTACTTTTGAGATTTTGGGGGAGAAGTGGCTAGGGTTGGGAAAAAATTTGGGGAGGATGTGCGGTCGTGTGCTACCTTAAATTGGGGGTGGAGGACACCGTGTTCCCATTTCTTTAGCCCGTATTTTTCGAGAATTCAAATTTAAGCACGTTTATGATGTCTTCCACGCCCGTGTCATCTGGGCGTGCCTGGCCTTGTTTGTTTCTCCCACGCCTGTACCCATGGTCCTACGCCCGTGTCCATACGTCAGTGTCGTTCACGGTTTCGATGCATAGGCGTTTCAAATGCCCGTGTCGTTTACTCAGGATCGACCACTGGTTGAAGGCACGAGTGTGTCTCACACCCGTGTCATTTAATCAGTTTCGTCCATGACCGCGTTGCACGGTCGTGTCATTTAGTCAGAGCCCTGGCTTGGGGAATTTTTTTCCTATTTCTACACCGTCTTCGCCACACCCATGTGACTATTCGTGGTATTCACAAGGCCACGGCCACGCCCGTGTGCAAGACCGTGTGGTAGGGAAACCTGTAGTTTAAGTGTTATAAATATAATATTAGTAAAGTTAGTGCTCGGGTTGCCTCCCGAGAAGTGCTCGTTTAGAGTTTTAAGCTAGACTTACCCTTTTTTCATTTATAAATGAAGGTTCATGGAGCCTAAGCTCCTCTCTTATATCCCTAAAATCATTTTCAGTATAAATTTTCAGTCGTTGACCATTTACCTTGAATGTGCCACGAGTTGGATGGGTTACCTCGATTGTGCCGTAGGGAAAAATAGTTTTGATCACGAATGGACCTGACCATCTCGATTTAAGCTTTTTAGGGAACAGTTTTAACCTTGAATTGTACAATAGGACTGTAACACCCCAAACCCGGTCAACACACCACGACCGAATCTGGTATGTTACAGGGAAAAAGGATTTTGGAGAGGTTTAGGTTTAGGTTTAAAAGTTTGAGGAAAACACTTCGCTAAATTGTGTATTTTGATGAAAAACTTGAGTAAGCTTGATGGAAATTTGATGATGTATTTGAAAATCGAAAATTTTGAAAACTCAATCCGACGTGTAGGTAAAACAGGTTTATCTCCTTAAGAAGTTTAAGTTGTTTATTATTGTTACTAAACATTTTGTCTTAGTCGAAAGTCGAGTTTAAGTTAGAAAAACGTTTGAGTTCTCTTATTCCAAATCATAGTGTGATACCCGATGGTATAGTTTAAAAAGGTCGCTTTTGTTGTTTTGAAACCGTTGTCTTTCCAAGTTTTAGCACATTTTAACCCCAATTAATTTGTTAAGGCATATTAAAATCTACTTTAAGCATAAACATAGCAAAATATAATTTAAAAAAAAACCTTTTACAAACCAAAATAAAACCAAATAGAAATAAATAAGCTAATGTACCAAATTTTATAAAGTCTACGCAATTCCTTATTTAAGCATGGCATGAGCACCTCGAGTCCATCCCGGCTCCATGTCCGCGTCTAAGTGTCACCTGAAAAGTCAAAGGAGAGAGTGAGTCGCGAGACCCAGTGTGTAAATCCCCCTCTCGATAATACAACATGCTAACACACATCATAGCCAAGCAATACAATTAATGCACCTTCCTAACCATCCATTACACCTTTTCTACCCTGTGGTACCAAACCACCGGTGGTGCTAAACCACCGTGACCCAAAGTCACGATATCCATAATGTGGTGCCAAACCACTGGTGACTCAAGTCACAAATAATTCAATGATGGGGCCAACCCATCGTGTGATACCAAATCACTAGCGACAATCCCGTATCTCATAAGTGGGGCCAACCCACGGTGGTGTCAAACCACGAGGACGAGTCGCAATGAGGTGCCAAACCTCGGTGTCCCAAAGACACGCAGTGATACCAAATCACCGGTGACCGCAATCACAAATCCGATGATGGGGCCAACCCATCGTGTGATACCAAATCACTGGCGTCAATCCCGTATAATCAACTGTGGGGCCAACCCACCGTGGTACTAAGCCACTGGGACGAGACGCTGAGGTGCCAAACCTCTGGTGACCCAAAGTCACAAAATATGTGGTACCAAACCACTGGAGGTGCCAAACCTCTGGTGTCCCAAAGACACAGTGTCCCAAAGACACGGATATCATACTCCCCCTCCTCTCACATTACCCATACATGTCATACTAACTCATGTACCATATGCAAATCATGTAATTCATGCCAACATGCCCAACATTGCATCTCATAGCATATATATATATATCATGGATCATCATATCAAACGTATCAACAATAGAACTCGTAATGCTACGGACTTACCCGAATCCGTGAACATACCCTACCGGGTATCATGACAATCATCACTGTTTCACTTGTTACAACACAGGTTATTAATTTATTACTAAGAATCAGTGTGTTAGCTTACACACCTAGAATAGCGAAGGTTTTAGTTCTAAGAATCGGTCTACGTCCCTTGATCACCTCGACAACCCTGAGTCTACATTCGGCCAACAAGGGATTAACACTTAAACCATTCGGCCAAAAATGGATAACCAAAGGGGGTATTTCGATTAACCCTTACCTTAGACTTGCTTTGGTTTTCTACCAAATTCGGAACCAACAATGGTTCTTCCAACAATCGGCCTCACCCTAGAAAGAAAATGGTTAATCCCTTAACAGCTTGCCTTAACAAAGACTAAATGAATAGTCTAAAAGAAACTACTCTTACCACCACTTACCGATTGCTTGACAGAGAAATAAGGCTCTTCTCCAATGTTCCCAAAATCCGGATGTCCTATAATAAAATTGATTTACACAATAGGTTAATACCCTTCAACCAATACCAAAATCGGCCTTTATCTTAGCCACAATACAAAAGAACGAGAGAGGGAAAATGGCCATTCGGCCAAGCTCTTACCACTACCAACCGATTGGGAACAAGCACCCAACAACAACCAATATTCGGCCGACCAACACCACTAGGAGAGAAGAAAGATTCGGCCTATATGTTATCACTCCTACTTTCGGCTTTGTGTGAAAAGAAAAGAGAGTACAGATGAAAAGAAATGGGTTGATATTCGGCAAATGAAGAACTATAGGAAGAAGCAAAAGATTCGGCTAACACCCTTTAATCAAGATGGAAAGGAGGTTCGGCCTAGGTGTTTAACACACACCTATGCTCGGTTTTGAGTGGAAAGAAAAGGAGTAGAGATGGGAAGAAATGGAGGTTACTGACACAAAAGAGATGAAGAGAAAACAAATGGAGAAAAATCACAAAGCTACGAGAAGAAGAAAGAAATAAAAGATGAATAGAGAGGAGGGTATGTTCGGTTTTGAACAAGAAAAAGAATTGGAGAGAGTGTTTTGGAGATGAAAGCTTTGGCTACCAATGCTCAACAAAGAAAGAAAAATGTGGAAAAAGAAAATACCAAATTCGGTTTACACAAATGACAAAGAAGGAAAAAAATGCAAAAGAACACTCTGGCTTCACCAATGAAAAGAGCTTTGGCTTCTAAGACTTTGATCAAAATGTACCAAAATTCCCAAACAAATTTCTAACTCCCCACTCCCACACAACACTTACCAACCGCCAACCTCCCCAAAACACTCCCCAAAATCCGCCAACCTCCCCAAACACTCCCAAGCCACTAATTCAAATCACCTTGACCAAGTCTTCCTCCACCATTTGCTCTCCACCCATCATTTAAATGTGTTGACTTAGTCCATGGTAGAGTTTGAACTACCAACAACTCCTTCTCCCCATGCCGTCAAAATGAAACAAAAAGGGGCACTCTGCGGCTTGAACCCAAGACCTCTCCCCCCTTCCAATTGACACAACCACCAACTCCAAGTGGCGCATGCCTTGCCACTTTGCTAGCTCATCTCTTGTGCAACAACTCACCAAATAATATATATAACCCCCAACTCCTTCAACTCCTCTCACCCAAAGGCTTAAAACTAAAATTTTTTCCACCTACTCAGGCACACTCCTAGCCTACAACTAAGCCCCGAAACCACACAAACAACAACATAGCAAGCCATTAACATGCAAACAATGCCAAAATAAAATAGCCCTTAACCCGGGATATTAAAAGGACTAAGTCGCCTAC
This sequence comes from Gossypium rotundifolium, assembly GCA_025506655.1. Lineage (NCBI taxonomy): Eukaryota > Viridiplantae > Streptophyta > Magnoliopsida > Malvales > Malvaceae > Gossypium > Gossypium rotundifolium. The sequence continues at coordinate 153,640,522 of CP106731.1, forward strand.
TTCTAATTGCTTTGATTACTTTAAATGAGCTTCATGACGTCGCTTTGTTGCCTCTTTATATAAACGTGAGTTCTCATAGGCATTAGCTCGCCATTCATCTAACTCGTTCAACTGCATCATCCTCTTTTCACCTGCGGGTTTAAGATCGTAATTTAGGAATTTTATAGTCCAGAAAACTTTGTGCTCTAACTCAAATGGTAGATGACAGCTTTTTCCATAAACGAGTTTGTATGAAGATGTTCCTATGGGGGTTTTAAATGCTGTTCTATATACCCATAATGCATCGTCTACTTTTACTGCCCAATATTTCTTGTTTGTTTCAACTGTTTTCTCTAAGATGCGCTTAAGTTCTCGATTTGCTACTTCCACTTGTCCGCTGGTTTGAGGATGATAAGGGGTAGCTGTCCTGTGGTGTACTCCATATTTCTTTAGGACTTTATCAAATTTAGTATTACAAAAGTAAGTACCCCTATCACTAATAATTGCTTTAGGTGTTCCAAATCGAGAGAAGAGTTTCTTCAGAAACCTTACTACTACTCTAGCATCGTTAGTAGGTAAAGCTTGGGCTTCCACCCATTTTGACACATAATCGACTACTACTAAAATGTATTTATTTCCAAATGAACTAGGGAATAGACCCATAAAATCAATACCCCATACGTCAAATATTTCACATGATAGTATATATGTTTGAGGCATTTCATCACGTTTAGAGATATTACCTGTTCTCTGGCATTTATCGCATGAAGCAACATACCTATTGGCATCTTTAAATAAAGTTGGCCAATAAAAACCTGATTCGAGTGATTTGTGTGCTGTCTTAATCCCGCTGTAATGTCCTCCTGAAGGTCATGAATGGCAATGCTCTAGGATTTTGTTTGCTTCTTCTTTTTTAACACACCTTCGAATTACTTGATCTGCACATATGCGGAAAAGAAAAGGATATTCCTAGAAATAGTTTTTCACATCAGCAAAGAATCGCTTCTTTTGATGATGTGTTAAATTTTTTGGTAAGACGTTAGTAGAAAAGTAATTTGCAATATCTGCAAACCAAGGTACCTCAGAGTTGGTTATCGAAAAGAGTTGTTCTTCAGGAAACGAGTCGTTTATCTCACTTTCATCGAGTTCTTTGATATGCGGGTTTTCAAGTCTAGAAAGATGGTCTGCTGCAAGATTTGTGGCTTTTTTTATCTTGAATTTCCAAGTCAAATTCCTGTAAGAGTAGAATCCATCTTATAAGTCGAGGTTTTGCATCAGGTTTAGTTAAAAGATATCGAAGAGCTGAATGGTCAGTGTAGACAACAACTTTAGATAGGATCAAATATTGTCTAAACTTATCAAATGCAAAGACTACAGCTAGCAATTCTTTTTCTGTGGTTGTGTAATTTTCTTGTGCGGCCGTTAATGTCTTGCTAGCGTAGTAAATTGGCTGGAAGTGCTTGTTTATTCGCTGTCTAAAACTGCACCTACTATAAAATCACTCGCATCACACATTAGTTCAAAGGGTAAGTTCCAATCAGGAGTAATTATAATTGGGGCATTTATTAATTTATTTTTGAGGATATTAAATGTGTCTAAACATTCCTGATCAAAATTGAAAGGTACATCTTTTTGTAGTAGTTTCATTAAAGGTTTAGCTATTTTAGTGAAATCTTTAATGAATCTTCTATAAAATCCAGCATGTCTTAAAAAGCTTCTAATAGCTTTAATTGAAGTAGGAGGAGGTAATTTTTCTATGGTTTAAACCTTTGCTTTATCTACCTCAATCCCTTTGCTAGAAATTTTATGTCCTAACATAATCCCCTCTCGAATCATAAAGTGACACTTTTTCCAATTTAAAATAATGTTTGTTTCCTCACATCTTTTTAGAACTCGTTTTAAATTTTTAAGGCAAAGATGGAAAGAATTACCAAATACCGAAAAGTCGTCCATAAAGACCTCCATAATGTCTTCCACAAGTTCATCAAATATGGATAGCATGCAGCGATGAAAAATAGCAGGAGCATTACATAATCTAAAAGGCATTCTATGATAAGCAAACGTATCGTATGGACATGTGAATGTAGTCTTCTCTTGATCCTCAGGGGCTATTGGGATTTGGAAGTAGCCGAAAAGCCCGTCCAGGAAACAGTAGTACATGTGCCCGGATAATCTCTCTAAAATCTAATCAATAAAGGGTAAAGGGAAGTGATCTTTTCTGGTCGTGTCGTTCAACTTCCTATAGTCAATACAGACTCTCCAGCCTGTGACTATTCTTGTAGGAATCAATTCATTCTTTTCGTTTGCTACAACAATCATGCCTCATTTCTTTGGAATGACCTGCACAGGACTTACCCAAGTGCTGTCAGAAATAGGATAAATTATTCCAGCATCTAGAAGTTTAATTACCTCAGCTTTAACAACTTCTTTCACGTTGGGATTCAATCGTCTCTGAGGTTGCACACATGGTTTATACTTTTCTTCCATTAGAATTTTGTGGGTGCAAAATGATGGGCTTATTCCTTTAATGCCAGAGATTTTCCAAGCTATGACACTTTTATGCTCCCTTAGTACCTGTAGCAATTCGTCTTTCTCTTTGGGTTCCAGTTCTGAGGAGATAATTATTGGTAATGTAGAATTATCCCCAAGGAATACGTATTCTAAGTGTTTTGGCAATTGTTTTAATTCTAAATTGGGTGGCTCATCAATAGAGGGTTTTTGTTTTAGTTTGTCATTGATTTCAATGCCCTCTTCTTTCGTTTTTCTAGAGGGAAATGCGTTAGGATCCAATTCATCGGTATCATTATCTACCCCCTCATCTTGAGTAAGGCATAGTTTCAACGTGTCGTTATGTATGATTTCCTATAAAGAATCTAGAATAAAATGATCAATGGCATCAATAAAATAACAAGAATCATATTGTTCTCTAGAATTTCGCATAACATCGTAAATTTGAAAAATAATTTCCTCGCTGCCTACTCTTAGTGCAAGTTTACCATCACCTACATCAATAACAGCTCTAGCAATAGCTAAAAAATGGCGTCCCAAAATTAAAGGCACCTCAACGTTCTCATCCATGTCAAGCACAACAAAATCAATAGGGAATATAAATTTATCAACTTTTACCAGAATATCTTCGATAATTCCCCTAGGATATTTAACAGACCTGTCAGCTAACTGAATACTCATCCTAATGGGTTTAGGTTCTCCAAGACCAAGTTGCTTAAACATTTTATAAGGCATTAAATTAATACTGGCACCTAGATCAGCTAGTGCTTTGTTTATGTTTAAACTACCAATTAAATAGGAAATAGTGAAACTTCCTGAATCTTTCAATTTGGTTGGTAGTTTATTTTGGAGGATAGCTGAGCATTCTTCATTAAGCTCCACTGTTGATATTTCTTCCAACTTCCTTTTATTTGTTAGAAGCTCTTTTAAAAATTTTGCGTATGTCGGCATCTGTGAAATAACTTCAACAAAAGGTAAGTTGATATGTAATTATTTAAAAATTTTAAGAAATTTACCGTATTGCGTGTCCAATTGGTCTTTCTTTAACTTTACTGGATATAGGATCGTGGTTTAGTCTCTTCACGTACTGGAATTGCATTTTCATTTGCTTCCTCAGCTTTTGCTTCATCAGTTTCACGTGGTACCTTCTTTTTTATTTCAACCAACTCTTTTTCACTCCTTAGTGTAACTGCCCTAACATGCTCTTTTTGATTAGTTAAACTTTCTAGTCGCCTATCAGAAACTAACTTAGTTAAGTGTCCAATCTAATCCTTAAGCCCTTGGATTGATGCTTGCTGATAAGTCAATATCGTTTTAGTATTTTGGAAACGGGTTTTTGACTGCTCTATAAATTTTGCTAGCATCTCTTCAAGGTTTGGCTTCCTTTCCTGTGGGTAGGGTTGCTGTCCTTGATTGTGGTGGTATCTCCAACATGAATTATAAGCACTACTATAAGGGTTATTTTGAGGTCTGAAATTGTTGCCCATATAGTGAACTTGCTCGTTTTCAGTACTCGAGTTGTAAGGTGGATATTCTGTATTGTTTATCCATCTTCCATTCGTATTGTACTGCATGACTAAATGTACCTGCAAAGAATCACATAAACCATCAATCTTTTTGTTGATCATCTCTACCTGACTTGATAGCATGGTGACTGCGTCGAGATTGAAAACTCCGGCTGCTTTAGTTGGTTTTGTCCTTGTAACTTGCCACTGATAGTTGTTCAATGATATCTCCTCTATGAATTCGTAAGCCACTTCAGGAGTTTTGTTATTCAAGGTTCCGCTGGCTGCTGAGTCAATTAACTGCCGGGTTGAGGGGTTCACACTATTGTAAAAAGTTTAGACCTGTAACCACAAGGGTAGACCATGGTGTGGGCATTTTCTCAACAGATCCTTGTATCTCTCCCATGCATCGTATAATATTTCTAAATCCATCTGCAAAAAAGAAGAGATATCATTTCTTAATTTAGCCGTTTTGGCTGGTGAAAAATATTTCAATAAAATTTTTTCGGTCATTTGGTCCTATGTAGTGATTGATCCTCGCGAAAGAGAATGAAACCACTGTTTGGCTTTATTTCTCAAAGAAAAGGAAAATAACCGAAGATGAATGGCATCATCAGAAATGCCATTTATTTTGAAGGTATATCAGAATTTTAAAAAATTAGCTAAATGAGTATTTGGGTCTTCGTCCTGCAAACCATCAAATTGAACAAACTGTTGAATCATTTGTATAATGTTAGGTTTTAATTAAAAATTATTAACGGCTATAGCAGGCCTAACAATACTTGATTCAGCTCCTATTAAATTAGGTTTAGCATAATCATACATAGTTCGAGGAGCATGATGATCGGCTATCTCCTGAGGTAATGGATTATTCTCAGTCATCCTTTCGGTGGTATTGGTTTCGTCCTCTTACTATTCTTGTATGTAATCTAAGCCTCGCCTTACTTCTTTACGATTTCTGCGTACGGTTCCTTCAATATCACTGCCGTAAAGTAGTGGTCCTGTCGGGTTCCTTTTAGTCATAAACTAGAGGTACTTGCTAGGAAAAAAAAAAGAAGAAAAGAAAATTTAAAAAAGTAAAAATAAAATTTAATTACAAAAATAAAAAAATAAAAAAAGCTAAAGTAATAAAAATTGAGTGTTCTTAATATTTTAGTTCAAGAAGTGCCAAAAACCCGATTGTGTCATCGAGTCTTAAAAATTTATAAAAGAATGATCGAACCTAGAAACTAACTAAGACAATGATGGAGGCAAGTGCACCTATCGAACAGTAGTATAGCTAGCGGCAAGACCGGATTGTTGAACCCAAAGGAACCAAAAGTACTAATATTAACTCTCTTTCTATTATTTAGCCTACGAATTAAGGAAATTTTTTATCTAATCTAAAATGAACTAATCAACTAAACTAAAGGTTCTAAGAAAAAGAAGAAATTGGGGAAGGACTTGAGAGAAAATCGATTGATTTAAAACAATACCTGAGGAAGAATTCACCTAGACTTCACTTGTTATCTAACTCTGAAGCAGACGATTTATTCACTTGACTTGATCCGTAGGATTCCCTAATTTATATTAATACCTCTCTCGAGGCAAATAACGTCTAACCCTAGGTTGATTAATTGAAATCTCTTTCTAATTAAAACCCCTAGAATTGCATTAACTCGATCTATGGACTCCCATATTAGGTTTTTCCCTAATCCGGCAAATTTTCGTCACTATATCTCTAGGCGCGCGAGCAACTTCACTTAACTATGCTAGATCTACTCTTAGATAGGGTCTCTTCCTCCTCTGCTTAAGCACATCACACTTGAATCAATATCCCGAAAATACCAAAACAAGAATTAAGAACACATAGTTAAGAACAAATCAAGTATTTATCATACAGCTTAGATAACAATAACAAGATCCGTCTTAAGTTTCATCCCCCTCAAGTATCTGAGGGTTTAGTTCATAATTGTAAAAGAAAACATCTCAATAGAAAAGATAAAACAAAACATAAGAAAACCCTAAAACCCCTGAAGGAATTGAAGGAGAGTTCTTCCGTCTTGAGTATGATTCTGACTTCTTGAGATGAACCAACTAGCTTCCTTCGAGTAAATTCCCTGAATTTAAGTGCTCTTGCTCGACTCTTTGGCCTAGCTGAACGCCCCCTAAAGGTTGGCCTCTAGGGTATTTATATAGGCTTCCGGAATATGTTTCTTTATCTCTAAGTACCCTAATTCGAATAGAACTCTTCTTATCTGCGGCAGAGACACGCTCATGGCACACGCCCGTGTGAATTGTGGCCAGGCCGTGGTCGAACCTGTTGATGAGGCAAGACCATTTTTTTTAGGGTCCAGGCCGTGGTCAACTCTTCTTGCGGGGCACGGTCTTGTGGTCTTGGGCCCAGGCCATATGGATTTCATGCTTTTGCCCATTTTTTTCGTTTTCGACTCGTTTCTCGTTCTTTTCATCCTCCGGTGCTTTACTGAGTATAAAGCATGAAAACAAAAGATTAGGAGCACCTATTTCCATAATTAAAGGGAAAAATCATCCAAAAGTATGCTAAATGTGGGATTAAAATATGTTACTATTACGGTTTATCAACATTATATGTTTTAATACCCGCCCATAACTGTTTTAACTCTTTAATAAGTGGCTGCATATAAATGTCAATATCATTCCCAGGACCTTTCTCTCTAGGGATAATCATAGATAAGATAAAAGAAGATTGCTAGAGGCAAATTGTAAGGAACAAGCATTACAGGCCAAGTACTGTACGAAGTGTTCATGATTTTAAAAGGATTAAATCCATCAGATGCTAGCCCAAGCCTCACATTCCAAGGATCTCTTGCAAAGCTTGAAAATTTACTGTCAAATGATTTCCAAGCTAAAGAATCCGCAGGATGCCTTAATAATCCATCATCAGTTCGTTGATCATGATGCCACCTCATAGACTCGGCTGTCTTTGATGACAAGAAAAGCCTTTGAAGCCTTGGTATTAGTGGAAAATATCGCAAAATCTTTTTTGGCTTCTTTATTGACTATGCCTCACCTTCATTCTCATTCACATCTTCTGCATTCCTATTCATCCAACGTGATTTACCGTAAACATGACAAGAGTGTTGGTTTTTTGATCACCCTAATACAACATACAATCATTTGGGTAACTATGAATTTTGTCTTACTCAAGGCCTAAATCTTTTATTAGTTTCTTCATATCTTTGCATGAATAACTGTAACACCCCTCACCCGTATTCAATGCCGGAATATGGTTACGGAGCATTATCGGACTTACAACACAATTAAACATACTTTTCACCAACATTTAATCAATACATACAATCATCATTCAATCTCAATCAATTTGTCTTAATACGAGCCTACGAGGCCCTAAACATACATTGGAAGTGGTTCAGGACTAAACCGATAACTTAAGAAAATTTCACGAACTTTGAAAATTTTTCTCAAAGAAAGGGACATACGCTCGTGTGGCCTGGCTGTGTGTCTCACATGGCCACTAGACACGTCCGTGTTACGGGCTGTGTGGACATTCGAAATAAAAGCACATGGTCGTGTCCCAGCCCGTCTCCTACCCCGTGTCCAAACAAGTGAGCTTACTGACTTGGGTCACACAGCCTACCACACGCCCATGTACCAGGCCTTGTGCTAGGCCATGCCAAGCCTGTAGGGTATACTAACTTATGTCATATGGCCAAGTCACACGCCCGTATGTGAGGCAGTGTGGAGCATACTAGCTTAATTTCTAAAACCACATCAGGGGACACACGGCCGTGTACTTGATCGTGTGTTACACACGGCTGAGACACACATCCGTGTTTCTACTGTGAGGACAAAAATAGGCTATTTACCAAGCCAATTTTCCACTCAATTTTGAATGTACCTACAAGACATAAATTTTCACCATCTCAAAACATAAAAGGCATTTAAACCAGCCAATTCAAACATGATTCATGCATATTCTATACCACATTTCTCCATACACACAAGTAGTCAAATAAACTAATTCACTAGCAACTAACATTATGATTATCAACATTCACCATTAACAATTTCCATAACACCATATATGTACATAACCAAATTCGCCAAATTAAGCCATCACTCATGGCCATATTTACAAACCAAAACATATGTCATTACAAGTCATTACATATAAACAAAATCACTATCAACCCATAATCAAAATGACTGAAAATACCTATACATGCCATACTTTAAATTCTAAAGTTTAAAGGTACCAAGTGATAGGTAGATAATGTGATGCGATCTTCTAAGATTCCTAATCCGAACTAGCTTTAAATTCACTATAAAACACGAAAAAATAAACAAAGTAAGCTATAAAGCTTAGTAAGCTCGTATGAGATAAACTTAGTACAATCACATAACCATAAATTAATAATTTAAATACATCAATATGTAGCTTTCCTTAACTATCAAACCTTTCAAATGCTCATTCACAAAACTATATACATCCATTCTCATTTCTTTGATTCAACACCAAAATAGTTTATACACATACTTGTACCAAATCGTACCAACCTCATATACATTCTCATCTTTCAATTACCCGTTGAACCATTCGGAATAGAATTCGGATACTCAAGGGTTTCACACGATAAGTACATATACCATGGCCCGAAGCCAAATCAAGGTAACTTATCTGAAATACTAATATCTTGGCCCGAAGCCAAATCAGTCGATATGCATGGCCCAAAGTCAAATCGGTTAATCTCGCACCCAAAGTGCTATATCATGGCCTGAAGCCAACTCAAAGTATCCCTAATGACATGTCACTAATATCCTAAACTATTACTAAGGCTCAATCGGGATTCCAACTATCGAATCGTCGTCGAATCATTTCCAAACTTTTTCGTAATCACATAGTCACAATTTATGCTATATCAAAGCATTTAGAAATCATTTGAAATGAAATTATAACATACGAACTTACCTCGGATGCTAAAACGGCGAATCGAGTAAACTATTCCATAACTTTATTCTTTCCTTGATCTAAGTCCGTATTTCTCCTTTCTTGATCTAAATATATTCAAAATTAACTTATTTAATAATCTATTCATTCAATTTAGTCCAAAACACACTTTAAAACACAGTTACACTTTTGCTCCACATATTTCATATATTTCTAATTTAGTCCTTATTCCATAAAATCACAAATTAATGAAATTCCAAATATACCCATGCTAGCCGAATTACTATAATGCCCATAGTAGCCCATAGTTTTCATTTATTTCACATTTTAACCACTAACTTTACACATTTCACAATTTAATTCCTATTTTACATTTTCACCAAAAATCACTTAACATAACTTGTTTAACTATCAACAAATATTCAAAATCTATCATTAATCATCAAAACTCATACATATTCATCAATGGTAACTTTCAAAATCTTTAACATTGATCGTTGTTTTGTCGAGTCTTAAAATTTATATAAAAAATGATCGAACCTGAAAACTAAGACAACGATGGAGGCAAGTGCACTTATCGAATAGTAGTGTAGTTTAGGCAAGACCGGGATGTCGAATCTCAAAGGAAACCAAAAGTACTAATACTAACTCTCTTTTTATTATCTAGCCTAAGAATTAAAGGAATTTGTTGTTTAATCTAAATTAACTAACTACTAAACTAAAAACTCTAAGACAAAGAAGAATAAATTTGGAAAATAACTTGAGGAAAAATATTGATTGAGACGACACCTAAGGAAGAATCCACCTAGACTTCACTTGTTATCTAACTCTGAACCAGACGATTTATTCACTTGACTCGATCCGTAGGATTCCCTAACATATATTAATCCCTCTCTTGAGGCGACAAACGTCTGACCCTAGATTGATTAATTGAAATCTCTTCCTAATTAAAACCCCTAGAATCGCATTAACTCGATATATGGACTCCCATATTAGGTTTCACCCTAATCCGGTAAAATCTCTTCATCCTATCTCTAGGCGCGCGATCAACTCCGCTTAATTATGCTAGATCTACTCTTAGGTAAGGACTTTTGCTCCTCCACCTAAGCACATCATACTTGAATTAATATATCGAAAATATCAACACAAGAATTAAGAACACATAATTAAGAACAAGTCAAATATTTATCATATAATTCAGCAAACAATAACAAGATTCATCTTAGGTTTCATCCCCCTCAGGTATCTGAAGGTTTAGTTCATAACAATAAAAAAAAACATCTCAAAAGAAAAGATAAAACAAAACATAATAAATCCCTAAAACCCCCTGAAGGAATTGAAGGAGAGATCCGTCGTCTTGAGTATAATTTCGACTTCTTGAGATGAATCAACTGGCTATCTTCTAATAAATCTCCACAAATCTGCCCCTTTTGGCCTAGCTGGACGCCCCCTGACTAAAGCCCTAGGTTCCTCCCTTTTAGCTTATACTTAGGGTGTTTATATAGGCTTCGAAATATGTTTCTTCGCCCCTAAATATCCTAATCCGAGTGAAACTTCTCTTTGTCACGACAGGGACACGCCCATGGCACATGCCCGTGTGAATCGATTTCAGGTCGTGGTCAAGTTTGCTAGAGAGACACGCCCGTGTGTTTCGAGGTCTAGGCCGCGTTAGAGTAAATTAGGGAGGCACGACCGTGTGGTCTTGGGCTTAGGCCATGTCGATTTCTATTTTTACCCAATTTGGTCCGTTTTAAGCCCATTTCTCGTTCTTTTCATCCTCCGGTGCTCTCCTGAGTATAAAACATAAAAACAAAGGATTAAGAGCACCAAATTACATAATTCAAGGCTTAAATCATCCAAAAGTATGCTAAATGTGGACCTAAAATATGTTACTTTTACGGTTTATCAAACATTTTTGCAAAATAGTCCCTGGGCTAGCTAGACTTAGTTGCAACGATCTCAAAAACATAAAAATAAATTAAAACGGGACAAAATTGAACTTACATGCATGAAAGTTTGCTTGGTGAATATCAAGATTCTCCCATGGCTAATTTAGGTTGAATTTTTGGTGGAGTCAATGTACAAGAAAGAAGATGGCTTTGTTTTTGTTATTTTACTTAATTTAATTCATTAATTTACTAAATTAACCTTAACCATTAACATTAAAAAACTTAATAAAAGTGTCCATAAATGTCCACCAAATAAACAATTGGTCTAATTACATCATAAATACCTATACTTTAAAAACCATAGCTAATAAACACCTTTAACTTATAGAACTCTACTTTTACACTTTAAGCGATTTAGTCATTTTTCTCAAATTGACTATTTAAACGATAAAATTTCTTAACTAAATTTTCACACAATCATCATATCATGTTATAAACATTAAAATAATAATAAAATCAATATTTTGACTTCAAATATGTGGTCACCAAAAACGGACTGTTACAATGAGGGATTTTTGCAAACGAAAACATATCTCTTAAAAACTTTAACAGTAGTGTAAAAGAGTTTCCGGTCCACCCTCCCAAACATTTTAATTGAAAAAGACGAATGCAGAAGACAGTTTTGAAATTTTCGATCCCTCATAAAGTTCTTCATTCATTTCATAAGTAATTTGTAGAACTTCACCGCTTCTTCGTTTGGCTCTTCATCAGGTGCACTTCTTCTCATTTCGGTAAAAGCATTTCCACCAATATCACAATCATCTGATGCAATCATTTCAGGTAAAAACGATTGCAAACCATGACTGTGCATATTAAATGCATCTCGCAACATACATTCCATGTCATCTTCTCTAACAGACTGATGGTAAACATTATGAGGATAAGCCAGATTAATTGTTGAAGAGGTTCTACAAGGTGTACACTCTCCATGAAAAATCTATTTTTTATACCCCGAATAAAACCATCAACAATTAGATGTTTGTATACAACTTCACGAAAATGACAATTGATGTTGCCACACTTTTTACATGGGCAAAGAATCATAATCTCTTGGCTTGCATTTTGAAATGTAAAATTTAGAAAAGTTTGTACTACATTTCAATGGTCGTCGCTTATGCTTGACAAATCCATCCAACTCTTATCCATTTCGTAGTTCTTAAAGTCTAAAATTGACAATAAATTACGATTACTTAAGTGTTCTAAATAAATTTAAATCATGTCATTGTACTAAAATAGATAATATATATCAAGTATCAAGTATCTAATTATTTAAAATATATATATTAGTGACAACCTTTTACGCTTATTTATAAGTATAATTAAGAGTAGGGAAAACAATATTGTTGCCCTAATTTTTGTGATTTTATATGTTTTGATCCAAAGTTTTATGCAAGTTATGATATGATTTATATTTTTATATGCTTTAAATGTTTATGTAAGTTATGATAATCATAAACCTTAAATGTTTATATAAGTTATGATTATCATCTTTAGAAATTAACTTTAAATATTGACTCTTTTAATTATACTCTTTTAATTTTTAAATTTGTGTTTTTTTATCACCTTTATGTTTACTATACTAAACATTAAAATTGATCAATTTAAATTTAGAATTTAAAATTTAAAATAAAAATATTAAAATTAAAATTGTGTTACGGATTTTATGATAGGATAAATAAATTTTAAATATATAGATTTTATGATAGGATAAATAAATTTTAAATATATAGATAAATAATATTTATCTTTATGATAATTAAATATATTTGTTTTATATGATAATATTTATGAAAAAGTTATCTAAAATCTTAAAATAATTTTAACATTGAGATAAATATTATTTTCCTTTAAAAAATTTATTTTATAAATAGTATTTATTTCTATGATAAATATTATATTATGTTTTATTTTGAAATTTGAACTTTAAACTATATACTTTTAAGGATAAATAAAAAATTATTTAAATTAAATTTTCTATGAAAATTTTATCTTTAAAATTAAATATAAAAATTAATGAATTTAAATTTAGAATTTAAAATAATAAATTAATAACACAATTAAAATCCAAAAGTTAGAACTCAAGTTATCTAAAATTTTAAAATAAAATAAAAATTTAGAATCAAAACTAAAATAAATAATAAAATTAGATTAAATATAAAGATATCAATAAAATAAGATATTATAATGAAGTTACTTAAATAAAATAAAGCAACCAATATGAAGTAGCATGCCATTGCAATCCTAAGGAGCAAAAGAGATCACATGCATACTCCATGAGCATACAGGTTAAATAAATAAAAACCCTCTATAAGTTTACTTGAAATGGTACCCAAAACATTCAGGCAAACAGTTTTCAAGGATAGGACAATGACGGCTTTAACAGTTTGCAAGTAGCATATCTAGAGAAAGACAATAGCATGCTCAATGTAAATGTTGTCACTCATCTTCAATTTCATGAAATGGCAAAGCATGCAAAAAGGTTTACAACTAAGCAACCTATTGAAATTCAACTCCATTCTCAAAGTATCTACCCGATAAAATGTGGGCTATTTAGCATATCGCAATATTTCCAAGCATCAAATATCAAGCGAAGAGAAAGCAGCAGTTTTAAACATAAGGGTGAAATTCACTGCTATTACCTTTACAAACTTCGGCTTGCTTAATTCGGTTTCACCAAAAAAGAGAGAGAAATAGAAAATTTGGAGCTCAGGAACTGCCCTGAAAAACTGTGCTCTATAAAGAACTTGCTGATGTAAAAACTCAACTATACTAGCCTTAGTCAACAAGGGAAAATGATTGTCTACACTGGTATGGACTAAACACCATTATAAAGCACATATTTATACGGGGGAAGCCCCTAATAACTTAAAAACATATCCGAGATTCTGTAGGTAAAATTAAAAAAAAAAATGATTGTCCACCAAGAAATCAAATCAATGAAATAAACAAAAGAAATATAAGACTAGCGAAACAATAAAAAATTTCACAAACATATCTATATGTCTCTATTTTAATCACATAATAAATTAAATAAGTGAACTGATAACCAGTTACACCAAAGCTGCCACCACATATGCTTGTTCCACAAGATAAACCAAAATCAAACATTAATAAGTTACTAATTTTTGTTTGAAGAATAACAAAAAGAGTGAGGATGACACAAGATTCCACTTATGTCAGACTACTCCATGGAATTTGTACCATTACTTAACCTCAAAATTCCAAATTTCAAACACATTTCAACACTCAACACTCGAGGATAAAAAGCATGAATCAAATTCCCACAGGGACGAACCACAAATTAATTTTTTTAAAAAATTTATTCAAATTATAAAATACTAAACAAGGATTCCGTTACATCATATATCAGACATCAATCAGGAATTTGCAGGAAAAGGGAAAAAAGAAAAAGAAATAGTGCTACTAAAAAATTTAGTAAATCAAACATTTGTGTTCCTATTACCCCAATTTTCTAAGCACCCAACCAACATAATAACACAATGTACTTAACTGAAACATCAATGAAAACCTAGAATTCAGATAAGGAAAAAAAAAAAAAGAAAGAAAAGAAGTAGAACTGTATTACCTGAGACAATGTGGATTGAAGCTAAGCAAACACACCAAAAAGCTATCTTCTCAATGTCAAGAGCAGCTAAAATAGAAGAACAAGATCTGCGGAAAAACTGAGAAAGAAAAGGGACAGAAATTTGTTAAATGAAATAATAAAAATAATTGTTAAATGAAATAATAAAAATTGAGCTAATAGAGACAAAATCAGAAAATAAAGGACTTCTAAATGCAAGAACAAACGAGATGAGAAATGAAATAAAACCTGCTTATCATTCCTTTTTCCCATCAAAATCAGATAATGAAGATAACTAAAATTCATTACTAGCTTGTTACTGGATCATATGGAAATGAAATAAAATAAGATAAAATAAGTGAGAAACTAAGCGAGAAAGCCTTCCTAAAGGGAGTAAAAATAATGCTCGAAACCCTAAAATGCAAATTTGCAAAACTACTTAGTTCATAACATAAAATTTGTAGATAAAAATAAATTAAATAATCGTTCAATTTCTCACCTGTAACACTCCCTAGTTTTGTAAACAAATTTTGATATTGCACAGTCGATTTTCACCAAAAAATTGAAACAAAACAAGAATCCGAATATTTATCCACTTGATTTTCTAGTTGATTTCAATTCTATCAGTCAAGCAAACAAATCTGCAATCTTATATATACAATAAAAAAGCAAAGAACAGACGAAATGCTGGACTTTTTTTTTATTTTTCTCGAGAAACAAACTGAAATAACAAAAACGTAGAATGGAAAAAGGAAAAAAAAAAAAAGATAATTTTTCCTAAGACTTGCGGAGGCTGGCGAGTGAGTTGGCTGCTGGGTAAAGTGGCTAGGCGTCGGTTGCTCGGTTACAGAATCTGAGGAAAGGCGGGCACAATGGATTTTTAGGGTTTTGGGAAATCAAATAATGTGGATGGGAGATGATATCGTGGGAGATGATATAAAGCAAAAAAAAGGAAATTGAAAAAAGAAAGCAGACTGAGAAAGAAAAGGCATGAGAAAGAAAGAAAAGGGATCAACAGACTGAGAGAGAAAGCAAGTAACTCGTGGGAGATGATATCGAAGAAGAAAAAGGATCTTTGATATCTTTGTGAAAATGGCGCCGTTTCAATGAAAAAGTAAATAATTCGCGGGTTTTATGGAAAATACGTCGCCTTAACTTCTGCGGCGTTTATAGAAAAACGTCACTAAATATCGCAAAATGCTACTTCAATAAAATTTGTTGTTTAGGGAACAAATCCTTTTCAATCAATTTGTTCAAGTAAGTAATTTTATTATGAATTAAGTAGAATTAGATAGGTTTTGGTTTTTCTTTTCTCGAAATAGAGGTTGTACAATGGGTTTATACACTTAATAATCTTAAATCAAATTTAATTTAAAAATATATTTCAATTTTAAATTAGTGATAGAAAATATTTTAAAAGACTCATATTTGATATTGAGAAGTATTTAACACATCACTATAAAATTAAGAAAATATTGATAAAATAAAACAATATTATTATTAACAGAAATTAAGATTGGGAAATGTTAATAACTAGTGTTTAGAAGCATTGAAAGGTAAAAATATTCTAGATCTTTATGCCCCTAATAGGACTTGAATCCCACATTGCTAGCATATGGTAAACAAAACACAAGGGGTGGGGTATAAGGAGAGATGATAGAGCAACATTAAAACATACTTACCTGGATAGGGTCAATGAGTGATCAGCAAGACTCATGGCCTAGAGCAGTGACTTGCATTGCACTTGGTAGCTTTAAGGTCTCCCCAATAGGGAGAGCCTACGTCATAGTTTGTGGCAGTGAGGGCTTGCGTACGCGCAGCCCCAGTCGATTTCAAGTTAAAGTAATTGGTATCAAATTACTTCAAAATCTCGAAAAAGAGTAGAAAGTGTGTGAGAGAACCTTGTGCCCATTCTATGCTTAAGTTGATACCAGCAGGAAACGATCTTCCACAACTTTAGTAGGGTCAAAGGCAAATTATCAGTTGGTTTCTACTGTCAAGCATACTGAAGAACACCAAGGTAAAGATTGAAGCCTTTGCAAAACCATACAAACAGAATCTATTCCCTTCACAAATTACATTTTGCAAATTGTTGTTTTATTTAATGGCTTACCAATTCCATTGCGTAGTTGCAGGTCTAATCTACATGCTTCTCCAGCTTATGATCAGTATAGGCTGCAATAAGTGAACTATTGTTATATTATCCAATCATTTTCACGAGCAAAATCACCAGCATCCCATGTGGGGTTTAAAGTTTTTTTTTTTAAATTTTATATATTATTCAGTTTAAATATTTTTATTTATATAATTTATTTTAAACTTTAGATGTTACCTTTCTTAAATCTATGTATATTATTTAGTTTAAATTATTTTATATGTTTTTCATGTTCTTTATTTTAAAAATTGTTTTATTATTATTTATTTCAAGATTTTGTATTTTATTTTATTAAATTGTTTTGCATTTTATATATATTATTCATTTCAAATATATATATATATTAGTAATTTAAATTTTGTTTATTATAATTTAAGTTGTTTTTAAATTAACTATTTTAAAATCATTTTATATATTATCTTTTTTTTATTATAAGAAAACTGGACATTCATAAATAAAGGCCAAATCCAGAGTTAAATAAAGAACAAAAACAATCTGAACCGAAATAAAACTAAGCAAAAGATCTTAAGCCCAAGTCTAAATACCAGCAAAATTAAATAAACAAATAAAAACAGATCCAGCCCAATATCCATGAGAACCA
Organism: Gossypium rotundifolium; assembly: GCA_025506655.1. NCBI lineage: Eukaryota > Viridiplantae > Streptophyta > Magnoliopsida > Malvales > Malvaceae > Gossypium > Gossypium rotundifolium. Next base: position 153,657,732 of record CP106731.1, read on the forward strand.
GTAGCATATAATGATGGGGGCTATGGGGACTGCATAAAATCATTTTACATATTATCTTATTATAAAATTGTTTTGCATAATATTTATTTTAAATACTTTTATATTATTGCCCTCTATGTTATTCATTTTGAAATTATTTTGTTATATATTATTTATTACATCTTATTTACAATAGTCGTTTTTAAACCTTCATTTTTTTTGTTATTTCGTTGTTTTGGATTTTTTTAGATATATTATTTTGTGTCGTTTTCTCCAATGGATGATTGTAAAATTGTATCTCTTGAATTCGTTGCTATCACGTGTATTACCTCTCTTAATTTGTGCTTATTGATTATTTGTGATTCATCAATGTAATATTTTGTGTACGTATTGCTACTTTGCTTTGTATACTATCATTCCATTGTGTTTTATTTGTTTTAAAAAAATCGAGTTTAATATCGTTTAAGTTTCAAAATTATTTTATTCAAAGGTTTAAAATAAGGCAATGCTCATGTTTGGAAGCTTCGAGAAAATCGTGCCCTAACTCACTGGGTTCCGATTCTTCTCGTTAAATTTAAACAACCAATTACCCTTCTTCTCTTCTAATCAAAACGCATAAAAATTTTAAATAAAAAAATTTATTCTCAAGAATTCGAGATGTGTCCTATCTCACTAGGATGTGACGTTTTATCATCTCGAGGTAAGAATTTCTAAAAAAACAAAGGCAATATTCCGTATTCGAATTTTGAGAAATTGTGCCCTAACTTACTGGATTTCAATTTTTCATAAAGCCCAAATAACTGAATACCCTTTTCAAACTTTATTACACGGGTTTTAAAAATCAAAATATAAGTTCAGTTTCGAGAATATAAGTTGTTGTACCCTAACGCACTGAGTATGACATTTTATTTCTTCGAAATAAGAGGGTTTTGGCATCCAATGTGATTCCGTTCAAATGTATTTTAAGCAAACGGATCGTAATCTAGAATCTTTTCAAATTTTCGGCATTAAGATATTAAATAATCAATTAGGTACCAATTTTGGGCGCTACGAGGGTGCTAACCCTTCCTCGTCATGAATCGACTCCGAACCCGTTTTCTCGAGTTTTTGTAGACCAAAATATGTTTTAATAAATCAAAGTTTTATTAAAATGATCAATTTCAAGGTGATCCGATCACACCTCAAAATAGGGTCAATTGCGACTCCATTTTTGATTTTCCAACCGATCCTTATTTTTTTTTCAAAATAGAAAAAATGGTTTCGACAAATATCATATAAAAATTTTCATCCTTGCAAACATATGACCATCCGTTCCCAATCAAATCTTGTATTGACACTCAAAATGTATTGCATGATATTAGCATTTTTTTTTTAATTTCATTTTGCACTTTAACAAATCTTCAAACTTACATCTTAACTCTACGGTGTTGAGAATGTTTTCTAATAAGAACATGAATTCTATCATTATAGTCATGTTCTTTTATTTTTTTTTGGTCAAAACTAGAAAAAAAAAAAATTGTTTAAAATAGTTAAGTGAAATAATTGAATTAGCAATATTTAAATCCATAAAATATGTTAATAATTTATTGTATAGATTATAATAAATGTTTGATGAAAATATATGCAAAATATGATATTTTAAAATTTTGATTTGAATTAAAACATTAAAATAAAATAATTTTTGGTCCCAGAACTTGGTAATTAGGTCTACTTTGGTAACTGTACTTTTTTTGGTCTATTTTGATCCTTGAACTTGGCAACTACATCCATTTTGGTCCCTGAACTTCGATTATGTCAAGCTTTGATTATGTGACTAATAAGTGTCAAAAGTAATATATTTTAACCTCATTCTTAGTGCATTTTTTGGTGATTATTCAATGTTAATGGTGAATTTTATGCTCCTAATCCTTAAATTCATGTTTTGATGCTTAAGAGTGCATTTAAAAGCTAAATGAGTGAAAACCAGAAAATTGGAGCAAGTACAGGAGCCACACAAGCTGACCCATTCTGCACGGCCATGTGTAATAATGTTTTCCCCTACCAAATGTTAGGACCGACTATGGGTCGTTCTGAAAAAAACCTTTATTGAAACCCATTTTAAAACCAATTTAAGATTTGTTGAAAACGCTTGTTTTAAGTTATCTTCTTTGAAATCATACTTAGTCCAAATTCAAAATTTAATTAAGTCAAGTTATTATACAAATTCGGATGTGTTCGATGGCACGACAAAACATTCTCGTGTTAATTTAGAAAAAAAACGTGTGATTCAAATTTATAGTAAAAAAAAAAAAAACAAAATATCCAACATATAAGAAAATAACCAAAGTAAAGTATATGGAGGCCTTATTACATCCAAAATAAAACAACCCAATAATAAAATTTGTCATAACTAAGTTAAAGTGCATTTCATTCTAAATTCACCACATGGCCACCTCAAGTCCCTCCGGCTCCACATCCGCGATCTATGCATCACCGAAAAAAATAATGGAGAAGGTGAGTCACCAAGACTCAGTATGTAACCCTTCCCCGTTTTAAAATATTATCATACACAACACATAACCATTAATATGCAAAATATTAAATACCCATCCTAACCATCCAAACGCCACTTTATCACCCCGTTGTGGTACCAAACCACTTGGTGGTGCCAAACCACCGTGACATATAGTCACAATGTGTTACTAAAACACCGGTGTCCGTGGACACGATTATTTGATGGGCCAACCCATCGTGTGATACCAAATCACCGCGCGGCGATCCCATATCTCAAGTGGGGCCAACCCACTTGGTGTTAACCACGGGACAAGTCGCTATGAGGTGCCAAACCTCCGGAGGTACCAAACCTCCGGTGGCCGTAGTCACAGTGTGTTACCAAAACACTTGGTGCCCGTCGGCACAATATCTGCCCCTCCACTCACTAATCCCACATCACCAATATACATACATGTTTCATGCCATCACATGCTCAATCTCATGTATCAATATACTATGCTTACCAAAAGCATCAAGTAGCATATTCAAACAGAACTTACGAATTGCCAACTATACCGATATGGTATGATATCCAACGCTACAATAACCAAATTAGCATTCACAATAGTTAACATATTTAATGTGTTATACGTGTGTATGTACACACCGTCACCACTGGATAGTCTAAATCCCGAAAAGAAGAGTCGACCACCCTAGATCTACTGCCCCTATATTCGGCCAAGACATGTGTTAGTGCATTCGGTCAAATCAAACAATTTAAAGGGTTCTCCTTTTGAACCCGAATCCTTACCCGAAAGTCTTGAGTATCAACCTTTTGCTTCACCACCCTAAAATCGGCACTCAATAAGTTAGTAGCCTTCGGCTAAAATGATTAACAATCGACTAACTAAAGTAGATCTTACCTTGCTTTGATTTGGTTTCTAACAACCCGAATCCTTTTATGGGTTCCTAGCAATCGGCCAACCAAACAAGATTAGTTTCGGCTTTTCTCCAATTATTCACTGAAAGGTTTAGAAAGACTTGACTTACCGTTAACTTACCAAACCTAGTTGATGGAGATTTGAACCGATTTCCTCAAGATCCCGAAACACCTAAACATAATCGGTTTCATCAAAGAGAGTTAATACCTTTTTAATAGGTCCTTACCTTCCCTGAAGTCGACAAGTACTAGGGTCAATAAAGAAAACATTTGATCTACTTACCTTAAAACCCGATTGAAGAAATAGAGGGAAACTCTATGCTTGAGATTCGGCCAAGACTCTTAAGGGAGTAGTAGGAAGATTCGGCTAGGAAAGAAAAATAATGGGAGAAGGAGTGTTAGAATTTCGGCAAATAGGAAATAAAAGGAAAAAGGGAAATTGAAGATGGGGATTTAGGCCAAGGTTTTGGAGATGAGAGAAAGAGGAAAAATATAAGAAGAGGGGTGTTGAAAATTCAGCTAAGCAAACTGGAAAAAAGAAAAATAAGGTGACCACATGAGTGCTTTTATAAGCATTCTAAGAACCCCTAGTAGCCTTGCCATCCAACTCTTCAACCAAGAGTCCAAAATCCATCCCACTTCCTTAAATTGCTCCAAACCGCTTGTTTAATTAAATTCAAAATAATTTGAATTAATCCCAATAAATCAACTAATAAATCAACTAATATCTCCTTTATCTACTATAATAATATCCTTGATTTCCACTTATTATCCAATATTATTAATAGAATAAAAGAAGAGAGTTCAAAGAGAAAGAACTCTCCCTCCCTATGCCGTCCAAAACATGAAAGCAAAAGGAATTACATGACTCGAACCATGGCTCTCCTTGTTCTTGATGGCGTCAATTGTAGCTCCCAAGTGGCCCTCCTTTGCCACTTATTCTAGGCTCATTTTATGTCAAAAGCTCCCTTATTTATTCTTATAACCCCTAACCACTAAGGCTATCCACCTTTAAAGAAAATAATATATTTATTTCTACCATTCCGAGCCAACTCAAGGCCTTTAATTAAACTCTATTATTCCATAAATAATATCTCAAAGTTCATACATAAGAAAAATAATTAAATTCCAAATAACCCCATTTTTGGGATGTTACAGTTCTACCTCCTTAAAATAAATTTCGTCCCGAAATTACTTAATTAAAATAGATGGGGGTATTGCAGCCGTATCACGTCCTCAGGTTCCCACGTAGCTTCTTCCACACCATGGTTCCGCCACAAAGACTTTCACTAAGGGCATCGACTTCCTACGTAGAACCTTTACATCCCTATCCAAGATCTGAACCGGTTCCTCCTCAAAAGATAAGTCTGCGTTAACCTCGATTTACATCCTGGCACCACATGTGATGGATCCGATCGATACCGCCTCAAAGATCGATACATGGAAGACATTATGAATCGACTTAACTCGATTCGGCGATTCGGTGATAAGCTACCGGTCCTATCCGCTTCAATCATCAGATATGGGCCAATAAATCTTGGGCTCGGCTTCCCTTTCGTCAAATCTTAACACCTTTTTCCAAGCGACACCTTTAGAAAGACCTTGTCTCCCACAAGATACTCCATTTCCTTGCGTTTGAGATCGGCATAAGACTTACGCCTATCTCGATGCTTCCTTGAGACGAGACCGAATCACTTTGACTTTGTCTTCAGTCTCTGCTACCAATTTTGGGCCCAACACTTGTCGTTCTCCCAACTCCGTCCAACACGTCGGAGTTCGGCATTTCCGTCCATACAGTGCTTCGTATGGTGCCATCTGAATACTCGCTTAGTAGCTATTGTTGTAGGCGAACTCGGCTAAAGGTGAAAATTCCTCCCAACTACCTCGAAATTCCAAGACACAACCCTCAAAGATATCTTCTAAGATCTGTATGACCCTTTCGGATTGCCGTCGATCGAGGATGGAAAGTCATCTTTGAAATCTAATCGCTGCACCAACGCTTGATGTAGCGCTTTCAAAACCTCAAGTGAACCTTGGGTCCCTATCTCGAGATAATCGACACGGGTACACCATGCAATCGACTATCTCGCCACATACAACTTTGCTAGCTTCGAGTGAGTAGTCCATTCTCACCGGTATGAAGTGAGTGATTTAGTCGACGGTTCTCGATTACCCAAACTACATTTTTCTTCTTTGGGCGTAAGGGTAGACCACTAACGAAATCCATAGTGATCCGCCCCACTTCCATTGAGGATCCTTACGGTTGAAGTAGCCCGATGGTAATCGGTGTTCGACTTTAACTCACGACACGCCAAACACTTCCCTACGAATTCCGTTATCTCACGCTTCAACCACGCCACCGTAATCGCTTTTAGTAGATCTCCATACATCTTGTCGCTTCCGGATGCATAGCGTATGGGTGCTATGAGCATCCCGAGAATTTTTCGCCTCAACTCCATATCCTTCTACATACAGGCCGTCCTAGAAAACATAACACACCATCACCAGTCACACTATACCCTTCTAATCCACCATCCTGAACTTGCATTCTCTTAGCATTTAACCCTTCATCCACTAATTGTTTGTCCTTGATTTCCTCGATCCATGTTGGCTTTACATGAAGCTCTGCCAAAAGGCTTCCATCGTCATATAGGCTCAACTGAGCAAACATTGCTCTTAAATCCGCCACAACCTTCCGGCTCAACGCGTCAGCCACCACGTTAGCCTTACCCGGATGATATTCGATGGAACAGTCGTAGTCCTTCAACAGTTCAATCCATCGGCGCTGTCTCAGATTCAGATCCTTTTGTGTCATAAGATACCTCAAACTTTTGTGATCCGTGTAAATTACCGACTTCTCCCCATAAAGATAATGTCTCCATATTTTCAAGGCGAAGACGATCATGGCTAACTCTGTGTCGTGAGTTGGATAGTTAACCTCATGCGGTCTCGGTGACGGACGCATAGGCTACTACCTTCCCATCCTGCATCAACATACACCCCAAACCAGTGTGAGATGCATCACAATAGACTGTGAATAATTTTCACGCCTCGGGTTGTACTAAAGCCGGAGCTTCATCGAGAATCTTCCTCGACTTGTCAAAACTTTCTTGCGCTTCTCTAACCATACAAATGGAACACCTTTCCTTAGCAACTTAGTCAATCGGTACTGCGATCGAGAGAACCTTCCACAAACCTCCGATAATACCACGCTAAACCCGAGAAAACTTCGTATCTCTCGCCCGACTTAGGCGGTTTCCACTCCAACACCGCTTCAATCTTGCGGGATCCACTTTAATCCTTCCACGACACCACGTGACCTAAGAAAGCCACCTCCCTCACCAAAATTCGCACTTCTTGAATTTGGCATATAATTGTTTTCCCTCAACACTTGCGGGACTATCCGTAAATGCTTGTCGTGCTCCTCCTCCGTCTTTGAGTAGACCAAAATGTCGTCTATGAACACTACGACAAATTGGTCCAAGTACTGTTGAAATACTCTATTCATTAAATCCATGAATGCCGCGTGCATTGGTCAACCGAATGGCATCACTAGAAACTCGTAATGCCCATACCGAGTTTGAAATACTGCTTTGTGAACATCGCCCCTTCACCTTAAGTTGATGGTAACCCGACCTAAGGTCTATCTTTGAAAACACCGACGCTTCTTCAATTGGTCAAACAAGTCATCGATCCGAGGCAACGGTACTTGTTTTGATCGTTAACTTGTTTAATCGACGGTGAGTCGATGCACATCTGCATAGAACCGTCCTTCTTCTTGACAAACAATACAGTGCACTCCCTACGGAGATATACTAGGTCGAATAAATCCCTTATCCAAGAGCTCTCGAATTTGAGCCTTCACTCCACCAATTCCTTTGGTGCCATTCGATGAGTGCTATAGACACAGTGCCGTTCGTAGCAAGTCTATATCAATTCGACTTCCGATCCGAGGTAGACCGGAAGTTCTTCTGGGAACACATCAGCAAATTCCCCAATCGTTCGGACCTTTCCAACTACTGACTCCTTAACTTCCAAAGCACAGATTTGAACCAAAAATGCCTTACAACCCTTCTTGACCATCTTCTCAACCTTCAAGGCAGACACCACGTTGGATAGGTAATTCCTTCGATTACCAATCATAACTACTTCCTTCCCTTCGGTCGTTTGGAGAACCATGCGCTTAGCAGCGCAATCCAACTTCGCCTGGTACCTAACCAGCCAATCCATTCAAGGATCAAATCAAACTCCCGAATGGTAGTTCCATCGATCGACCCGAATCGACCCTTGGAGTTCTAGGGGTACATCCCTAAAAAGTTTGTCTACCACTACAGAGTGACCTACAGGACTCACTACAGTCATCTCCCTAGCAGCAGTCTCAGAGTCTAGGTTCAAAGTCTCTACCACACTACTTGCTACGTATGAATGCGTAGAACCCACATCGATTAATGCATAATAAGGGAGACCAAAATTAGAAACGCGTCTGGTTATGACATCCGGTCGTCACCCTCCTCATGACGCCTTGCAGATAGACTAAGCCAGTGCTTAGCCTCAGTGTTGCTGAACTCGTGCCACGAGTTCCTCGACCTCAGTTAGGACCGTTGCTTCCTCTGCCATTACCACGACCCTCTGCGGTCCCATATTTCTATCCCGAAACACAGTTACGCCCTCGACTAATTTCGAGCTTACTTAGGGATAATCTCGACCGATACTCTAAAGGCCCACACTCAAAACATCCTCTATCATGGGTCGAACAACCTCCCAATGGGACTTCCCACAATGACCTTGACCGAGCCGGTCTCGATTAGTAGCTACGGGCCTTCTTTGATTTGGCCCACTCTGCCTAGCCTTCTTCTGATCATTACCACTGGATCCAGCTGACCCAAATCCTCTCTTTGATTATTCCTACTATAATTTTGCCTCACAGCCTCCTTGATCCCCTCGGTTACTTTAGCCTTTTCCACAAGAGATGAAAACTCACGAACTTGTCATGGGTAATCAGTAACCTCAAATCATCTCGGAGTCCGTCCTCAAAGCGGACACAACACTCGTGTTCAGTAGCCACGATGCCTCTCGCATACCTACTCAGTCTTAAAAACTCCGTCTCATATTCCGCTACTGACTTAGTTCCTTGCACTAACCCCAGAAAGGCTTTCCTCTGAGCATCTGTATAACTGGTGCCCACATGCTTCTTCTGATAGGTAGTTTTGAAATAATCCCAAGTCAAATCATCTGCCGTAGCGCCATCTCGCACTGTCAACCACCACTGATACGCTTCATCCTTTAGAAGCGATACAGCCCCTTTCAGTTTTTCTCCCTCAGTCAGGTCAAGATCATCCATGATCCTTTCAGATTGACTCTAGCCAAGATTCGCTACACCGGTGCCACTCGACGACACACCGGAACACCTCATTTGGACCGAATTCGCTCGGAAGCAGATTTGAGCTCCTAAATTTCCACCACCCCACCACCAATTCGAGGACTCGCAACACGACTTGTGATACCGCCTCCTCTCGCTCCGATCCGCTCCTCCTCTCCAAAAGTTGGAGGTGGTGGTGGTGGTGGTACATCATTTTCGAACTTTGTCCCGACCGACGGGTTCCGACACTATCATCCTACCCTACCACGTCCACGGCGTCCACGGCGTCCACGTCCTCTAGAACTCATTCTATCTACTACGCTTTTAATCTGATTAAGAGAAATTTTATGTATTAGCGTTTGTTCCACTTCATTACTCGCGAAGAAATTTTATGAAAAGTTAAATAAGGGTTCTTTCGATCAAACAATGTTTTAAGTATTCTATCCTAGTTCACACAAAAGGCCACATTCATTCCCTAACACTTTCCATACCTATTCACTCCTCGGACAGTTCTGTCCTGTTTCTAACTCAGGGGTATTTTCGTTATTTTCCTACAGGGGTATTTTATTATTTATTTTTTTGTAATAAAATTCGAGAGATTTCAAACTTTGATAAAGCAGGTCACTTGAAATTTCCAAAATTGAAGAGCGTTTCTGAAAATTTGTAAAATTTGAAGATATGGCATCATTTCGAGAATCAGGGGTATTTTGGTAATTTTGTCAATCGGGGGTAATTTTGTAGTTTTGACAAATCAAGGGTGTTTTAATAATTGTAAAACTCGAGGGTCCTTTTGAGAATTTTTCTTTCTTAAAGCGGTGATGTTGCAAAAATTTTGTACTTTCGATGCGTTTTGGTAATTTTATAAGTTGAGGCGTTTTAATTTTTCCAAAACCAAAGTGTTTCATTGATGATTTCAAGTGAGTTGAATATTTGTGAAGTAGTTAAAATTTTGGACAAAATCATTGATTTGATGTTTTATGAACCAAGGTATTTTAGTAATTTTACCCTAAGGGCATTTTCGTAATTTTCCACAAATCGAACTTTTCGGGAAAAATTGTAAAAGAGTTGTTCTTACTTTTGAAGGAGTGATTTGAAAAGTTTTAAAACCAAGTTTTGTTGTTTCATTCTTTTTTTCAAAATCAAGGCTAATTCCTTTCGGGTTTTAGTCATTATGTTTAGCCTATGACCGAGCCCTCTTGGTCGTGGTGAACCAAGCTACGCACTGTGGGTTTCGTGTGGAGAGGAGGTGAGTCACACGGATCGCTTAAATACCAAGCTCCCACCAACCTTTCTAGACATGCGCAGAGAGGTTACCACACCATCGAGCCTCCAGGTTAGGGTGAACCCAAGCTACGCACTGGTAGGATTCTGCAAGAGGTGGTGAGTCACTCGACCGCTTAAATACTGTGCTCTTCCGGATCCAATCCTAGACATGCGTCTGAGGTTACCACACCCTAGCTCGATGACTAAGTCATAAGTTGGTTTCGTTCTTTAAGTCTTATGTTACATTTGTGTGTTTAAGTAATCTAATCCTAGGGTTCAAGTTCCTATAAGTCTATCTCGTTCCATGCTTCCTACCCTTCTACGAATATAATTCACACAGAGGTTTAGATGTACTTACAGGCGGATCGGTCTTGGAGACTCGGCCATGCTGCTTTAAAACCCAAAATCAATTAATAAGGCCTACTAAAACATTTTTGGGCCTTGGGCCCCCACAGCCGAGTTTTGAACTGGGCTCTGATACCAATTTGTAACAGCCCACACCCGGCCCAAATGTTAGGACCGACTATGGGTCGTTACGGAAAAAACCTTTATTGAAACCCATTTTAAAACCAATTTAAGATTTGTTGAAAAACTGCTTGTTTTAAGTTATCTTGCTGAAATCATACTTAGTCCAAATTCAAAAATTTAATTAAGTCAAGTTAGTATACAAATTCCAGATGTGCCCGATGGCACGACAAAACATTTCTCGTGTTAATTTAGAAAAACGTGTGATTCAAATTTATAGTAAAAAAAACAAAATATCCAACATATAAGAAAATAACCAAAGTAAAGTATATGGAGGCCTTATTACATCCAAAATAAAACAACCCAATAATAAAATTTGTCATAACTAAGTTAAAGTGCATTTCATTCTAAATTCACCACATGGCCTCCTCAAGTCCCTCCGGCCCACATCCGCGATCTATGCATCACCGAAAAAATAATGGAGAAGGTGAGTCACCAAGACTCAAGATGTAACCCTTCCCGCTTTAAAATATTATCATACACAACACATAACCATTAATATGCAAAATATTAAATACCCATCCTAACCATCCAAACGCCATCGCTCTACCCTGTTGTGGTACCAAACCACTTTGGTGGTGCCAAACCACTGGTGACATATAGTCACAATGTGTTACCAAAACACGGTGTCCGTGGACACAGATTATTTGATGGGGCCAACCCATCGTGTGATACCAAATCACCGCGGCGATCCCATATCTCAAGTGGGGCCAACCCACGGTGGTGTTAACCACGGGGACAAGTCGCTATGAGGTGCCAAACCTCCGGAGGTACCAAACCTCCGTGACCGTAGTCACAGCAGTGTTACCAAAACATCGGTGCCCGTCGGCACAATAATATCGCCTCTCCACTCACTAATCCCACATCACCAATATACATACATGTTTCATGCCATCACATGCTCAATCTCATGTATCAATATACTATGCTTACCAAAAGCATCAAGTAGCATATTCAAACAGAACTTACCCGAATTGCCAACTATACCGATATGGTATGATATCCAACGCTACAATAACCAAATTAGCATTCACAATAGTTAACATATTTAATGTGTTATACGTGTATGTACACACCGTCACCACCGGATAGTCTAAATCCAAAAGAAGAGTCGACCACCCTAGATCTATCGCCTCTATATTCGCCAAGACATGTGTTAGTGCATTCGGTCAAATCAAACAATTTAAAGGGTTCTCCTTTTGAACCCGAATCCTTACCCAAAGTCTTGAGTATCAACCTTTTGCTTCATCACCCTAAAATCCAAGACTCAATAAGTTAGTAGCCTTCGCTAAAATGATTAACAATCGACTAACTAAAGTAGATCTTACCTTGCTTTGATTTGGTTTCTAACAACCCTAATCCTTTTATGGGTTCCTAGCAATCTACCAACCAAACAAGATTAGTTTGACTTTTCTCCAATTATTCACCGAAGGTTTAGAAAGACTTGACTTACCGTTAACTTACCAAACCTAGTTGATGGAGATTTGAACCGATTTCCTCAAGATCCCGAAACACCTAAACATAATCGGTTTCATCAAAGAGAGTTAATACCTTTTTAATAGGTCCTTACCTTCCCCCTAGAAGTCGACAAGTACTAGGGGTCAATAAAGAAAACATTTGATCTACTTACCTTAAAACCCGATTGAAGAAATAGAGGGAAACTCTATGCTTGAGATTCGGCCAAGACTCTTAAGGGAGTAGTAGGAAGATTCGGCTAGGAAAGAAAAATAATGGGAGAAGGAGTGTTAGAATTTCGGCAAATAGGAAATAAAAGGAAAAAGGGAAATTGAAGATGGGGATTTCGGCCAAGGTTTTGGAGAGGAGGGAAAGAGGAAAAATATAAGAAGAGGGGTGTTGAAAATTCGGCTAAGCAAACTGGAAAAAAGAAAAATAAGGTGACCACATGAGTGCTTTTATAAGCATTCGACAACCCCCCTAGTAGCCTTGCCGTCCAACTCTTCAACCAAGAGTCCAAAATCCATCCCACTTCCTTAAATTGCTCCAAACCGCTTGTTTAATTAAATTTAAAATAATTTGAATTAATCCCAATAAATCAACTAATAAATCAACTAATATCTCCTTTATCTACTATAATAATATCCTTGATTTCCACTTATTATCCAATATTATTAATAGAATAAAAGAAGAGAGTTCAAAGAGAAAGAACTCTCCTCCCTATGCCGTCCAAAACATGAAAGCAAAAGGAATTACATGACTCAACCATGGCTCTCCTTGTTCTTGATGGCGTCAATTGTAGCTCCCAAGTGGCCCTCCTTTGCCACTTATTCTAGGCTCATTTTATGTCAAAAGCTCCTTATTTATTCTTATAACCCCTAACCACTAAGGCTATCCACCTTTAAAGCAAATAATATATTTATTTCTACCATTCCGAGCCAACTCAAGGCCTTTAATTAAACTCTATTATTCCATAAATAATATCTCAGCAGTTCATACATAAGAAAAATAATTAAATTCCAAATAACCCCATTTTTGGGATGTTACAATGTGATAAGTTATGTTGATTTTACGGATTTGCACTCTAAACTGCGGAAAATTGCCATTTTTAGGTTTTTCGGTCATTCTAAAACATATATATGACAAAAATAAGAAGATAGGAGGGAGCCGTCATAGAATATTCAAGAAAACAACTTGAAAAATACCATTGAAGCCGATTCTGAAGCAAATTTCCGTCAAGATTGAAGATTCCTAGTTGATTTCTTAGGAGATTATCATGAGTTTCTTTATTTCTTTCGGTTATACTGTATCTTTGATGTTTTTATTTTCAAGCATGAACTAATTTTTTAAATACCTAGGGGAGCTGAACCCTATGATGAATTTTTTCGTTTGATTTTTATTTTACGCAATAAATACTTGCTTTCTTGTTCTCAATTATGTGTGCTTAATTCTTGGCTTAATATTTCTAAACTGTTGATCCATGTTTGATGTGCTTAAATCGAAGATTGAATAGACCCTATTTAAGAGTAGATCTTGTTTAATTGAGTAGATTTGCATGCAATCCTAGATATAGGATTGCATAAATCTACCGGATTAGAGTCAAATCTAATAGGGGAATCCATAGCACGAGTTAATACAATAATAGAGGTTTTAATTAGAAAGAAATTTCAATTAATCAACCTAGAATTAGTTGCTCTTATGCTCGAAAGAGATGTTTGCATAATTTAGAGATTTTTACGGATCAATATACTAGGTAGAGAAATTGCATAATTTATATTGATAGTGTGACATATGAAATCTAGGTGAATTCTTTCCTGATATTGTTTCACCTCTTGATTGTTACTCGATTATTTTCGTGTTTTTTTCTTTGTCGTGTTCGTTAGTTAACTAATTTAGTTAATTTTAGGTTTTCATCAATCATTCAAATTATTCGGTTAAATAATAGAAAGATGATGTAACAGCCTGGTTTAGACCCTAGTCGGAATAGTGGTTTTGAGACCACAAATCTGAGGTCGAAATAATATTTTAATGTTATCTTTGGTGTTGATTCTATGTGACATAATCTGTGTGAAAATTCTGTGTGATAATTTTATCGATTGTGTGCTGAATTAAGAGAAAGGACTTAATCACGTAAAGAGTAAAAGCTATGTACTGATTTATAAGTACCTAAGTGTGGTTGTCTTTATAAATAGGAGGCCTTATGTTGCAAATAGTCCATTAATTAAGAAAGTGGGTGGCAATGGTCAAGAATGACCTTATATCATATGTTATATGCATTTTATGCTAATGGTTAATTTAGTAAATAACATAATAATATATTATAATGAAAACAAGGCATGAAAATAGACATTGTTCATCTATTTTTCTTGACCGAAAATATCAAAGGAAGAAAGGAAGAGTAAGCTAGGGTTTGACCGTAGTTTTGGCTTGATTCAAGGTTAGTTTGTGATCCGTTTTTGATAATTTCTACGTTTTTGTAATCGTTGCTTCGTGCTCTAGCTAACCTATGTTGTAATTTTGTGAATTAATGACATTTTTGTGATGAATAATTGATGAAAACTTGAGCTATGTGTTAGTTGATAGTGAAATATGGAAACTTGGTGTTGGATTAACATAATTTGTATTGGAATTTTTAGTGAAATTGAGTATTTTGGACTTAATTGAGAAAATGAGAAATTGAAGGGTTAAATTGTGAAATAAATGAAATGTATGAGCTTGTATTAGCATGGGAAGAATTAAGCTAAGCATATGTATTTTGAAATTTTGTGTATTTGATGATTTTGCGAAATAGGGACTAAAGTGTCAAAATGTGAAAATGTGAGGGCTACTTTGTAAAATGCCCTAAATAAGTGTATATGGATTAAATTGAGTGAATTGGTGATTGAATGATTGAATTTGAATGTGTATAGACCAAGAGAGGTGAAGTTCGGATCGAGATCGAGGTAAAGATAAAGTGCTCGATTAATCGACTATTTCGATAGTTCGACGTCCGAGGTAAGTTTGGATATAATACATGTTGTTAAATTATGTTCTATGTGATGTGAATTGAATGAATATCTATATAACTATGAGATTTGAAATGCTAAGTGTGGAATTGAACTAAAAGGCACTAAGTGTGCTAATTTAGATACGAGATAGAGATGGTTGGCACTGTGTGTGCGAGATGATAAAAGCTTCGACTTAATGAATTGGCACTGTGTGTACGATATCGATATAAGTCCAGTTTAACATATTGGCACTAAGTGTGCGGAAACGACTATGTTTCGGTTATGCAATTTGGCACTAAGTGTGCAAATAACTCAAAGGAATAGCAAAGATTGAATGAGATGTAATATTGAGCTATGGAATAGCATGAATAGTGAGTAACTATGTGTTAATCAAGGTATGTTGAACCTATGTGGTTGATGATAATGTTAGAAGTTGAATGAATTGATACTTGAGCATATGGTTGAGTTTGATGATGAGCTTAATTGTGCATTTATCTATGTGATGGTTTACTTATGTTCTAATGTGGAACATTTGAGTAATATGTATTGTATTTCGAACTTACTAAGCTTTTGAAAGCTTACTGTGTGTTCGTTTCTCTGTTTTACAGTGTCAGTAAAGCTAGCTTGGATTTGAGGATCGCCAACATCTCAATCACACTATCGACAATCTATTTTAGTACTTTTGGAAAGATATACATAGTTAAACTATGGCATGTATAGGCTAGATATGTAAATTATGTATGAGATGTGTAAATAGCCATGTGAGGTGGCTAGATAAATATTTGAAAATATGCTTGTGTGGATTTGGTTTGTGAAATGAGTTTTGGTATGTTTTGATGGCAACGGTGATGTCTTATAAATGATAAACTTTGTGTTGATATGATGCTAGTATGAATTAGAGAATTTGGGAATGAATCATATTGGTGTGTAATGTGTTCAAGTGGTGCAATTTAGTCTATTAGTTAGCATGGTTGTGAATGAGTTTGTATGAGATGATATGTTGATCACTTGACATGAAATTAGTTGCCAAATTATATGTGTAAACATGCTTAAATGTGCTTGTAGGTTTGACCCTTGTGTGGGAGGAAAATTGGCCTTGCACATGGCCTGTTTTGCCAACATGGCTATGGCACACGAGCGTGCCTAATGGCTATGGAAGAATGACAGAATTTAGCCTAATAGTACACGGCCTAGACACAGGCATGGCAACTAGCCGTGGGCATAAGTCAGTAGATAGTTTAAGAGCACACCCATGGCACACGGGCGTGCCTGGTGGCCATGTGGAGAAGTCAGAATGCTTACTCTGTTTTGGCACGGCCTGGACACATGGGGGTGTCTGGTGACCGTTTGAGGCACACGGCCTAGTGGCACGGGCGTGTGGCCTCAACAGACTCATTGAATGTTTGAAATTTCTAAAACTTTCGTAAGTGTTTGGTTTAGTCCCAACCCCTCTCTAGCATGTGTTTGAGGTCTTATAGTCGCTCAATAATGGACTATTTGATTATGTCTTGATGTATTATGATGATGATTGACTTTGTGTTGTAAATGGGATGTGAAATGATTCGATTGTTAAGTAATGCCTCTGAAACCCATTCCAGCGACGGTTTCGAGTTAGGGGTGTTACATTTTATTGGTATCAGAGCTACGGTTTAGTCGATTCTCGGACTAACGTACACGTGTGGGTCTAGCTATACATGCCATATATGAAATTGCGATAGTGTGATGAATTATGACAGTTGAAAATGTGTTTTCATATAATAATGAATCCTGATCGAGCAGTTGCTAACGATGTAGAAAGTAACGCGCCTGCTCTCATGCCAAGGACAATGTCGGCCGCATTTAAGCCAAATGAAAATAGTGAGGGAGGAGAGGCTAAGAAAGCCTTCTTCCGAATGATGAGCGAGTGGTTTACAGAGTTTGATCGAATGAATTCGACTGCTCCACAACCTCCACCCCCACAAGTACCTGTTGTGCCACAAGTTACAGATTCGATTAGATTGAATAAACCTCCTATGGACAAGATTCAAAAGTACGGGGCCAAAGAGTTTAGGGCCACATCTGATGACGATACTGAGCGAGCCAAGTTTTGGCTCGAGAACGCCCTTCAAGTATTTGATGAATGTATAAAATGTGTTGTTTTGTTGTTGAGGGATACAACTTATAATTGGTGGAAGACATTGATATCTATAGTTTCGAGAAGGAGAATCACTTGGGATTTCTTTCAAGTCGAGTTTAGAAAGAAGTATATCAGCAACATTTTATTGATCAGAAATGTAAAGATTTTTTAGAGCTGAAACAGGGTCGTTTGTCCGTTACTGAGTACGAACGAGAATTTGTGAGATTGAGTCAATATGTGAGAGAATGTGTTTCGATCAAAGCTACTATATGCAAACGTTTCATAGAGGGATTGAATGAAGACATTAAATTGTTGGTTGGGATACTTGATATAAATGAATTTGTTCTGCTAGTTGAAAGAGCATGCAAAGCTGAGGAGCTCAGTAAAGAAAAGAAGAAAGCTGATTCTAAAGCTCGTGATGAAAGAAAGAGATCGATGAGTAAGTTTTCTCAACCTTCTACAAAGAGATTTAGAGATGCAAGCAATTTGAAACACCCCAAACCCGGCCCACGAGCCTTGACCGGATCTGGTATGTTCCCTGGTGTAAACCATTTCAAATTCTTTTGTTACTCAGGAAAAACTTGTGTGTTTTGAAAGAAAGATTGTTTTGGGTTGAGATTGAGTTGAAAACAAGTTTATTTCATTATTAAATTCCTTCACTTTAAGTGACAAAACATTTGGGCTTTATTTTAAAATAAATTTACTTAATCATTTAATAAATAAAAGTTTGTAAACGTAATAAATGAAAGCAAAGTAAAGTAGTTCTACTATGGCCTTATTACATCAAATAATTCCAAAATTTAAATTCAAAATACTTAAAATAAAATAGCCCAAATAAAATGAACTTCTTCTTGAGCATGGCCAACCCTAAGCATCTCTACCTTGGTCCATCACTGATCATCACCTGAAAAATGTTCCCACAACGGGGTGAGTCAAACAGACTCAATGTGTAACCAACACTAAGATTTAACAATTTAGGCATATGTTCACATATTACATGCATATTCATATAACATATAGGAAATAATGATGCAACCCGAACCCAAACCTATATGCCATCCGCTACACATCACCCGTACCAACCATCACACCGTGGGGACTACTAAGTCAACCCTCCATCCGCTACACACCATCGAAGGCAGTTGCTGCAGTCGACGTGCACATCGCCCTTATAAAGTTCATGGTCTTAGGTCACCACATTCAGATATCGTGGTCTTAGGTAACCATATTCAAATATCGTGGTCTTAGGTCACCACATTCAGTTATCGTGGTCTTAGGTCACCACATTCACTTCCCCTTTCTCATAATATCCCATATGCCCCATATCATACATATCATGCATTAACATACCAAATTCTTATTTCACATTCTTATAATGTCATATGTGTGTCGTAACATATTTTTAACATAATCCTAGTAGGAGTAGGAAACGTACCTGAGTACTTTGTACCATAGCATGGTACCTTAGCCATATTCACATTCTTATAAACATGCACATATTAATTATTGCCATAAATCTTATTAAAAAAGTAGTGTGGGGTACACACCTAATTCGCTTAACAATTTCACTTGAATCCCGAAAATCCAATCTAAAGCCTTAGATTTCAAGTCCCTACATTCGACCAACCTTAATATGTTAGCATAAAGCCTATTCGTCTATAAAACCAAATCCTAGTAGGATTTGTACACTTAAAACCTACCTTGTTGTCGATTGACTTAAGAATCAAGTCCCGAAACTTTGTTGTATTCCTTCTTGCATTCGGCCAAACATTAAATCATACCACAGGTTAGTTTTGGCTTTTTAACAATTATGAAATAGATCTAGTTATCAAAACAGGCCTATGGTCGATTGCTATAGATACTTACCTTGTGGATTTTAAATCCCGAAACTCACCGAATAACTAGGGAACAAGCGGCCTATGGTGTACCTTCGAGAAAAGAATTTCTCCTTCCTTGTAGTCGACACTTAGTAAATCCCGAAAGATCTCTTCAAAGTTTCGGCAACAAGATATTAATGGGGTTAGTCCTAGATTTTGGCAAATCTTAAAAGAAAAAGGATGAAACTGAATGAGTTCTTACCCTTACTTTAGAGATCGGCAATCCTTGTTTGAACCTTTAGCAATATTCGGCTATGGTCTTGATAATAGCAAGTTTTCAGCTTTTGGAACTTAACAAGAAATTGGCTAAAGGTTATCTGTGTTGTCGGTTTATCAAAAGAAAAGAGAGGGAAAAGAGTCACTAGGGGATTCGACAATGGTGGACTTATGGAGAAAAAGATTTCGGCTATGGCAAAAATAAGAGAGAAATGAGAGAGTTTGCTAGGAAATTTTCAGCAGAGACTTCAATGGAAAAGAGAAGATTGATGAATAGCCTTATTCTCCTCCTTTCGCCGAAATTACTAGGCCAAGACTCCCTTACTTGGCCATCACTTCTCTTATCTTTATTAAAAATTAATGGAAATAATCCTTAATTATCTCTTATCTCTTAAACAATAATTATCCATCATTGATCCACCTATTTAGCGAATTTTAAAGAGAATTAAACTCTTCCCAAGTGCCTTGGTGCCGTCCAACTCCTTGCTCCTTGCAGCAAAATAAAACTCTTTATTTGCTTCCCACGTGACTCGAACCTATGCCCATTTGCATAGCTTGTGGTGTCACTTACTTGGGCCTTAAGTGGCACCTTGCAGCCACTTTACCAAGGCACTCTTTGTGTCCAAAAGCGCTTATAACTTCCCTTAAGGCCTCCCTGCCCAATTCCTTTTTAACTCTAAAAAATAAAGTCCCTAATGCTTCCTACGTCGCTCAAACCTCTTCCCTGGGCACTCCAAGTGACGAACCACCCTGCACCTTAGGTGGCATCCCTTGCCACTTTTCCACATCACTTCTTGTGTCCTAAACTCCCAAAACTTTTCTTAAGGCTACCTTAGCCTAGCTCCCCTTTTAACTTAAAACCAATAGTTGTCCAAAGCTTTCTTCCATCCTAGAATTTTAAAAAACCCTTAATTCACTTCCAAACACTGCCAAAATATACTACTCATGAATTATGCACGAACGCATAACCCCTAATCTAGGATGTTACACAATCGTTCAAATGCTTCGTTTGGACATCCAAGTAAAGATCGTTCGAGACAAAGTACTGATTCACAAACTCAAGCTCCGATTGAATCAAGTGTTGGCAGCTTTAAGAATAACAAACCTGAGTGTAGACAGTGTGGAAGATGACATGTTGGAGAATGCTGGGGCAAGTACAACAATAGAGTTTGTTATAAATGTAGATCCCGAGATTATTTTATTCGAGATTGCCCAAAGATGGTCGAAGAGGAAGATGTTCAGAATGTGAGATCAAGTAATGTATCGACTAGGGGTAGACCGCCCATAAATGTATGGAATATGAGTGGAAGTCAAAGATGGACTACTGACACAACTATGAGGTCAGAGGCGAGAGCACCTGCCCGAGCTTATGCTATACGTGCACGAGAGGAAGCATCATCTCCAGACATTATCATCGATACTTTCACTTTATTTGATACTGATGTCATTGCATTAATAGATCCAGGATCTACTCATTCCTATGTGTGTGTGAATCTAGTATTGAGTAAGACTCTATCTGTTGAGTCTACTAAATTTGTGGTTAGAGTGTCGAACTCCTTAGGCAAGTGTGTCTTGGTGGATAAGGTGTGCAAGAGCTGCCCATTGATGTTTTGAGATGCTTGTTTTTCAACTAATTTGATGTTGTTACCATTCAATGAGTTTGACATAATTCTGGGTATAGATTGGCTTACACTGCATAATGCCATCGTGAATTGTAAAAGAAAGAGTATTGAGTTGAAAAGTCAGAATGGTGAGATAGTTTGAATTGAGTCCAGTGACATGAAAGGATTACCAACTGTTGTATCTACAATGAAAGCTATGAACTATGTGAGAAAAGGTTGTGAAGCCTATTTGGCGTACGTGATTGATACAAAAGTGTCAGAAAAGAAAGTTAAAATTGTGCTTGTGGTATGTGAGTTTCTAGATGTGTTTCCTGAAGAGTTACCGGGATTACCTCCGATTCGAGAAGCCAAATTTGGTATTGAATTAGTGCTGGGGACCACTCCCATTTCGATAGCACTATATAGAATGGCACCAACCGAGTTGAAAGAGTTGAAATCTTAGTTCTAAAAGTTGATTGACAGAGGATTTGCACGATCGAGTTTCTCACCCTGAGGAGCTCCTGTGTTACTTGTGAAAAAGAAAGATGGAACTATGAGGATGTGTATTGATTATCGATAGTTGAACAAAGTGACGATAAAGAACAAATATCTGTTGCCTCGTATTGATGATTTGTTTGATCAGTTGAGAGGAGCTACATTGTTTTCAAAGATAGAATTGGGATCAAGCTACTATCAGTTAAGAGTTAAAGAATCTGATGTGCCGAAAACTACTTTCAGAACTAGGTACGGACATTACGAATTCTTAGTGATGCCTTTCAGACTAACAAATGCTCCTTTAGTGTTTATGGATCTGATATTAGATATTCAGACCGTATTTGGATCATTTTCTTGTGGTGTTCATTGATGATATTTTGATCTATTCGTATGATGAGATGCAGCATGCCGAGCATTTGAGAACTGTACTACAAACCTGCGTGAGAAACAATTGTATGCCAAGTTTAGCAAATGCAAATTTTGGTTACGTGAGGTTGGTTTTCTTGGGCATATTGTATCAGCTGCAGGAATTAGAGTTGATCCGAGCAAAATCTCTGCTATTTTGGAATGGAAGCCTCCAAAAATATGTGCCTAAAGTCCATAGTTTTCTAGGATTAGCAGGATATTATAGACGATTTGTAAAAGGTTTCTTGATGATTGCTACTCCATTAACAAAATTTCTACAGAAAGATGTTAAATTTGAGTGGTCAAAAAGTGCCAGCAGAGTTTTGAACAGTTGAAAGTGTTGTTGACAGAGGTGCTAGTGTTAGTTCAACCTGAATCAGGCAAAGAATTTATAGTTTATAGTGATAAATCGTTGAATGGTTTGGGCTGTGTGCTAATGTAAGAAGGTAAAGTCATCGCTTATTCTTTGAGACAGTTAAAGCCGCACGAAAAGAATTATCCGACACATGATCTTGAGTTAGCTGCGATTGTGTTTGCATTAAAGATTTGGCATCACTACTTATTTGGTGAGAAATATCATGTTTATACTGATCATAAGAGTTTGAAGTATTTAATGACTCAGAAAGAATTGAATTTGAGACAGAGGAGATGGTTAGAATTATTGAAAGACTACGAACTTGTGATAGATTACCATCCGGGTAAAGCTAATGTTGTAGTTGATGCTTTGAGTCAAAAATCATTATCTGCTTTGCGAGCTATGAGTACTCAGATAGATCTATGTGATGATAGTGCGATTGTAGCTGAATTGAAAGTAAAGCCGATATTTGTACATCAGATTTGTGATGCCCAGAAAACTGATGTTGAAATGATGGCTAAACGAACTCAATGTGAATCGAATGCTGAATTAGAATTTTGAGTAGATAGTGATGATTGTATGAGATTTAGAGATCAGATTTGTGTTCCGAGAAATTGAGTTAATCTCAATGACTTTGAATGAAGCTCACAATAGTTATTTGACTGTTCATCTAGGGAGTACGAAGATGTATAATGATCTGAAACAGTTTCTATTGGTGGCATGGTATGAAAAGAGACATTTCTGACTTTGTATAGAAGTGTTTAGTTTGTCAGAAAATTAAAGCTGAACATCAAGCTCCATCAGGTTTGTTACAAACAATTATGATTCCTGAGTGGAGATGAGAGAGGATCACGTTGGACTTTGTGTCGAGTTTGCCCTTATCTCTGAGTAAGAAAGATGCAATCTGGGTGATAGTGGAAAGATTGACGAAATTAGCTCATTTCATTCTAGTAAGAACATATTATTCACTCGATGGATTGGCTAGATTGTATATTGCTGAGATTGTGAGATTGCATGAAATACCACTATCTATAGTGTCTGACAGAGATCTGAGGTTTACCTCACGATTTTGGAGGAAATTACAAGATACTTTAGGCACAAAATTGCATTTCAGTACTGCGTTTCATCAGCAAATGGATGGTCAATCCGAGCGAATCATTTAGATTCTCGAAGACATGCTGAGGTGTTGCATACTTGAGTTTGAGAATATGTGGGAAAAAGAATTGTCGTTAATTGAATTCACGTACAACAATAGTTTTCAATCTAGTATCAAAATGGAACCATATGAATCTCTTTACAGTCGAAAGTGTCGAACTCCATTGTATTGGACTGAGCTGAGAGACAACAAGATTCATGGGGTTGATCTTATAAAAGAGACTGAGCATACAGTGAAAGTAATTTGTGACAGTTTGAAAGTGGCCTCAAATCATCAAAAGTCTTATGCAGATTTGAAACGAAAAGATATTGAATTTGAGCTTGGTGATAGAGTGTTTTTGAAAGTATCTCCGTGGAAGAAAATACTTCGATTTGGCCAGAAGGGCAAGCTGAATCCGAGGTTAATTGGACCTTATGAGATTATTGAATGAGTTGGGCCGATTGCTTATAGATTGATGTTGCCACCTGAGTTAAAAATGATTCATAATGTGTTTCATGTGTCGATGCTTCTACGGTACTGATCTGATCCGTCTCATGTAATTGCTCCTACAGAGGTTGAGATTCAGCCAAACTTGTCGTATAGTGAAGAACCGATCCGAATTTTGGCACGAGAGATTAAAGAATTGAGGAACAAAAGTATTTCCTTAGTGAAAGTTTTATGGCAAAACACAGAGTTGAAGAGGCTATGTGGGAACCTGAGAACATTATGAGAAAGCAATATCCACAACTATTCACTGGTAAGATTTTCGGGGACGAAAATCCCTAAGGGGAGAGTTATATAATGTTCGCTTAGACCCTAGCGGAATAAAGGGTTTCGAGATGACAAATCCAAGGTTGAAATAATATTTTAATGTTATGTTTGGTGTTGATTCTATGTGACATAGTCTGTGTGAAAATTCTGTGTGATATTTTTATCGATTGTGTGCTGAATTAAGAGAAAGGACTTAATCACGTAAAAAGTAAAAGCTATGTGCTGATTTATAAGTACCTAAGTGTGGTTGTCTTTATAAATAGGAGGCCTTATGTTTCAAATAGTTCATTAATTAAGAAAGTGGGTGGCAATGGTCAAGAATAACCTTATATCATATGTTTTATGCATTTTATGCTAAAGGTTAATTTAGTAAATAACATAATAATATGTTATAATGAAAACAAGGCATGAAAATAGACATAGTTCATCTATTTTTCTTGACCGAAAATATCAAAGGAAGAAAGGAAGAGTAAGCTAGGGTTCGGCCATAGTAAGCTAGGGTTCGGCCATAGTTTTGGCTTGATTCACGGTTAGTTTTTGATTCGTTTTTGATAATTTCTACGTTTTTGTAATCGCTGCTTCGTGCTCTAGCTAACCCATGTTGTAATTTTATGAATTGATGATGTTTTTGTGATGAACCATTGATGAACACTTGAGCTATGTGTTAGTTGACAGTGAAATATGGAAGCTTGGTGTTGGATTAACATAATTTGTATTGGAATTTTTAGTGAAATTGAGTATTTTGGACTTAATTGAGAAAATGAGAAATTGAAGGGTTAAATTGTGAAATAAATTAAATGTATGAGCTTGTATTAGCATGGGAAGAATTTGGCTAAGCATATGTGTTTTGAAATTTTGTATATTTGATGATTTTGTGAAATAGGGACTAAAGTGTCAAAATGTAAAAATGTGAGGGCTACTTTGTAAAATGCCCTGTAACACCCCAAACCTGGCCTATAAGTTAGGCCCGAATCTGGCGTGTCACATTGGGGTGCTTTTCGAGAAACCATGGTTCCATTTGAAAACCTTTCTTGATATTAAAAACTAAAGTCCTAGTTTGCGTTTGTTTATTATTAATCGACATTTATTAAAAAGTTATTACCTAAAAAAAAACTTGTTTGTTGCGAAAACTTAATTAAAATGACTGACTTATGAAAACGTGATGTTTACGACCTATTTGCGAAAGCGTAGTATTTTGAAAGTAGATATTGTTTTGGAAAATCGTGATACAAAGTTTAGCAGATTTAAAACATTATAAACTAAAAATCCAAAACTAAAACCAAAATTTAAGAGAGGCCTTATTACAAAATATTAACCCAAGTTAAAAATAAGTAAAATACTATAGTCCAAAACTGCTCGTAGTGTGGCCACCTCCGAGTCCTCCAAAGACGTCGAACTACTTTCGAGGATTACCTGAGAAAAATATTAAAAAGAGGGTGTGAGTTTACGAAAACTCAGTGTGCATAATCCTCATCAATAAGAACATGAATCACAACAGTTTGGGTCGAAGCCCATTTCAGTAACGGTGGCAATTGTGCCTTAGCCCATAAAAGCCTCAGTTGGGCCTTAACCCATAAATGTCACAAATCATATTTATATGGGCCTGAGCCCATCTCAAATAAAACCACATATGCAATGCATTAATGCCCATACCAACCACACGCACTCTCTCTCTCGTCCAACCCTACACTCTGTGGGGATTTAATCGACCCACTCATCCCTACACTCCTTATATAGCACCGGTTATGCACTAACTTATCGGTGGCAAAGATAGCTACGGTGGCTAAAAGCCTTCTGGTGGATCCACAATGTCAGCGACCATGCGATCCTATCTGCACTTCCTCTTCAATATTCCCATCCCCATGAAACATAATAACACATGAATGAAACATACAATAATAATCATACGATAACAATCTTAAATCACATACAAGAATAATCATATAACATGTAGGGGCATTTTCATCATTTTGCCCTCTAAGGGCATATCAGTCATTTTACCCATCGAGGGTACTTTCGTAATTTACCAACCAAGGGTATTTTCGTAATTTACCTACTAAGGGTATTTTTATAATTTACCTACCAAGGGTATTTTCATAATTTACCCACCAAGGGCATTTTCGTAATTTATCTACTAAGGGTATTTTTGTAATTTTCCCACCAAGGATATTTTTGTAATTTACCTACCAAGGGTATTTTAATAATTTCACAAATTAGGGTATTTCAATAATTTTTTAAACTAGGGGTATTTTGGTAATGTTGTAATCCCGGGTATTTTGGTAATTTCACAAACCAGGGGTATTTTGGTCATTTTATAAATCAGGGTGTTAACGACCCAATAGAAGGTCCACTGTCGCCTCGAACGACTCAAGTATTCTAAATAGAGATAATGATCTAATGGGCCTAAGGCCCATTCTTGGCCCAAGTGGGCCCACACACTCATGTGGCCCATTTAGCCCAAACCTAGCCACATATATGAGATTCATATAGTCTAGTTCACTATCTTCTACTCAATCATACAATTTACTCATATGGGCCCCTAGGCCCATTGGGCCCACTTGGCCCCTTTCGGGCCATCGTAGCCCAACAGCCCACACCTACAAGAATACTCATGGTGGCCTCGACTATCGCATCGAAGCTTTCACACGTACGCTCGCACGCTCGTGTGGCTACCATCACCGTGACCCAGACTTCTGACATTTGCCGCTCTACTAGAGAGTAGAGAGGTACACAATCGATAGGAATTCAAGTCGCTAAACCGCGCCCCAAAGCTCCTAAGCCCAACGCCCACCAAGGTATCTTTTCTCTCCTCCTAGAATGCTCTTTATATAGCTAGCTTCTCACCTTCCTTCTTTATATCTTTCCGATGTGGGATCCTTCCGCTAGCAGAGTTTAAATCCAACTTAAACTCTTGCCGCCCCATCTTAGCAAAAAAAAAATACTCCATTTCTTCTCATGAGATTCAAACTCAGGCTCCCTTGTAACATAATCCACGTTGCTAGCCACTTTACCAACTAGCTCCTTGTTTCTAAAATCATGCGCAACTAAATATAAGTCCTATGGCCAAATTCAAAAATCCATTTAAAAAGAAAACCAAAATGCAAGCACCAAGACTTGATCCTTGGACCTCCTTCCTTCCTTGTGGCGTCACCCCCTTGCCTCTTATGTGGTGTCACTTTGCCACTACACCACACACTCCACTTGTCATTTTCTCCACATTTTATTCTTAAAGCCTACCTACCAACTCCCAGGGTTTTTTTCACCTAAAACCAAAATTTTTCCTAAAGCCTAACTTTAACCTGGGACTTCATAAAAGCCTCCTAACCTTCCAAAATCACTCATCTAATAGGTCTAACTTGCCTTAATACCATTCTCTTGTTCTCAAAAATTTTAACCCAAGGCCCATTGGGCCCAATCCTACTAAGCCCAGTTCTAGGATGTTACATGCCCTAAATAAGTGTGTGTGGATTAAATTAAATGAATTGTTGATTGAATGGATTGAATTTGAATGTGTATAGACCAAGAGAGGAGAGGTTCGGACCAAGATTGAGGCAAAGATAAAGTGCTCGATTAATCGACCATTTTGATAGTTCGACGTCCTAGGTAAGTTCGGATATAATACATGTTGTTAACTTATGTTCTATGTGATGTGAATTGAATGAATATCTATATAACTATGAGATTTGAAATGCTAAGTGTGGAATTGAACTAAAAGGCACTAAGTGTACGAATTTAGATACGAGATAGAGATGGTTGGCACTGTGTGTGTGAGATGATAAAAGCTTCGGCTTAATGAATTGGCACTGTGTGTGTGATACTGATATAAGTCCAGTTTAACATATTGGCACTAAGTGTGCGGAAACGACTATGTTTTAGTTATGCAATTTGGCATAAGTGTGCAAATAACTCAAAGGAATAGCAAAGATTGGATGAGATGTAATATTAAGCTATGGAATAACATGAATAGTGAGTAACTATGTGTTGATCAAGGTATGTTGAACCTATGTGGTTGATGATAATGTTAGAAGTTGAATGAATTGATACTTAAGCATATTGTTGAGTTTGATGATGAGCCTAATAATGCATTTATCTATGTGATGGTTTACTTATGTACTAATGTTGAATATTTGAGTAATATGTATTGTATTTCAAACTTACTAAGCTTTTGAAAGCTTACTGTGTGATCATTTCTCTGTTTTACAGTGTCAGTAAAGCTAGCTTGGATCTGGGATCGTCAGCATCTCAATCACACTATCGGCAATCTATTTTGGTACTTTTGGAAAGATATACATAGTTGAAATATGGCATGTATAGGCTAGATATGTAAATTATGTATGAGATGTGTAAATAGCCATGTGAGGTGGCTAGATAAATATTTGAAATATGCTTGTGTGGATTTGGTTTGTGAAATGAGTTTTGGTATGTTTTGATGGCAATGGTGATGTCTTATAAATGGTAAATTTTGTGTTGATATGATGCTAGTATGAATTAGAGAAGTTGGGAATGAATCATATTGGTGTGGAATGTGTTCAAGTGGTGCAATTTAGTCTATTAGTTAACATGGTTGTGAATGAGTTTTTATGAAATGATATGTTGATCACTTGACATGAAATTGGTTGCCAAATTGTGTGTGTAAACATGCTTAAATGTGCTTGTAAGTTTGACCTTGTGTGGGTGGCAAATTGGCCTTGCACATGGCCTGTTTTGTCAACACGGTTATGGCACACGGGTGTGCCTAATGGCTGTGGGAAAATGATAGAATCTAGCCTAATAGTACACGGCCTAGACACGGGCGTGGAAACTAGCTGTGGGCATAAGTCAGTAGCTAACTTAAGAGCACACGGCCATGGCACACCGGCGTGCCTGGTGGCTGTGTGGAGAAGTTAGAATGCTTGCTCTGTTTTGGCACGACCTAGACACATGGGGGTGTCTGGTGACCGTATGAGGCACATCGCCTGGTGGCACGGGCGTGTGGCCTCAACAGACTCATTGAATGTTTGAAATTTCTAAAACTTTCGTAAGTGTGCGGTTTAGTCCCGACCCCTCTCTAGCATGTGTTTGAGGTCTTGTAGGCCTCAATAAGGGACAATTTGATTTTGTCTTGATGTGTTATGATGATGATTGACTTTGTGTCATAAATGGGATGTGAAATGATTTGATTGTTAGGTAATGCCTCTTAACCCTATTTCGATGACGGTTTCGGGTTAGGGGTGTTACAAACAATAATTACTAGTACTTTTAGTCTTCGTGGGTACGATATCTTTGCTCACTATAGCTATACTATTAATTGATAGGTGCACTTGCCTTAGTCAATATTTTAGTTAGTTCGTGGACATCAAGTTTTTGGTGTTGTTGTTGGGGACAAAAATATTATGAAAACTTTATTTCTATTAATTTAGTCATTTTTTATTTTAATTTTAATACTTTTGTTTGATTATTACAGGTTGTTTTGGTTTATGACTAGAGGCACCCCATTGGAACCATTAGTTTTTTTACAGTGACATCGAAAAGAATGCTC
This sequence comes from Gossypium rotundifolium, assembly GCA_025506655.1. NCBI lineage: Eukaryota > Viridiplantae > Streptophyta > Magnoliopsida > Malvales > Malvaceae > Gossypium > Gossypium rotundifolium. The sequence continues at coordinate 153,687,201 of CP106731.1, forward strand.
GTAGAGATTAAAGAGAAGTTAGAGAAGCAAGGCAATGTTATTGGATTTTAATAGACAATCAAGAGCAAAAGGACATTACCGCTAAGATGGATAATAATCCTAGTAATCAGCAACCTCTTGCACCTCGTTCTATGTATGATGATGCTAAGCCCACTCTGATTGGGGCTGAATCGAGTATCGTTAGACTGACTATTGCTGTAAACAATTTTGACGTTAAGCCGAACACAATTCAGATGGTGTAGTAGTATGTTCAATTTGATGGGTTGCAAGATAAAGATCCGAATTCTCATTTAGCTAACTTTTTAGAGATCTACGACGCATTCAAGATCAATGGCGTTACTGATGATGGCATACGCTTACGGTTGTGCCTATTCTCTTTGAGGAGCAAGGCTAAATAGTGGTGGAATTCACTTCCACGGAGTTCCATCATGACTTGGGCTCAAATTATTGAGAAGTTTCTATTGAAGTATTTTCCATGGGCTAAAACAACTAAGTTGAGAATGACATCTCTTCTGAGACATTGTATGGTGCATGGGAGAGATTTAAGGATATTTTGAGAAGGTGCCCTCATCATGGGTTGCCTTTGTGGCTTCAAGTCCAAAAATTTTATAATCGTTTGAATCTTTCGACTAGACAGATAATTGATGCAGCAGCTGGTGGAACACTGAATAACTAGCAATGGCAAGTTATGAGAACAAAGTCTACTAAGGCAGCTGATGCTTTTTAATATAGATGGAAGCGTTGAGTAACAAAATTGATGGTTTGAGTATTGTTAAGCAGTTGAATCTGGTAATGCAATGTGGTGCGACTGGAGCAGAGATGATCAATTCAAAATGTTTACCCTTCAGTTCTAATATGGAGCATGAGCAAGTCATCTTTATGTTTAACAATTTTAGACCTCAAAGTAAGTCCTATAGAAATAATTATAATTTAGGATGGAGGAATCATCCAAATTTCTCTTGGGGTGGTCAAGGAAATCAAATGTTACAACTTCTCCGGGTTTTCAACAACTTTATCACCAAGAAAAGAAGTCGAATCTGGAAGAGATGTCAATGAAATTTATTTTAGTGTCAAAAACTAGATTCCAAATCACTGAAAGAGCTTTAAGGAATTAGCATGCATCTATTTAGTGCTTCGAGAATCATATTACTCAGCTTACTAAATTGGTTTCGGAGAGACAACAAGGCAGTTTACCTAGTAACACTAAAACCAACCCAAAAGAAGAAGTCCACGCGATTTCTGTACGAAGTGGAAAGGTGTTAGTGGAGCCTAAAAAGAAGTTGAATCTAGAAGCTGTTGAGAAAAATGATGGGGTTGAGGAAAGAAAGAGCATAAGTCAGTGGTTAGAGAATACAAACCACCAATTTCATATCCGGCAAAAGTGAAGAAAAACCATATGAACGAATAATATGGTAAATTTCTTAAACTTTTGTAAAAGTTACATATTAACTTACCTTCTATTGAAGCCCTTTCACAGATGCCAAAATATAATTTTTTTAAAGGAGCTGTTAACAAATAAAAGGAAGTTAGACGAACTGTTACCATTCTCTAGAACAAACTACCCACCAAGCTTAAAGATCCAGAGAGTTTTACTGTTCCTTATTTTATTAGTAGTTTAAATGTAGAAAAAGCTTTGGCAGATTTGGGTGTTAGTATATATTTAATGCTTTATAAATTGTTCAAACAACTTGGTATTTGGGAACCAAAAACCCACTAGGATGAGTATTCGATTAGTTGACAGATAAATTAAGTATCATAGGATATTATTGAGGTTGTACTTGTTAAAGCAAACAAATTTATATTCCCTGTTGATTTCGTTATATTGGATATGGATGAGGATATTAAGGTACCCATTATCTCAAGTCGACCCTTTTTAACTACTGCTAGAACTGTTATTGATGTGGGTAATGGTGGACTTGTGCTAAGGGTAGGTGATAAATAGGTTACTCTTTAAGCACATAATGCTGTGGGAGTTTCAATGAGAAAGATAATACTCGTTATTCTGTTGATATTAGTAATCATGCGGCTCAACATTCTTTGCAGGAAATCACTCACAAATACATGTTAAAACCGCATTCTTTTTAAGGTGATAAAAATAAATGAACAAGTGGAAAATGAATGGTGTAACTTGATGAATTAGATGAATGCCAAACAAAGGCTGATGAGAACCCAAGAACGCATAAAAAAAATAACAAAGCAACGCCATGGTGTGCATGTAAAGAGGATGAACCAAATCAGAGTTGGAGACAAAGTGTCTCTTGACAATTTAGATCCACGAATGTTCCCTGAAGAGCTTAAATTGAGATGGTCGAATCCATTTATGGTACAAAACATATTCCCAAATAGAACCTTTGAGGTAACACACCCTGATTACGAAAAATTCAAGGTAGAGGTCATCAACTCAAACTTTATCTTGATGGTAATATTGATAGAATGAGAAAGGAGCTCTGACTCCAAAATCTGATTTAACCATGAGCTTAAAAAGGAAAGTCGAGCTTAGATTTTAAATTATCGCTCCTCGTGAGGCAACCTGAGTGTGTTTATTTTATTTTATTTTAATTATGTTGCGTGCTTAGTACACTTATATTTTATTATTACTTAAAAATTTGAAAAAAATTTGAAAAAAGAAAAAAAAAGGTCCACACGGTCTAGGGTAGACTACATGGCTTGGACACACGGGTGTGCCATGGACCGTGTGAATACTGGAGCTAATTTTTCAAAAAAAATTATGTCACTGACGGACTCATGGCCTGGCAACACGATTGTGTAACCCACACACCCATGTACACTGCCGTGGGAGAAGCGAATGACAACAACACACAGTCTAGGTGATGACACATGGCTTGACGACACAGCTATGTGGGATACATGGCCTAGACACACAGGCATGTCTTAAGCCGAGTGAACACTGAAGCAAATTTTTAAAATTTTCTAATAGACCACACGACCACAGAGAGATACACGGCCTGGCCACATAGCCATGCACCCTATTGGGGGTTTTATTTATTTTTTCCTTTGTTCTTTTCCCTCTTCCCCCTGCCACCGTGGTACCCACCCTTTCTTTTTGTTTATATTATTTATTATTGTATTAGTTTTATTAGGGTAATTCACTAAAATATACCAAAATAAAAAAATTATGAAAATGGGCCGAAATCTGTATTATTTACGGAAAAGGGCCATTTCCCCCCAAAACGCATCCACGTCAGCGCATTTTGGGGGGATGCAGCAAGAAAGTGCGCCTTTGAAGGAGCACTTTGTGCCACATCAGCACAAAACGCACTAACGAGAACGCGCTTTGCTGATGTGGCAAAGCGCTCCCTCAAGGGCGCGCTTTCCTGCTGCAATGGTCAAATGTTTTTTTTTACCGTTGGGCCTCCAACGGTCAGAAAAAAAACTATAAAAACCCCCTACCCTTTTATTTTTTTCGCAACAAAGTCCTTATCATTTTTCTCTCAACTTTCTCTCAAATTCTTCTCAAATTTCTCTTAAATTCCTTGAAACTTCCTCTCAAATTTCATAATAGTCCTTTAATATTTACAAAAAAGTCCTTTTTAAAAAATTTTGAAATATATTTTTTGATAAATTTTAAAATATTCGATCGTATTACCAATGGTCGGGGTATTAATTCATCTCGACGATACACACATCTTCGTCGATCAAATGCAAATGGTAAGTTTTAATTTTAAGTTTTCAATACTATTTAATATTTTTAGGTTTATACAATTTTAATTAATTTTAATTTATAATTTTTTAAACAAATCAGAGATTGGGTGTTGCAATGCTATATTCACAATATGCCTGGTCCGCCATCGCCGTTTATCGAGAATTACCTGCGGGAAATGGAGTTTTGGCACGTGGCCACGATAGGCCAGGGGTGCAAGTTGGAGCCGAAGTTAATCAGTGCGTTGATAGAGAGGTGGAGACCCGAGACGCACACTTTCCATGCTCCATGCGGAGAGTGTACTATCACTCTGGAAGACGTATAGTTGCAATTAGGATTGCCGGTGGATGGGTCCGTAGTCGTCGAGTTCGCAACTTTTAGTGATTGGACCGCCGTATGCTACGAGCTTCTGGGTGCCATTCCGGATAACATTTATGGAGGTCGGATCGAGATGGGCTGGTTACGAGACACATTTCCGGAGCCAAATAATGGTTCGACAGAAATAGAAAGAATACGGTATGCTCGGGCATACATTCTTGAGATGATTGGAGGCTATCTGATGCTGGACCTATCTCGAAACCTCGTACACCTGATATAGCTACTGAAACTTGTTGATTTTAGAGCAGCTAGTGAATTGAGTTGGGGTCTGCCATGCTATCAAAATTGCATCGGGAGATGTGCGGGGCAACGCAGCCGAGTAAAGCGAAAATCAGAGGTTGCCTATCACTACTGCAGTCATGGGCACGATTTCGATTTCCATTTTTACGTCCTCGAGTCGACCACCAATATACATTCCCGCTCATAATGAGGTAAATTTAATATTATATTTTACAATTATTACTTAGATTTAAAGTATAATTGTATGCTAAAAATTTATTTAATTAGGTGGACCCATTCGACGAGTTATGTTGGAATACTTACCTCACTTGAAGATATACGGCTTCTATTAGACCAACGGTCTGAATCTCAAGTAAGTATTAAATAAAATATATTTTCGTAATAAAATTATCGTTTCGAATTTCGTATTTATAATTTAATATTTCATATTTCGTATTTAGTATTATGTATATAACTAATATTTTGGTCATGTTAATATAGTTTCAATGGACACCATACGAGGATCCGACAATTCGGGCAGTAATTCCAGAGGATTTCTTACTAAATCCAAATATTTGGCATGTAAAGGTCCCATTGATCAACTATGCCATCGTGGAGATGCACCAGTCAGATCGGGTTTTGTGATAATTTGGATTCTGACAACCGATTCCCGTGCCACCTGAGGTGCTCGATGATGAGCACAAAGTCGACTTACGGCAGTTGCACACAGATTGGCCAAGATTTTGGTCAGCATATATCGAAATGTGGGAGAACTGGTAAGATTATATACCTATTTGGGAACCGGTCGTCGTTCCTGAGTTAGCGTGCATGCCGGAATACATGCCATGGTTTAGGATCCATGGCAAGCCGTATTTATTGTCGGAAAAGGAGAGGCGATGGCAACTTCGTGAACAAAGGGAACGACTGAGCCCTTTAAATCCAAGGAGAAGGGGTGATGAGACGGGACTATCAACAATACGAAACCACGATCCACGGCCCATCAACAGCGCCCACACAGTCACCGGGCCAAACATTTCAACCGACGACACCGATATCACAGCCTTTGGCCTTTATGCAAAAAGTCTTCAGAGCCCTTATATGTATCTTAACCTATATATGTTTCCTTTTCCTAGTCTCACTACAGGTTGGAATGCATGGCCCGGTTCGAGTCCGTTCCTCATCGCTCGATCGGCCACCGATCTTGAGGTCGCCATCTCATGAGGATCACACGAGGCACCGCCGAGAGCTCTTCTTTTATCGGTCTCTTTCGCCTTATGGGATTCGACACCCCGCCATGGTTTATGCAAACACCTCATGATCGTTATTTTATCAAGGTGGGTCACCCTCCCAAAACCCACAACTGCACTCCACGGGAGGAACTGTAATCCCTTTGAGGTTCCACGACCCCGTCGGAAGCTAGAAGAAGGAGGAATCCGGTGCAGAATCACCACCACCCCATGTAGCATCGATTCAATGGCACCAACATTGATTCCACCGCCTTTTTTATTTTTTAATTATAATATAATTTTTATTTTTTAATAAAATAAAAGTTATTTTTATTTTTGTTTGTAATTTAATTTTAATATCTTTAATAAAATAGAAGTTGTTTATTTTTTATTGTAATTTAATTTTAATATCTTTAATAAAATAAAAATTTGTTTTTTTTTTTTTTATAATTTAGTTTTAATATCTTTAATAAAATAAAAGTTGTTTTTTTGTAATTTAGTTTTAATATCTTTAATAAAATAAAAGTTGTTAATTTTTTAATTTAATTTTAATATCTTTAATAAAATAAAAGTTGTTTTTATTTTTTATTTGTAATTTAGTTTTAATATCTTTAATAAAATAAAAGTTGTTTATTTTTTATAATTTAATTTTAATATATTTAATAAAATAAAAGTTTTTTTTGTAATTTAGTTTTTAATATCTTTAATAAAATAAAAGTTGTTTATTTTTTGTAATTTAATTATAATATCTTTAATAAAATAAAAGTTGTTTATTTTTATTGTAATTTAATTTTAATATCTTTAATAAAATAAAAGTTGTTTTTTAATTTTTATTTGTAATTTAATTTTAATATCTTTAATAAAATAAAAGTCCAAGATTTGTTTTTTATTGTAATTTAATTTTTTTATTTTGCAAATTAGTCCTTCTACAAAAGTTCACTGTTTTCATCAAGAAATAAGTAAAATTTACATAGCCACCAAGAGACATAAAAGCTAAGAAGACTTTCAATTATTCTGATTTGGACACGAGCGAGATGTATGGCCTGGGTTCCTACACCATCCGCACAACCTACGTTGGTTGGCCGTTTCTCAGATATCCATATTGCTGCGTATTCTAGTCGAGCAAGGTTGACCTTTTGGTTTGCGCCTCAGTTGTCTATCCGGAAATAGCTTATACGATGCAAGCGATATAGACGACCACTTACGTTCATCTGGGACTGGTGGGAATACGTGTCTCCAAAAGTTGTACATGTTTTCAATTTTATACACTTCGTCGACATAGCTTATGGGATCTAGACAGAGATTTTGATAAGCCGCAAGTACATGAGCGCATGGGTAACGAAGTGCATCACATATCCCACAGTTGCAGGTCCTATTTCTCAAGTGTACACGATATTGCCCACCAAAAATACCTTGGTTCGGTCTATCAAACTCCGTCACACGAAACTATAGGTTGTCACGATCGTGACACACTGTGTGCATGATGTTAGCCCGTGCCTTCCCCTTGATAATTTCTCGCAAGACCTTCGCGCACCATACATGGCCTCCATGCATTTGGCCTTTATAACTCGCTTCTCACTTTAGAAATAGTGCCGCTAAACAAAAATTTGTCTCTCGCACAACCGATGTTATAGGTAAATGGCGAGTTCCTTTTAGAACAGAATTTATACATTCGGCCAGGTTTGAGGTCATATGACCATATCGTAGGCTATCGTCGTGTGCTTGTGTCCATTGTTCGAAAGGAATATTGCATAGGTAGTTTACGCCTTCTTCATTAACTTCTTGTAAACTAGCCAACTTCTCTTGAAAACAGTCCTTATTGATCTCGTACCCTGCCAATATAAGTTGATAGTGAATATTATATACCACTCTTCAATTTAGAATAAATTGAATATTACAAATGAAATTATATTAATAGATATTACATACCCATATTGGTCACTTGCTGTCGTTGACTTATAGATCAATGTTGCCCGTGGTAGTTGGACGCAACATGCCTTAGGCAATATCGATAGTGTGTGCAATGCCACAAGCTTCCCTGTCGCTCTATTGTAGCTAGTATTCTAGGGCCCCGATTCGATATAACGTATAAATCAGGTTGGGGGCATACATGCCTCTTTAACCTAGATAGGAAGAAATCCAAGTCATCACTGACTCCTCCGGTGTTATTACAAACACAATTGGAAGGATTCTCCCACTGTCATCCTGTGCCACTACTAGCAATAGTCGATGCGTATATCTACCATACATAAAGGTACCATCAATTTGTACCAATGGCTTGCAGTATATAAATGCGTCTCCGAGATTGCTTAAATGTCCAGAACAGACGCTTGAACACTGGGCATCCATGGAGCAATCAATCGTTGTAGTAAGCCAGTTCCGTTTCAAGGTCTGTTTTGCTGCCTGGGACATATCTCTCCAGCACCTGACACCACTGCCACACTTCATTATATGAAGTGTCCCACCGACCATGAAACTTTTCCAACGCCTTCCGCTTGGCTATCCAAGTTTCCGGTAAGAGGGCGTGTACCCCAATTGGCTACGAATATTGCCAATTAAGGCCGGCACTGTAGTCTTGGGATCTACCTTCACCGTCGGTATTATTAAGTCAGCCAACATCTCTAAATCCATCTTCGGATGATCTTGAGAAACACCTATCAGTGAAATACGTTAAATAATGCAACATTACGTAATATTAGTATTATTCAAAAACATTGAACACATAGTGATACTGCATCGGCAAGACATGTATGTGGACCTTTGTACTTTTTGATCTCCCACAAGTCTGTCCTTTTCCTCAACGAGGCCATGATTTTCCATGAACATGTACCATCTTGCACTGCACACTTCGCCTCGTACTTATCGAGATTAGATTTAACCACGTTGTAGTTAACCCCGTTCTTGATGCTGTATTATTTAAATACACCAAGAAAAGCATCCTTGTTGGAAAACTCTTTACCAACTTCTAATTCGCCTGAATCCAACGACGAACTTGTACGGTCACGCGTCCGGTGTGGTAGTTCAGGAAACTCCAATGCAACGTCTTGAGATAGATCGTCATTATGCATGTGGGCTAGAGGCGAGTACGCCCTGGATAGTGGATCTTTTTCTTCTTCATCTGAACCGCCCTTAACATCTTCAAGTACGGTTGGAACAAGCTCCAGTTCAGAAAATAATACAACTTCTGCACCATTGGGCTCGGGCTCTCGAGGTGGATCCACATTGGACTCATCATCCGACCCACCATAATCTGCAACAAATGAGGGCCTCTCATCGGTAGATGTCATGGGAGTACATTATCCCTCCTTAAACATCTTTTGTAATGTTCCCAATCATATGTGGATTGCCAACCACTAGAAGTTGATGACGTTCCCCAATACGTATTTCTATCATCGAATGTAGGAAGAAGGATATGCATGTCCCATTCACCAACCGAGTGTCGTGTAGGGGTTATGTTTTCCATACTACCACCAAACACGTGCACTTTCGTATTCTGCCTCCTACTAATAGAGTGTCGACTTGGGGTCGTGTAGTCCCCTCAAACAGTAGTAGATGTTGAGGTCGAAGGAAGATCACTTGGCGATGAAAATTGTACATATACCTCAAGATAGGGTGACCCACTGGCAAGATGAGTCTCCACCATTGCCTTAAAGCTCCGAGGACCTTTGATGTCGAATAAGTCATATCTCACCGGATCAATCAAGCGTAAAATCTATACTTAATAGACTGAACTTTCATTGGCGTTGTTCCGAAGATTTTACGCCTAACCCTTTTGCGAAGTTCTATCAAATCTATGTTCCAATTAAAACCCAGTCGCGCTGTGTTCTCTGATAAAAAAACACCATTTTCGGTGTCACAAACTTCACTATCGTAGTAAATAACAACATTAATGCGTTCACTCATTTTCAGTTTCTATTTTTCTTTTGCCTCAATTTCTGTTATGCAACCTGAGAATGAAATTTGGCTGATTTATAGTCTAAGGATTGCCAAAGACTACTGTAGCAAAAGAGCATCCACGTGGAGCTCTTTTCAGTACTCTTGCTGACAGTGCATCCTGCTTGAAGCATTTTGGGCACTATTTGTTTAGAAACGTCTTCTTAAAATTATTTTACCGGAGACTACTATAGCAAAAGAGCGTCCACGTGGAGCTCTTTTCTGTACTCTTGCTGACAGTGCATCCTGCTTGAAGCGTTTTTAACACTATTTATTCAGAAACGTCTTCTCAAAATTATTTTATCGGAGACTACTGTAGCAAAAGAGCGTCCACGTTGGAGCTCTTTTCAGTACTATTGCTGGCAGTGCATCCTGCTTGAAGCGTTTTGGGCACTATTTGTTCAGAAACGTCTTCTCAAAAATTTTTTATCGGAGACATCAGAGCAAAATAGCGTCCCACGTGGGAACTCTTTTCAAGATTTTGCCGACAAGGCATCCTCGCTTGAAGCGTTTTGGGCACTATTTGTTCAAAACGCCTTCTCAAAATTATTTTGCAAGATACAACTGTCAAAAAAATTCAAATAATTTTTATTTTACTAATATATTTTCCCCAAAACCCTAAAAATATTTTTACTAAACCCTAATTAACCCTATAATCTAGTCCATTAATTTTACCCTAAAAACCCTAAACCCAGCGACCCTAAAAATCCTAAACCCTAGCCTTAAACCCTAAAACCTCATACCATAACACTAAAAACAGCCGAATTAATAAGGTAGTCCGGGGGAAGGAGGGCAAAAGCGCACCCTTGAGGGAGTGCTTTGCCACATCAAGAAAGCGCCCTCGTCAAGACGCTTTTGTCTTGATGTGGCAAATCGCTCCCTCAAGGCGTGCTTTCCTCTCAGATCCCCAAAACGCACCGACGTGGGCGCTTTGGGGATATGGCCTTTTCCGTAAATAATATGATTTCGCCCATTTCGTAATTTTTTTATTTTGGTATATTTTGGTAAATTACCCGCTTTTATTATATTATTATTATTTCCATTTTATTATGCTAAGTTGGTTATTAAAATAGTATTAGATTTTTTGTTATTTTATTTTGAGTTATTTAGATTTTATTTAGTTTTATGTTTTATTTATTTTTTCTTTTTGTACTTTTATTTTTCTTGTTATTTGTTTTTATTTTAATTTTCGACTTATATGTTTTGTTTTATTTTATTATGTACTTTATTGTTATTGTTTTGTCAACTATTTTCTATTTGTTTTGTCACTTCTTTATCTGATTTTATTTTTTTCTATCTTCTTATTTGTGTGTTCAGAACTATGTACTTAATTTAGGATCTTCGACATTTTTGGATCACTATTCCGGCGAAATATTCAAAATTCAAAGCAGTTTCAATTCTCTACCTCACTTATGATATTTTGCTTATTGGTTTATATTTGTTTGTACATTTACGACAATGTGTATCTTAAGTGTGGGGAGGATGTTATATGTTTATGCGATAAAGTCTCTAAATTGTTATTTGTATTTAAGTAATTTTATCACACCTACCATTAAAGTTAATTTTTTTTTTAAATTTGGAGTTTTTTTATTGATTTTATTTGGGATTAATTTGTGGATGTTTGTGCATTGTGTAATTTATACTTTGAGACACAAGAGAGTCAAGTATGATAAGTTATTTTTTAAAAATAAATATTTTACTTTGTCTCTCTAAACTGAAGAATTATTTTGAAATTTCAAATTTACAAGTTTGACATCAAAACCATAATTTTTTATGAGCTTTTGAGCCTATAGATTTTTTTTTTCGTGCTAATTTTATTTTTAGTTGTGAGTTTGTCAACTTGATTTGTTATTCTAGAAATTGCTTTGGTTATACATGCCGAGACCACATTATTGATTTGATATACTAAGATAATAGAGACATTTAGGATTTAACCCTTTTAACATTTAAACATCTTACCTTTTGAATTAACCCCTAGAAAACACCGTTGATCCTAACACATTTTTTTTCTAATCCGTTAATGTTAACTCATAACCCATATATATATTGTAAAATTATCCTTTTTATTGACTTCCTTTTTGTTGAGATTTGATTTGATTAGTTACCTAACTATGTTTTCATCATTTGTATTGCTAAATTTCTTTTTTTAAAATAATGATAAAAAAGAAAAAAAAGAATTTTTTTGACTGGGCTTGAATTGTTAGTATCATATTCTGTATAAAAGCTCATATTCACTGTAGCACCCGAAACTTGACCTAGACGTTATGGCCAAATTTGGCGATGTCACATGATAGTGCTTTTGAAATTGCAACGATGCTAAGACCTTTTCTCTGTTCAAACCACTCTTCATTATCTTATGTTAACTCCAAACCGTGTCATTTGTTTTCAAAACGTTATTTATTTACAAATCGTCATTCATTTCCCAAAATGTTATACTTTGCGGAAGCTTTTAAAATAGTTTGCGTGTGCGTAGTATTTTGATAAAACATTCATGTCTTTTAAAAATCCGAGTTTCTCCTACCAGTAGCAGTTATAAAACATAAAGCAGTATAAAATCCAAATTTAAACCAAAAATCCGTAGAGGCCATTATTACAGAAAAATACCCATATAAACTTAAAATCATGATTATCAAACAGTACAGAAGGAGTCGTGTGGCCATCGCTGAGTCCTTCGCCACACCAATCCGACTAAGTCTGGGGATTACCTGTACAGATTAAACAGAAGGGTGAGTAACTAAGTGTGTAACCCCCATACAAAACAAACAGTCAATATACAAATAATCACATGCGAGACTAAGCCCTTTTTCAAGATCGATTCGACCCGCTTTAGGCCTTAGTCCATTTCAAGAATAAGATGCATTAGGTCCTTAGCCCATCATAGTACAGTAACAGTAACAGATATGCAATAAGAAAATCCTACCCAACTAGCCTCTACACTCCATCTCCGTCCAACCCTACACTTTATGTGGGGATATAATCAACCCACCCATCCCCACACTCCAAATAGTAACGAATGCGGCACTAGACAGTAATTTGCAGCTGTGTTGCTAATAAATTAGGCTCGAAGCCTTTTAGTACACTTCCTCCAATCAATATCAACCCATCCCCATGCAATGCATCATACAGTTATGTCATGCCCAATAATGGTATATCACATATATATATATACAGTACAAACAACAAGCTCAATATACAGTTATACATATATACATATCAAGTATGGATATAACAATCATTTAGTTAAGGGTCTAGGTAATCTTACCGACCCTACAATAGGTTCATAGTCGTCTCGGGCGACCCGTGCAACCTTAGCAATAAATCAGTGAAAATGGGCTCACATGCCCATGTTGTCTGCCCGTGTGGGCCCACAGGCCCGTGTGTCCCCCACAACCCAATTTGGCCTTGGCCGTGTGGATCACACGGCTTGGCCCAACATCCCACACGCCTGTGGTTCACCAGTTGTAACATCCTAGAATTTGAATTTTTTTATGTTGCATTATTTTGGTGCTCAGCTAGTTAACTATCTAATATGTGTGTTTATGTAGTCCTGAGAAGGCTCGGGATTTATTTGGAATTAGTAAAATATCTTGGCCTTTAGTACTTTAAGGTAATAGAATAAGTGACCTTAAAGCTTAAGGTAATAAAGTGGTAAGAAACTAGCATAAAAGAGCTATTAATAAAGGGGATATGGCACCATGTGTGTTACCTTGAGGGAAGGAGTTTGAATCCCACTGTGAGCATGTGTGAACTTTATTTTATTTTTTTTGCTTTCCTTCCTTATAGTGTCGGTCAAGGATGAGTTTGTGGTAGGTTGGACTTTGTTTTTTTTTTTATGGCAAGATGTCTAAGAGAAAAAGCCAAGATTGAACTTAGGGAAAGGAATCAAATGGAAAAGGCATGTAGGGGGAACATAAGGCTTATTCCAAGATGTTTTGAAAAGTTTGGGTGGCCAAACTTTGACCAATTGGCCATGCATTTGGACGGTTTTTGGGGCTAGGGGGGATGGTCGAATTTGTGCTAGCATTTTGGTAAGGTAGGTGCTAGTTTTGGTCATATTTTTTTTAGCAAATTGGAGTATCAAATTTTTCTCTCCAAAATTCTTCTCCCCATAGCCGAATGTGTCATGAACAATAGGAAAACTTTTGTTTTGTTTTGGCCAATTCTTTGTGACCATTTTGGTATCATCTCCCATTTTTCCCCGAGCTCATTTCCTCCTTGTGCCGAAACCATACAACCTTGAAGGGGCATTTTCATTTCTTTTCTTTTCTTCTCTTTGCCGAATGCACACCAACCTCAAGACTTGTTCTTTATTCATTTTTCATCCTTGAAAACCAAAACATAAACACCCTATCTTCTATTTCTTTTTGTTCTTCTTTTCTTCTTACAAAAACTCTCAAACATCACTCCCTCCCTAATATTTCACCGTGGCTGAATATCATTGATCATCTCCCCATAGCCGAATCTTCCACTTCACACATATTTTCTTCTCAATCATTTTTCTACTCACACTTTGATCAATCGGTAAGAACACTCTCTTCAGCTCTCTTATTTTTCTTCTATTGCCGAATTCATATGTTGGCTTGAGAGGGTCTTTTTGACCGAAATCATCATCTTTTATCTTTCAAATAAAACCTTTCCTTCTTTGTAGTGGTATAGTGGAGTGTCGATAGTTTCTACATCGCTTAATCGATTCTGACCATAAGAAGATTGTGTGAAAAGGATTTTCATCGTTCAAGGTAAGGATTCTTCGAGGATTCATTATTACTTTTTATTCATTAAAAATAGTGTTGTTTATTCGATAATTTTATAGGGACTTTATCGCTCGATTTTCTTCTTGAGATCATACAGATTTTTGTGGTAAGTCGACTTCACTCCTAAGATCAATCATTTTTAACAACGTACTTTTAGTTGGGACTAATATCTATTTTCAATGGAGGCAAACAAGATCGAATCAAAAGGGGTAGTGATTGGTGAATGAAAAAGGAGCGGATTTACGATCCCCATTAGATTCAAACGAAGGGCTATTTCGGCGATTCGAGACTTTCCACTAGGTTGTGGACCCTCATCCGGTGAGAATCAACTATTCAAAGTTGTTAGCAATTGTGAGGCATCAACCATTCGGGATTTTCCACCAAGTTGTGGGCTGTCAACTGGAGAGAACCGGCAAATAGTAGTTATTCGCGATTCCGAGGGTAAAAACCTAGACCGTTTATCTTGGAGTAGATTTGTTTTAAGTGTACATGTTCTAATCGAGCGTTAAAAAAATATTTTTAGGTGTCGACGATCAGGAAAGTTTAGTTCTTACCATAATCAGGTGTGTAATCTCACACCGTATTTCTTGAGTTAGATATTATAAAACGTGTTAGTGGTAAATCGCTTGACTAAATCACATGTTAGTGAAATCGGGTAAAATGGCATAATTATCACTATATTGGTAAAGACTATGAAATTAGCATCAAGACTGTGAAAATTACGAAATTTCCCTCTATGGGCCAAATCGAAAAATGTGATATTTGATATATGGGCCAAATATGATATTTGATATATGGGCCAAATATGATAATTGATATATGGGCCAAATGTGATATTTGATATATGAGCCAAATGTGATATTTGATATATGGGCAAATTGTGATTTCTGATATATGGGCCAGATTGTGATATGGGCCAAATTGTGATAATATTTATAATGGGCCCTATTGTTCGTAATACATATTTGAATGAATTGTTGTAAATGAATATGCATTATATACATGGATTGCATGGGATGGGATATTGATGAAGAGAAGTTCTGGTAGCTCTGCTACAAAATTCTAGTGGCTCTGCTACAAACCTGGAAAAAACAGCAATGCCATGTAAACTCTATAAATCTGGACAAAGAAAAGTTCTGGTAGCTCTGCTACAAAATTCTGGTGGCTCTGCCACAAACCTGGAAAAAAAATAGAAATGCCATGTAAACTCTGTAAATCTGGTGGCTTGTCCATAAAATTGATATAAAAGGCTTAATGCCTATTTGGTGTGTTGGCGGGGTGGGTGACTAAAGCTCCTCATAGGTGTGCTGGTTGGTACGGGTGGTGTGTAGCGGATGGAAATTAGGTTTGGTTTGGGAATTGCATAACACATGCATATTATATATATGATATTATGTTGTAATTGTAAATGGGCTTTGGCCCAATAAATGCTTAATTGAATTTTGGCACAGTGGAAAGTGGTAAGTGGGTTACACACTGAGTTCTAGTAACTCACCCTATTTTTCCTTACCCTTTTCAGGTAATGGATAGTAATGGAGACTTGGGCTATAGATATCTTGGTGGAGGCCATACTTCGTAAACGGTTAAAATTTGGATTTTGGATTTTCCTTTAGTATTTTAATTACTTTTGCTATTTTGGGTTTTATGTTGTAATAAGGCCTCTGGATAAATTTGAAATGTTTTATGTCTGATGGTTTTATAATTGGCTTTAATTACTTTAAGAGGGATTTTTTCTAAAACTTAAATAAATAATTTGCGTTAAAAAAAATGAACATACAAAAGGGTTTTCATAAAGATTTTACAATAATACTTTAATTTCCTTTAAAATTTTCTTTAATTATCAACGATATTTTCAAAGTTATGAATTATAAGATTTTACATCTCAAACCGATTTATTTATCAAACAAATGATTTAACCAAATAAATAGTCTTTCAAAAACCTTGAAATTTGTTTTACTTAGAATAAGACTCAAAAGTATATATATTCTATGTGGCATGTCAAATCCAGCCTTAATGCATAGGCCGGGTTTGGGGTGTCACACCAGTGTAGGCCCACATGGCCCAATTGGTCGAGCCCGTGTCTCGAACACGGCCTCGCCGGCCATCACACGATCGTTTCATGTACGCACGGCCTGTTTCGTCGATCAAACGGCCAATCACACGGGCTACCACATGCCCATGTGGCGTCAACAGTATGCTTTTTCGGCTTTTCATCGAGTCACATTTTCAGTGTTTCGGGTACACACCTGATTTCGATTGAAACCCAAACAATCACCGAGCACTCCAATACCTATAATCACACAATAAACCTTTAAATAATCATTTTTAACGTGCATTTAAAATGAACTTAAACCGAGGTTTTTATCCAAAAAGTAACCACTCTTACCTTTGATTGAATACCAACAAATTCTACGAGCCTAACTCGCTAATCGGGAATGATGAACAGTCCCTTGATTTGTTCCTAATCATCCTAGGAAACCCCTCTTAATCGATAATCAGAAAATGTTAGAGTTTAACAATAAACAAAACTTACCGAACAGAGAAGAGCAACCTTAGCATGACAAAACAAATTGGAAAAGGAAACAAAATAAGAATGGGTTTGGAAAAATAGATTTCCTGCAATAGAAAAGGAAGAACTCAATGCAGTAATTCGGCAGAGTGACGGGAACAGAAAACATTAGAAATAACAGAACCAAGAGCCAAAAATTCGGTAGAGGGAGTGAAGAGAATAATGTTAGAAGGGAGAAGGAAACTTTTGGGGAATTCGAAAATAACAGAATGAGATAAAATTTGGATATTCCCCCATCATCCCACTAATTTACTCCTAAAAACACTCCAACACTCAACCACATCAATCTTTCGGCTAAACCGAAACACTCACATGGCACAAGCAGCAAAAATAGTGCCCAAGTATAGACTCAAACACAAGACCTCCATCATACCAACACTCCACTTAACCACTAGACTAGCAGGCCCATTCTGTTATAAACTTACCAACATTAAAATAAAAGCCTACTGAGCAAGAGCAATGCTTTATTCACATAAAAACAAAAATTTTGCTCAAGTCAAGGCTTGAACCCAAGACTTCTCAGACACTCCCAGAACACATAACCACTGAAGCAGATAGATATTTTTTTCAAATAATAATAGAAACATCAATAGATAATTTTGGGGCTTTACATTCACTCTTTAATTCTTGTTGATGTAAATTCTTTTAATTCAAAAACTAATTTTTTTCTAGTTTGGTAGCTTATCAACTCAATTCTCAATTGTAACAGACTTTTCTAACCTTTTCCATACCCTTAACCTAAGCTCCATTACAACCTTATAAAGACCTCTAGATTGATGTGTCATCTCATTCTATAGTGGTGGAGATTTAATTTTTAGGAAAACATATGATAATAATATTTCTCATTTTACTATTGAGTGCACATTACTTGAAACTTAAAAATTTTAAGTGCTTTGAGTGAATCTCAGTGAGAGTGTTAATTCTTGTTGATTTTGGATTTCAGGTAATTATGAGACAGGGGAGACGCCTATATTTTTTTTGTACTTTAAAAATATTTGCTTAGATTGTTTTTATTCTTTAGTGTCATTTTAATTTCAATTTCCAATGCATGATTATCTATTGATTATCCTAGGACATTATCGGTGAAAATAATAAATTGAGGAAAGTTAACTTGAATGTGGATTGAGAATTTTGATTGAGGACAAGCAAACGCTTAAGTGTGAGGATATTTGATAAGTGCCAAAAGTAACATATTTTAACCTCGTTCTTAGTGCATTTTTGGGTGATTATTCGATATTAATGGTGAATTAATTGCTCCTAATCCTTTAAATTTATGTTTTGATGCTTAAAAAGAGCATTGGGACTAAAAGGAATGAAAATCAAAAAATCAAAGCAATCTATAAAAGCCACACAGTCTGACCCATTCCACATGTTCGTGTGACCAACACGGCCATGTGGTAGGTCATGTCGATTTTACAAATTTGCACTCTGAACTATGGAAAATCACGATTTTTAGATTTTTCGGGCATTCTAAAATGTATATATGATAAAAATAAGAGGATAGGAGGGAGTCATCATAGAATATTCAAGAAAACAACTTGAAAAACATCATTGAAGTCGATTCTGAAGTAGATTTCCGTCAAGCCCAATTGATTTCTTAGGAGATTATCATGAGTTTCTTTATTTCTTTTGGTTATACTATATCTTCGATATTTCTATTTTAAAGCATGAACTAATTTTCTAAATACCTAGGGGAGATGAACCTTATAATGAATTATGTCATTTGATTTTTATGTTATGCAATAAATACTTAATTTCTTGTTCTCAATTATGTGTCCTTAGTTTTTGATTTAATATTGCTAAACTATTGATCCATGTTTGATGTGCTTAAATTAGAGGTTGAATAAACTCTATTTAAGAGTAGATCTTGCTTAATTGAGTGAAGTTGCATGCAAGCCTAGAGATAAGACGACATAAATCTTGTAACATCCCGAATTAGTGGGCTTATACGTTTAATGTGTAGACATGTTTAATGTGTTAATTTGAGATGGGGTTCAGGTTTAGGCTGAGGCCTTGATTAAATATTTTGTTTAGACACTCTAGGGCTTAAAATAAAGTCTTGGTAGTTTAATTGACAAACTTGGCTTGTGGCCCAGCAACAAGGGGCGCGGTAAAGGGAGTTATAGATGGCGTCAATAGGCAAAGGGAGAGGCCCAATTTGTGGCCATTTGGAGCCCATAAAGTTGGGCCAATTTCGGCACTAAACGGAGCTAGGAGGGGACGGCAAGGTGGCTACAAATAGGGGTTTTTAATATTTTAAAATATGTGATATTATTTTGATAAAGAAGGGAGGAAGTGGTGTGATGTAGGACACTTTTGGATGGGTGTTTTGATAAAGATAAGGGATAGGATGAGGAGCTATCTTTAGAAGGTTAGTGTTAGCCAAAATTTTTGAAAGAGTTGGAAAGGAGAAGCGCATTTGGTTTTGGCTTTAGGTGGGTGTGCCGAAATTTAAAGGCCATCATACTCAGTTGTTCTCTTTCTTTCTTCTCCTATCTTCTCTCTTCCAAAAAGCCGAAACTACACTCTTATTTTCTCTCTTAGCCGAAACCTCTAAATCTCAGCATCATTTCATTTATTTTTCTTTTCCCGAAGTTTCACCATAGCCGAATCATCATCCTAGGGTTGGTAAGTTTTCTGTTGTTTTCTTCTTTGTTATCTCTTTCCATTCTCATCTTTAGTCTAAACCGAATCACTTCCTTAATATCTTGTTGGGTTGTTCTTTTCTTTTCACTCTTTATTCCTAGAAGCCGAATTCCCCCTGTTGAGACTGCTTGTGCCAAATCTTGAAGATAGTTGAAGGTAAGTAGATGATGTTGTTTTGTTTGGTCGAATGGTAAGAGGGGCTTTATGTTCCCTGTTTGGCCGAAAGGCCACTTCTCTTTAATTCATCCTCCTTTAGTCGAATCTCATTTGGTGGTGGTGTAGGGGTTCAATCAATGTTTAGCCAAGACCATTAACTCCGAGATCCAGTTGATTTAGGTAAGAAGAATCCTCCTAGTGGTTCTATTAATCGATCCATTGTATATCTATTATCTTAATCGAGGTCGATGGACATTCGAATCGTATCTCTTGTAGTAAGTTTTTGACCGGTAAATTAGGGATCTGATAATCGCGATTTCAGCTAGGGAGAGCATCAATTTCGATAATAAAGTGTTAAGCGTAATCAGGTGTGTAACTTTTCACACCATTTAGATTGTTTGTTAGTACATGTATATAAATCTGCTATATTCTGTTAAATGTCGAAATCCTGGCATATCGGTTTAAACCCGAGGAGGGTAAAGGCGAATTACCAGGTTAGTGATTTCTGTCATTCATAAGTGAATGTTTCTGTTAAGATGATATGTTTTATATGTATGCCGATTTGTGTAATTTCACGGGGTTGGGTGATTGATGAAATGGGAAGTGTTCTGTTGTAGTGGCTTTTGCCATGATCTGTTGTAGTGGCTTTTGCCATGATCTGTTGTAGTGGCTTTTTGCCATGATCTGTTGTAGTGGCTATTGCCATGATCTGACGATGAGCAGCTAACTGCATCATGACTACCATGAGTGGTGTGTAGCGGTGTGGGTTAATTGTAGAAATCCCCAATGGTGTGATTGGCAGGTAAGGGTGGTGTGTAGCGGATGGAAACCTAGGATTGGGTTGGGCTTTGCATAATTCCTGACATATTAAATTTTGTTATCTGTTTTGTGGCGCTAAGGCCCAATCTGATGGTGCACAAGGGTTGCACACTGAGTCTCGCAACTCACCCTATTATTTAATATCTTTCAGGTAGCACCTAGTGCATCGGACCGGGCTGGAGAGGAGCGCAAGGTGGCCATGCGAGAGAATATTTTTGATTCAGTAGAAGACTTTACTTAGTTTATTTATTTTTATTATTTTTAATTAGCGGGTTTTAAATTTCAATGTAATAAGGCCACGGGCCATTAGCTTCACGCTTTTTTTTTTTGGGGTTTTATTTTGGGCTTTTATTATTATTAGACATTTAAATTTTACGTTTTAATTGAACCAAGGCCTTAATATAAAATGTATATCTTTTACAACTTATTCCACCATTTAGTTTTCCCGAATAAAAGGTTAAACTCAAGAAAAATATTTTTCCAAACTTGCAACATCTTTTAAAATCTCCTTAGTGACATGCCAGATCCGGTTATGGTGTTTGGGACGGGTTTGGGGTGTTACAAATTGGTATCAGAGCCTAGTTCAAAACTCGATTTTGGGGTGTTTGGGCTCAAAACATTTTCTAAAGATGGGTTTGAAACATGCATTTTTTATAAATGATACAGGTCTGTTAGCTCTGCATGACACATACGTCTCTGGCCCAAGTCCGCTAGGTAAGTATTCTGAACCATTGTGTGTGGGCTTAATGGGCTTTATGAGGCCATAGGTTAGTAAGATAGAAATTATTGGACCCTAGGTCTAGTTTACACCATACTTTAACTTCATAAAACTTATCCTAATTAAACAAACCCCGGAATAAGTCGCTGAGTTAGGGTGTGGCAACAGGCATACGCATGTCTAAGATTGGATCCAGGGAGAGCTTGGTATTTAAGTAGTCCTAATGACTCACCTCCTCTTCGCTGGAATCCTACCTGGTGCATAGTGACTGTTCATCTTAGCCATGAGGACTTGTTGATGGGTCAAAATTTATAATTAAAACTCGAAAGGGAGCAGCTACCTCATTTTGTAAAATTACTAAAATAACCAATAGTTTTGAAAATTTTCGAGATACCCATGATTTGTAAAAAAAATACCAAACTACCCCTAATTTACAAAATAACTGAAATACCCCTAGATTGCAAAATTACCAAAATACCCCTATATTGTAAAATCACTAACATACTTTATTTTGGAAAATTACAAAATACCCGTGTAGGTTAAAATTACGAAAATACCCCTAGGTAGTGAAATGACAAAAATACCCCTAGGAGAGGAATATGAGTTCTTGGATGTTGCTTGTGTGGTTGATACGTGCATGTGATGCTCTGATTGATGAGGATTGAATGAGAATTCTAGAATTAGGAAATACAGACTTGAGAACTGAACTTGTAGATTGAATTCGAATTCGAAAGAACTACTGTTAAAACTACTTTCCATAAGACTGCCCATTATTAAGCAGTGGAAGAAAGAATTATTAATTCATAAAATTCTTAATCAGATAAACGTCGATCAAAAGAATTAGTACAAGGGATCGAGGACGTCCGCCACGTGGTATGCTATTTACCCCAAAATCATAACAAAATCATACTTATCTCACAATTATGCATATAGCAAAATTAATGTAATATTTGGGGTAAACATACACGAATATCGTATACCACCGAATGGCATCCACAATCATTATCAAACATTTTGTTATAAAATCACATATAAAATAGATCTATGAGTTTTAATGTAAGGTTACACACCATATGACAATTGAGAATGATACTCTCGCCATCAACACCTAGTTAATTATCACACTTGGTTAGTATACACTATTACTAATAAAATTATACTTATTGACGAAAGATCTAAATCCTTACCCTCGATTCTCGAACAACCGTTATTTGTGGTTTTCTCCGCTAGATGGATCAAAACCGCGATATCCCACCAACGTAAAGTGGTTCTATTGTACGTACTACTTCAAATAACCGATCTTAGCGGAGGGTCCACAACCCGGGAAAATCTCTTCATCACGTCTGACCGCCGTTTGAAATTCGATGGTAAACGATTGCCTCCTCTCTTCCAAATACTCCGTACTACTCTTTTCTTACCTATCTTACCGGGTGGGTGATTGATGAAATGGGAAGTGTTCGAGTTAGTGGCTTTTGCCATGATGCTTGCAGTGGCTTTTGCCATGATCTGTAGTAGGCTTTTTGCCATGATCCTCTGTAGTGGCTATTGCCATGATCTGACGATGAAGAACTTTCAACTAGACAATGACGTCATATGAGTGGTGTGTAGCGTGGGTTAATTGTAGAAATCCCAATGGTGTGATTAGGTAAGGGTGGTGTAGTGAGGATGGAAACCTAGGATTGGGTTGGCTTTGCATAATCCCGATATATTAAATTTTGTTATCGCTTGTGTGGCTTAGGCCCAATGATGGTGCACAAGGGTTGCAACGAGTCTCGAACTCACCCTATTATTTAATATCTTTGGTGAGCACCTAGTGCATCGACGAGCTGTGGAGGAGTGCCAAGGTGGCCATGAGAGCATTTTTGATTCAAGAGAATTCTCGAACAACGTTATTTGTGGTTTTCTCCGCTAGATGGATCAAAACCCACGATATCCCACCAACGTAAAGTGGTTCTGTTGTACGTACTACTTCAAATAACCGATCTTCGTTAGCGGAGGGTCCACAACCCGGGAAAATCTCATCACGATCTGACCCTTCGTTTGAAATTCGATGGTAAACAAAGGCCTCCTCTCTTCCAAATACTCCGTACTACTCTTTTCTTACCTATCTTGTTAGTCTTAAATCACCCCTAAAATAAAATTGATTAGTGATCCATTCTAAAAGGATTAATATAACCAAAAGGAATAATCTTACCTTGGATGATTTCAAAGGTTACTTAAAAGTTGGCTTCTACAAAGATCCTTAAAATCCTTTTCAAGGATTCTACCTAGGAGAGAAAATAAGAGAATCATGATTCTAAATTGGCCAATGTAAAAGAAATAATGGAAACGATTAACGAAAAGTCTTACTTACCCACTTGAAGATTCTACCTAAAATAAAAAGAAAAGAATAAAATGGATTTGGTGGTTTCGGTTTGTATAAAAGAAAAGGAGAAAAGATGGTGATTTCGGCTTTAACAAAAGAGAAGAGAAAGATGGTGGTTTCAAATATGATGGTTTGGTTTTTAACCAAAAGAAAAGAAAGAAAAATGGTGAAAAGATTATAGGATAGTTTCTGCTATGAGAGGAAAGAGAAGAGAGAAATAGAATGAAAAGAAAAAGAAAATGAGAGAGAATGCTTTTGGTGAAAGATGAATTCTACACTAGAGAGGAAGAAAAGGATAAGTGTCCTCAAAAGTGACAATATTTTGGTATCAAAAGAAGATAAAAATTTGAGAGGAAAAGAAGAAATAAAAGTACTTATTTGGTCAAAATGCAAAGGCCAAAACAAAGCAAACTTTTTACCAAATGCCAATAGACAAATTCTAAGCTAAGAGAAAAAATATTGGACAAAGGAAAATGCACAAATGACAACCTTTTGGTCAACTAAAACCTCCCTAATCCCATACCAAAATTCGGCCAACACAATAGCCTACACAATCCCATTTTTTCCTCCTTAATTCTTCCCCATCAACCCTAAGATTGCTATCACCATTAACCACCCTCTTTAGCCCCTAAATCGACTAGGTTCATGGTCAAATGACCATGAACAAGTTTCAAAACATTGCCCATATATCGCCTTTTGTCCCCCTATCTTATCATCCTATCTTGATTCCATGCCATAAGTCTTTAGCTTGCCTTTTTCATATGGTCAAATAGCCAAAATTAAAAGAATGCTCATCCTTTCTAGAAGAACCTTGGCCGACACTATAGGGAAGGAAACAAAAATAAAATCCTCCCATTTGCTAGCTAGTGGATTCGAACCTCTCCCCTCAAGCACTCATCCATATATCCTAACCACCTTGCCAATTACTCAACTTATGCTTAAAACCTCTTGTCATTATTTCTTAATGCCTAACATGCTTAGCTCCATCTTAATTATTAGAAATTAAAAGTTTCACTAAGCATTCACTCAATTAATGAAGTTCAAAAATAACTTCCAAATCACACTTAACATATTTAAGCATGCAACATCATTTAATTAAGTAAAATGCATAACCCCTAATTATCAGGATGTTACAGTGGTAGTGGTAGGGGTAGGATAACCGTGTCCTAACTAGTAGGGTCCAGCTCACGGTCGAGATGAGATGAGATCCGCCACCCGGTAGAGGAGAATTTCAGGACCAAACAGGTGGAGATGATGTAGTGTCTCAGGCGATGCTGTGGGTCCTTGAAAGAGTGGCTGGAGTAGGCACGGGTTCAGGAGCTCGGATGTCTATGTCTGAACGACTCCGAGCCAATGGAGCAGAGGTGTTTAAAGGAATTTCTGGAGTAGCTCCTAACACAGCTGAGTATTGGTTAGAGGCAACTGAGCGCATAATGGATGACCTTGACTTCACCGTAGAGGAGAAGTTGAAGGGGGTTGTGTCTTTTCTTTGAGACGAGGCCTACCAGTGGTGGCTCACAATGAATGAGGGCACTTCCGCAGACCGCATTGATTGGGACTTCTTTAAGGAGTTGTTTCAAGGAAAGTACATCGAGGCCAGCCATATGGATGCGCAGAGGAAGGCATTCCTGAACTTGGTACAAGGAAGTAAGTCTGTGTCAGAATATGAAGCTAAATTTTACGGTTGAGTCGTTACGCTCGAGGGATTGTGGTGACTGACTATGAGCGTTGCGTACGTTCGAGGATGGACTAAGGGATGAGCTGAGGGTATTAGTAGCACCGCAGCGGGAAAGGGACTTTGCGGTTTTGGTTGAGAAAGCTAAGATATCTGAGGAGGTTAAGCGAACTGAGAAACAGAATAAGGATAAGGATAGGAATATGAATAAGAGGAATTTTGGGTCGTCGGGACCATTCAAAAATTTTCAGAAAAGGCCTACGTCTGATGGGCCAGCTCGTGTTCCGACGGGTCAAAATCGATCATGTCCTTCGTGTGAGAAGGTGCATTATGTGGAGTGCAGAAGGAGAACCGGTGGATGCTTTAGGTGTGGATCCATAGAGCATATGATTAAGGACTGTCCACAGGTGGATCAGGTACCGCTAACGGGACGAGGTTCTGATCAGGTTAGAAGAGGTGGTCAGCCTATACCAAGGGGTCAGGGCGTAGCCAGGGGAAGAAAAGGGTTCAGTCGGGGTCATGGAGCACCTGGTAGGAAGATGACTGTGGTTAGCCCTCTAGGACAATCTAGGGTAGTGGATAAACTATTTAGAGACGTACGTTTAGAGACTCAAGGAGTAGTGTTCCCGAAAGACTTAATGGAATTACCGTTTGGAGAGTTTGATCTTATCTTAGGAATGGATTGGTTGACTAAACACCATGCTAAGTTGGATTGTGAGACTAAGCGCATGGTGTTGAGTACCTCAGAAGGCGGAGAGGCAGTTGTGTTAGGGGAAAGAAGAAACTATTTGTCTAACATAGTATCGGCATTGAAGGCTGTTAAGATTATTCGGGAAGGATACAATGCATTTCTAGCTTTTATCAGTGCTTTGAATACTAAGGAGGTGACTATCAATGAGGTTCGAACAGTCAAGGATTTCGCGGATGTCTTTCCTGAGGAGTTGCCAGGATTACCCCCAGATCGCGAAGTGGAGTTTAGAATAGAGCTACTTTCGGGTACAACTCCAGTGTCTATTGCTCCTTACAGAATGACACCGAATGAGTTGGTGGAACTCAAAGCTCAGATCCAAGAACTATTGGATCGTGGTTTTGTCTGACCAAGTGCGTCTCTGTGGGCCCCGGTCCTATTTGTGAAGAAGAATGATGGATCCATGCGTATGTGTGGACTACCATCAATTGAATAAGTTGACGATTAAGAACAAATACCCACTGCCAAGAACCGACGACCTATTTGATCAGCTCAAAGGAGCTTCGGTCTTTTCTAAGATTGACTTAAGGTTGGGTTATCATCAGTTAAGAGTAAAGGAATGAGACATTCATAAGACGGCGTTTCAAACTCGATACGGTCATTATGAGTTCTTGGTGATGCCGTTCAGGTTGACGAATGTGCCAGTAACATTTATGGATATGATAAACCGGGTGTTTCAACCATATCTTGATCGGTTCGTTGTGGTGTTTATCGACGATATTCTGGTTTATTCCAAGTCTGAGGAGGAGCATGATGCACATCTTTGTGTGGTGTTGCAAATTCTGAGGGAGAAGTAGTTGTACACAAAGTTCAGTAAGTATGAGTTCTGGCTGAAGGAGGTGACTTTCTTAGGGTATGTAGTTTCCGCAGAGGGAATTAAGGTGGATCCTCGGAAGATAGAAGCCGTATTG
Organism: Gossypium rotundifolium; assembly: GCA_025506655.1. Classification (NCBI taxonomy): domain Eukaryota; kingdom Viridiplantae; phylum Streptophyta; class Magnoliopsida; order Malvales; family Malvaceae; genus Gossypium; species Gossypium rotundifolium. The sequence goes on from CP106731.1 coordinate 153,713,976, forward strand.
GATTGGAAACTGCCGAAGTCTGTGGTGAAAGTTCAAAGTTTCTTGGGATTGGCCGGGTACTACAGAAGGTTTGTTGAAGGGTTCTATTGATAGCGGAACCTTTAACTAAGTTGTTGAGGAAGGGAGTATCATTTGCAAATAGTAGGAGAGCTTTGAGAAGCTGAAGGAATCTTGACGGAAGCGCCAGTGTTAATTCAGCCAGAGGCGGGGAAAGAATTTACCGTCTACTGTGATGTGTCACACACGGGTTTAGGATGTGTGTTGATGCAAGATGGAAAAGTTGTTGCATATGCGTCTCGACAGTTGAGACCGTATGAGTTAAACTACCCTACGCGCAATTTAGAATTGGCGGCGGTAGTGTTTGCTCTGAAGATTTGGAGGCACTACCTGTATGGGGAGAAGTCAGTTATTTACACGGACCATAAGAGCCTAAAGTATCTCCTTACCTAGAAAGAGTTGAATCTGAGGCAACGTAGGTGGATTGAGCTCTTGAAGGACTATGATTGCTCGATCAAATATCATCCGGGTAAGGCTAATGTGGTGGCAAATGCATTGAGTAGGAAGGTGATAGCGGAGTTGAGGGCAATGTTCGCTCATCTTAGTCTGTATGAGGATGGAAGTTTGGTGGTTGAGCTCCAAGTAAGACCTATGTGGACCAGTCAGATCAAGGAGAAACAACTTCTAGACGATGCTTTCAGTGCTCGACTCCTGCAAGTGCGAAGTGGTGAAGGAGAGGACTATAGTTTGAATGGTGATGGAGTCCTGTGTTTTCGTAAGAGAGTTTGTATGCCAAAGGATGTGTAGTTAAGGAAGATGATTCTTCAGGAGGTGAATAGTAGCCCTTACGCTATGCATCTTGGAGGGGTTAAGATGTTTCGGGATTTGCGAGAGCAGTTTTGGTGGCAGTGTCCAAGCGAGAGGTATGAAATTGTGGGTAAATGTTTGACGTGTCGGCAGTGAAAGCGGAACACCAGTTGCCTTCAGGGTTATTGCAGTCGGTAAAGATTCCGCAGTGGAAATGGGAGAGAATCATGATGGATTTTGTTAGTGGGTTACCCTCACGCCCACTAAGAAGGATTCAATTTGGGTGATTGTAGATCGGTGACGAAGTCCGCTCACTTCATACCGATTCAGGTCGACTTTTCTCTCGCAAAGGTTGGCTAAGTCGTATGTGGTGAGGTGGTGAGAGGCATGGTGTACCAATGTCGATCATATCGATGAGACCCTAGATTCACGCCACGATTCGGAAGGCTCACATCAGCGATGGGAACAAGGCTAGACTTGAAAGATTTTTCATCCACGGTGATGGTCATCGAGAGGTAATTCAGATCTCGGAGGATATGCTAAGGGGTTGCATCATCGATTTTATGGGAAGCTGAGAGGAGTATTTGCCTTTGACAGAATTCACGTACAATAATAGTTATCAATCTAGTATTCGGATGGTGCCTTATAAAGTGTTATACGGAAGGAGATGTCATACCCCAACTTGTTGGACAGAGTTGGGTGAGCGTCAGGTGTTGGGCCCAGAACTAGTGTTAGAAATGAAAGAGAAAGTTAGGTTAATTCGGGCTCGGTTGAAGGAAGCGTCTGATCGACAAAAGTCGTATGCAGATCTTAAACGGAAGGGGATGGAATTTGCAGTAGGAGATCAAGTCTTCTTGAAAGTATCACCGTGGAAGAAGGTAATGAGGTTTGGTCAGAAGGGCAAGCTAAGTCCCCGTTTTATTGGATCTTATCGGGTACTAGAACGCATGGGCTCAGTGGCTTATCGATTGGAGTTTCCTTTAGAGTTGGAGCTGATACATGACGTGTTCCATGTCTCGATGCTAAGACGTTATCATTCTGATCCATCGCACGTTATGCCAGTAGAAGAGATTGAAGTAAGGCCAGATTTGTCTTTTGAGGAGAAGCCAGTGCAAATTTTGGATCGAGGCGTAAAGGTGTTGAGAAGGAAGTCTGTCCCTTTGGTCAAGGACTTGTGGCGAAACCGCGGTGCGGAAGAAGCGACATGGGAATCAGAGGATGTTATGCAACAACAGAATCCCCATCTCTTCTGATCAGGTAAATTTTGGGGCCGAAATTTATTTTAAGGGGGGTAGAACTGTAACATCCCGAATTAGTGGGCTTATGCTTAATGTGTAGACATGTTTAATGTGTTAATTTGAGAATTTGAGGTGCAAATGGGACTCGGGTTTGGGTGAGGCCTTGATTAAATATTTTTTAGACACTCTAGGGCTTAAAATAAAGTCTTGGTAGTTTAATTGACAAACTGGGCTTGTGGCCCAGCAACAAGGGGCGCGGTAAGGGGAGTTATAGATGGCGTCAATAGGCAAAGGGAGAAGCCCAATTTGTGGCCGTTTGGAGCCCATAAAGTTGGGCCAATTTCGACACTAAACAGAGCTAGGAGGGGAGGTAAGGTGGCTACAAATAGGGGTTTTTAATATTTTAAAATATGTGATATTATTTTGATAAAGAAGGGAGGAAGTGGTGTGATGTAGGACACTTTTGGATGGGTGTTTTGATAAAGATAAGGGATAGGATGAGGAGCTATCTTTAGAAGGTTAGTGTTAGCCGAAATTTTGAAAGAGTTGGAAAGGAGAGGGGCATTCGATTTTGGCTTTAGGTGGGTGTGCCGAAATTTGAAGGCCATCATACTCAATTATTCTCTTTCTTTCTTCTCCTATCTTCTCTCTTCAAAAGCGAAACTACACTCTTATTTTCTCTCTTAGCGAAACCTCTAAATCTCAAAGATCATTTCATTTATTTTTCTTTTCCAAATTTCACCATAGCCAATCATCATCCCGTGGTTGGTAAGTTTTACATTGTTTTCTTCTTTGTTATCTCTTTCAATTCTCATCTTTAGTCTAAACCTAATCACTTCCTTAATATCTCGTTGGGTTGTTCTTTTCTTTTCACTCTTTATTCCTAGAAGCCGAATTCCCCCTGTTGAGACTGTTTGTGCCGAATCCTGAAAATAGTTGAAGGTAAGTAGATGATGTTGTTTTGTTTGGCCAAATGGTAAGAGGGCCTTATGTTCCCTGTTTGGCCGAAAGGCCACTTCTCTTTAATTCATCCTCCTTTAGTCGAATCTCATTTGGTGGTGATGTAGGGGTTCAATCAACGTTTAGCCAAGACTGTTAACTCTGGGATCCAGTTGATTTAGGTAAGAAGATCCCTCCTAGTGGTTCTATTAATCGATTCATTGTATATATGTTATCTTAACTGAGTTGGGTGGACATTCGAATTGTATCTCTTATAGTAAGTTTTTGACCGGCAAATTAGGGATCTGATAATCGCGATTTCGGCTAGGGAGAGCATCAATTTCGATAATAAAGTGTTAAGCGTAATCAGGTGTGTAACTTTTCACACCATTTAGATTGTTTGTTAGTACATGTATATAAATATGCTATATTCTGTTAAATGCCAAAATCTCGGCATACCGGTTTAAACCCGAGGAGGGTAAAGGTGAATCACCAGGTGAGTGATTTCTGTCATTCATAAGTGAATGTTTTTGTTAAGATGATATGTTTTATATGTATGCCGATTTGTGTGATTGCACGGGGTTGGGTGATTGATGAAAGGAGAATTGTTCTGTTGTAGTGGCTTTTGCCATGATCTGTTGTAGTGGCTTTTGCCATGATCTATTGTAGTGGCTTTTTGCCATGATCTGTTGTAGTGGCTTTTTCCATGATCGACAATGAGCAATTAATCGACATGATCGCCATCGGTGGTGTGTAGCGGTGTGGGTTGATTGTAGAAATCCCCAATGGTGTGATTGGCAAGTAAGGGTGGTGTGTAGCGGATGGAAACCTAGGATTGGGTTGGGCTTTGCATAATTCCTGACATATTATATTTTGTTATCTGTTCTGTGGGGCTAAGGCCCAATCTGATGGTGCACAAGGGTTGCACACTGAGTCTCGCGACTCACCCTATTATTTAATATCTTTCAGGTAGCACCTAGTGCATCGGATCGGGCTGCAGAGGCGCGCAAGGTGGCCATGCGAGAGAATATTTTGATTCAGTAGAAGACTTTACTTAGTTTATTTATTTTTATTATTTTTAATTAGCGGGTTTTAAATTTCAATGTAATAAGGCCACGGGCCATTAGCTTCACGTTTCTTTTTTTTTTTGGGGTTTTATTTTGGGCTTTTATTATTATTAGACATTTAAATTTTACGTTTTAATTGAACCAAGGCCTTAATATAAAATGTATATCTTTTACAACTTATTCCACCATTTAGTTTTCCCGAATAAAAGGTTAAACTCAAGAAAAATATTTTTCCAAAATTGCGACATCTTTTAAAATCTCCTTAGTGACATGCCAGATCCGGTTATGGTGTTTTGGCTGGGTTTGGGGTGTTACAAATCTACCAGATTAGATTCAAATCTAATAGGGAATCCATAGCACGAGTTAATACGATAATAGATGTTCTAATTAGAAAGAAATTTCAATTAATTAACTTAGAGTCAGTTGCTCTTATGCTCAAAAGGGATATTTGCATAATTTAGGGATTTCTACGGGTCAAGATACTAAGTAAAGAAATTGCGTAATTTTGATTGATAGTGACAGATGAAATTTAAGTGAATTCTTTCTTGGGTATTATTTCACTTCTTGGTTGTTACTCGATTATTTTCGTGTTTTGTTCTTTGTCGTGTTAGTTGTTTAATTAATTTAGTTAATTTTAGGTTTTAATCAATCACTCAAATTATTCAGTTAAATAATAAAAAGATGATAATTACTAGTACTTTTAGTCTTTATGGGTGTAACAGGCCATTTTTGCTTGGGCCCAAACCAAAAATAAAATAAATAATAACAGTTCAAATTTGCAAGCCCAAAACAGCCCAAAATAAAAAACCCTAATGGCCCAATGGTCCAATAACCTAAACATTTTTCAGTAAAACAAAAGAAACCCTAGCCCCCTTCCCGCTTCACCTCGTTCTCGTCACCCGAGGTCTGCCACCACCAACTCCTTTGCCACCCCTGCAAAGAAGAACACACGCAACAGCAGAGAACAGTAGAAGTAGAAAAAAAAAGCGAAAAGAAAAAAAAAACAAGAAACCTAATATCTTGTAATATATTTTGGCTATAAGAGCCAGACACTAGTTGTATTTTTGGACAAAAAAAAAAGAATAAAAAAGAATAAAAAAAGAGAGAATTTGAATACAAAAAATAAAGATTCAAATGGTGATCTATCTATATTTTTAATCTTTTATTTTTTTAAATATAAGAAACAAAAAAAGGGAGTTTACCTGAGGCGTTTCATCTCCCTTCGTCAACGAAGGCCTCTTCCGACGTCAGGAACCTAAGATCTATTCAGGTTCGGCGCAACGGTGTTAAGGGATATCGGGAGTTTTTGGTTTTTTTTTTTTTTTGGAACAGAGGCGTCAAAAAGAGGGTCGAAAATGAGATTTTGGGTTCTCCGACCACCATGTACAGTGGCGCCGTCACTGGCGACCGTCGACCACATGGTGGCCAACGACCGAACCCAATGGCCGGAGAAAGGGAGAGCGAGAGAGAATCTGAGAAAGTTCTCAGAATTTTTTGGAAAAAATGAAGGGAGAGTATTTTTTTTTTTTTGACATTTGCTATTTATATAAAGGTCTAAACGACGTCGTTTTGGACTTAAGCATTAGTTGCCAAAATGACGTCGTTTTGCTCAAGACCCTAAACCCAACTAGATTTTAAGCTAGGATCCGCGTGTTTTTCCCTCAAAGGGATATTTACGCGGTAGGTCCTTTCACTTTTTAGGCGGTTTCCAATCCGGTCCTATTTCTTTTTTTCTTTTTTTAAAATTTTACCATTTAATTTTGTCTTTTTCCATTTTTGCCCCTTTTGAAACGGTGCGTTTAGGGAGTTTGGGATGATTTTCCATTTAATCCCTATTTCTTTTCGCGCATTTTATTTTGATCCTTATTTATGTTTTATTAGTTATTTTTTATTATTTACAATTTATACTCCCTAATTTCATTCTAATTTCAATTTAATCCTTAGTTTACTTAACTTCAATCCTTTTTACAAGTTGTTTTATTTTATTATTTACTTATTTATTTATTTAATTTCAGCCTTGCATAAAATTTTTATTTTATTATTATTCATTTATCTATTTATTATTGCAATTTCACCTTTCATGAAATTTATTTATTTTATTTTATTATTATTTACTCATTTATTTATTTATTTATTTATTATCGCAATTTTAGCCTTTCATGAATCTTTTTATTTTTACTTATTTACTTATTTTTATAATTTATACCCTTAATTTCATTTTAATTGACTCCTTTATTTATTTAATTTCAACTTTTCATTTTTATTATTTTATTTATTATTTATTATTTCTTTGACCTTTATTTTATCTTCATAATGTTTGCACTTCCATCTTATTACACATTATTATTATTATTATTATTATTATTATTATTATTTATGTCAATATTATGATAATTACTAGTATAATTATTGTTATTATTATTAAATTGTTATTATTTATTTATTTATTCTATTATCATTATAGTCCATTATCATCATTTACTAGTATAATATTTTCATTTTATTGATTTATCCACTTGTTATGTCATCTTTTTATCCGTTATTTTATATTGTGCTAATACTTGTGCTAAGTGTTATATTCAAACATATTTTTCCATTTTAAACCTTACCCGAATAAACTAAAATACTAATTTAAGTGTTACGTAAACTTTTGCTCGATGCATAAAAGAAAATTTTAAAATTAAGGCAATGTTCCGTATTCGGGATTTTGAGAAGTCGTGCCCTAACTTATTAGGTTTCGATTTTTCTCGTTGAACCTAAACAATCAAATATCCTTTTAAAAATAAAATACATGAGTTTTGAATTAAAAAAAGAAAAGAAAAGCTTATTCTCAAGGATCCAAGGTGTTGTGTCCTAACTTACTAGATGTGATATTTTGTTACCTCGAGATGAGAGGGTCTTTAACATACGTTTCGATTTACTCAAGCATTTTTTAAGTAAAATTAACATTAATAAAAAGAGAGATCGTATTTTAAATTCTTTCCAAGTTTTCAACTTTCAACATTAAGATATTAATTAATCAACTGGGTACCAAATTTGGGCGTTACGAGGGTGCTAATCTTTCCTCGTACGTAACCGACTCCCGCGCCTATTTTCTGGATTTTTGTAGACTAAAATCGTTGTTTTAGTAAATCAAAACTATTTATTAAAATGATTAAACTACGAGGTGACTTGATTACACCTCATAAAAAAAAAGATTGGTTGCGACTCCCATTTTCATTTTTAAATAAAAAGTCGACCTTTTCAAAAAAATGGTTTCGACAGTGGGTACGATATCTTTACTCACCGTAACTATACTATTAATTGATATGTGCACTTACCTTAGTTAATTTTTTAGTTAGTCCCATGAATATCAATTTTTTGGTGTGGTTGCCTAAAACTAGAATATTATGAAAACGCTCGTCAACTTTATAATAGTTTGGGTAAAGGGGTTTACAAGGCTCATAAAGAAAAGGCATTAAGAGGTTATTCTAAAACAAACTAAAGTAGAAAAGAAAAGGCATTAAGAGGTTATTCTAAAACAAACTAAAGTAGAAACTCAAAGAACATAGTGAATTGAGACGATTTGTTTATTTATTCGTTTATTATGCCTTCTTTTTATTTACCATTTCCACCGTGTATGTATTGTTCATTTGTTCCTCTTTTGTTTGCATTGAGCGTGTTTCTAGTTCAAATTTGGCAAGTAAGGAGAAAAGGGTCAAATATGTCTTGATGAATACCATTTCAATTATGGTAATTCTGCTTTTATGAATTTGTTGTTTATGGAATATATTGTTGAATCAATTTGTTCAATTATGTACTTTATATAACGAATCATGTAACTTATATTAAGTTTTCCATTTTTTCTTCAAAATATAGGTTGGACGATGAATTTGTATATATATGATTTATACAAAATGATTTACACTTGTAGTTATAAATTAAATATAATTAAAGAAGAATTTCAAAAGATTATATAAGAACAATAAATTTAATTATTTAAGAAGAAAATACCCTTCAAATTTAAGAGTATTATACATGGCAACAATAATTATAAATTTGATATTTACTGGCATTTTAGAGGTGTAACACCCTAAATCCAGCCTATACGTTACGACCGAATCTGGTATGTCACAGGGTGAAGTAAAATCAAGTCTTAGTTATACTTAAGAAAAACCGAGATTTGAAAGAAAACCTTTTTTTCCTTATTACTGCGGTGTTTTGGAAACATCGATGTGTAGATTAATGAAAACTCCACTTTTACTTTAATATTTAAACTGCCGTGGTGTCGAATTTGATATAAACAGTAACTAATAAAAACCAAAGTACAACTTTGAAAGGCCTTATTACATAACAAAAGTCCCAAATCAAAATAAACTTATAGTAATCTTTGAGACTATAAAAGAAAGAAAACGAATTATGGCCTCCACGAGTCCGCTCGGCTCCGTATCCACGAGCTCATCGCTCACCGAAAAGTTAAGGAAAGGGGTGAGTCACCATGACTCAGTGTGTAAATTCTCCCACATTATACATATGGCTTGTAGCCCACAGTCACATATCAACATACAACATATGAATGTAATAAGCCCAACCCAAACCTAGTTTTTCCATCCTCTACACACCAACTGTACCACCCATCACACCATGGGGATTTCTAAATCAACCCTCCATCCGCTACACTCCATTTCGACGGTCAGTCGCCAATTATACACGATCACTAGGTGACCAATAATACATCGTAGCACAGCCACCGATCACTATGTGACCAAATAAAATATATATATATCGTGGCAAAGCCACCGATCATAGTGTGACCAAAAGTAGTGTATGAACATATATATATATATATATATATATATATCGTGGAAAAATCACCGATCACAATGTGACCAATTAATCATGCACTTCCCCTTCATATCAAACCTATACCCCATGATCTACATACAAATCCTAACAAATGCAACATGCTATTCATAACACATCATTTTGCCATACATACATTCGGCCATACAAAGAAATGATACGGTCACGTACCTAGCAATCCTAGCCTTACCCCTAAGGGCATCACGACTGTCTACACAGCCCTTTTTCTGGCTTTTCAGCCCACACAAATGTTAGCACAGATGTAGTATAGTGTGTGAAGGTTTACACACTTGGTAACACGTAAAATGACACTCTTTATGTTGACACTATCACTAGTCATCACAACTGCTATCTGCCTACTATTCTGCTCAGAAGCCAGCCCACAACCCGGTGGCCAATCCCGAACAGCAGACACCACACGGTTCTTGAACTTTGGGGCTGAGACTATGGATCCAACCTCTTCCTTCGATTCACTGGCATTCGAGTCCATGGATAATCTTGGTCAGAAGGTATTATATTGAAACAATGATCACTTAACGAAACATTGGGTTAAGATACGAATAACGAAAGGAAAACCGATCGAACAACTTAGAGAGAATTGAAACCCTACCTTGAGATCTCAAATGAAGTGATAGGATTCACTTGATTCCTTGACTTGAAGTTCGATTGCTTCAACTAATCAAGATTTCCCAAAGTAGGCGCCCCAAAGAAAGTGTAAACACACAAGTCATTCACTGAGTCAATTAGCCATTCAGCTTTGGCTATCAGAAATCGAAAGACAAACAAAGGAATAAGAGAACGCTTCTTACCTTATCACAGTAGATTTGAATAACACTTAGGGGAATTCGCACTAGCCCAACAAAGGAATGAGATTCGACAATGATTAAAGTAGAAAAGAACTAGAAGAGAGAGCCGCAAAGAAAAATAAAGATACTTCAAATAGAGGTTTAGGCATTTTGGTTTTTGAAGAAACAGAGAAGAGATTTGAGAACAAGATCATTCGGCCATAGCATGAAAATGGAGATGGGAATAGAGTTAGGAGTTTTCGATTTTGGCAGAAAAAGAGAAGAAGAAACCCTCAATTGTCGAAAATAGGAGGAGAGAAAAAAACTATGCTCTTTAGAAAAACAATGGAAATTTGGCACACTCTTAGCCACATCTAGCCGATTTCCTTTTTTGCACTCAGTGTCCCATATTCGGCCACCACCTACACTCAAATCCCATCCCACATTTTCCTCTTATCCTTATCTTCCTATCTTCTGACTCAATCCACTCTCACTCCTTTAGAGTCCCAGCCGAAACCACCTCTCAACTCCTCAGGCGCATATAAAAAAACACTCCTTTTTGCTTGACATGGGATTCGAACCTGCTCCCTCACCACCTCCTTATGGCGTCACTTGCCTATTCCCTTAGTGGCACCTCATTGCCACTTTACCAGTTTTTTCCCACTCAAGTACCCTTAAGGCCCACTTCACCTAATTCTCCCTTGTAGTGTCTGAAAGCAAAATTTCTACCAAGGCTCAGGCTTCACCTCAAGCTTTCTGAAAGCTCTAAACATACCAAACACACACACACATCATGGCATGCACACCCCCTTAAAAGAATTTCGTCCCCGAAATTACTTGATCAAAAGAGGTGAGAGTATTACTGTCGTATAACATCCTCCGGCTCCCATTTAGCTTCCTCTGATCCGTGATTCTGCCATAGAACCTTAACCAAAGGAATCGATTTTCTTCGCAAAACTTTAACATCCCGCTCCAAGATCTGAACTGGTTCCTCTTTAAAAGTTAAATCAGGCTTTACTTCGAGTTCCTCTAACGGTATCACATAAGATGGGTCTGAACGATAACGTCACAACATTGAAATATGGAACACATCATAAATCTTACTTAGCTCCGAAGGTAGCTCAAGCTGATAAGCAACTGGTTCTACACGCTTCAACACCCGATAAGGCCCAATGAACCTAGGGCTTAGCTTCCCCTTCCGTCTAAACCTTAGAATTTTCTTCCACGATGATACGTTCAAGAAAACCCGATCACCCACTGCAAATTCTATGTCCCTTCGCTTCGTGTCGAGATAGGACTTACGCACGTCGACGCTTCCTTCAACCTAGCCTAAATTAACTCAACTTTATTCTCCGTTTCCAATACGAGTTTCGGACCCAATAACTGTCGTTCACCCAACTCTGTCCAACATGTAGGAGTACGACCCTTCCGCCCGTACAATGCTTCATATAGTGCCATCCGGATAATGGACTGGTAGTTGTTATTATATACAGATTCTGCCGGTAGGAATTCTTCCCAGCTACCTTTGAAATCGATAATGCAACCTCTCAACATGTCTTCCAAAATCTGAATCACTCTTTCTGACTGTTCGTCCGTCTGTGGATGAAACGCCGTACTAAAATCTAACTTTGTACCCAACGCTTGATGCAATGTCCTCCAGAATCTTGATGTAAACCTAGGATCTCTGTCCGAGATGATGGCAACAGGTACTCCATGCAACCTCACAATCTCCGTTATATACAACTTAGCCAACTTTTGTAGAGAGTAATCAACACGAACCGGTATAAAATGAGCGGACTTCATCAATCGATCAACGACTACCTATATCGAATCCTTCTAAATAGGCGTAAGGGGTAGCCCACTAACAAAATCCATAGTGATTCTCTCCTATTTTCATTGCGGAATCTTCACCGGCTGCAATAACCCTGAAGGCAACTGATGCTCCGCCTTTACCTGCTGACATGTCAAACATTTACCCACAAATTTGGTTACCTCTCGCTTCAGACCTGGCCACCAAAATTGTTCTCGTAAATCTCGATACATTTTACTTCCTCTTGGATGCATAGCATATGGGCTACTATGCACTTCCTGAAGAATCATCCACCTCAATTCCACATCCCTCGGCATACAAACTTTTTTTTGAAAACACAGAACCCCATCATCGTTCAGATTATAGTCCCCTACTTTACCATGTTGCACTTGAGATAGTCGTGTACAGAAGTCATCATCCTGCAACTGCTTCTCTTTAATCTGATCTATCCATGTCGGCTTTACCTGAAGCTCAGCTAATAAACTCCCATCTTCATACAGGCTTAGATGAGCAAACTTCGCCCTCAGATCCGAGATTACCTTCTGACTTAGCGCATCCGCCACCACGTTAGCTTTACCCGGATGGTATTCAATCGAACAATCGTAATCCTTTAGTAGTTCAATCCACCTCCTCTGCCTCAAGTTCAACTCCTTTTGGGTGAGGAGATATTTCAAACTCTTATGATCTGTATAAATGATGGACTTCTCTCCATACAGATGTGTCTCTAGATATTCAAAGCAAAAACCATTGCCGCTAACTCCAAATCGTGGATGGGATAATTTAGCTCATGAGGTCTTAACTATCGAGACGCATAAGCAACCACTCTTCCACCTTGCATCAACACACATCCTAACCCGGTGTGTGAAGCGTCATAATAAACCACGAACTCCTTTCTAGCCTCCGGTTGAATCAATACCGGAGCTTCCATCAACACCTTCTTCAGCTTTTCAAAGCTTTCCTATTGCTTGTCACCCCACACAAAAAGTACTCCCTTCCTCAACAACTTGGTTAAAGGTGCGCGATCAAGGAGAACCCTCAACGAACCTCTTGTAATAACCAAAGAAGACCGAAAACTCCAAATTTTGAAATGACACTGGTGAATTCCAATCCATGATAGCTTCAACTTTTGAGGATCAACATCGACCCTTACATCGACACAACGTGTCCTAGAAAAGTATCTTCACTTAACCAAAATTTGCACTTACTGAATTTTGCATGCAATTGTTTCTCCCTCAGAATTTGTAGTACACTCACAGATGCGAATCATGCTCCTCCTTCGACCTTGAATATACTAGGATATGATCTATAAATACTACCACGAATCGGTCTAAATAGGGTTGGAACACCCGATTTATCATATTCATAAATGCTGCTGGCGCGTTGGTCAACCCAAACGGCATTACCAAAAATTCATAATGACCATAACGGGTCCTGAAAGCTATCTTATGAATATCCGATTCTTTGACCTTAAGCTGATGGTATCTTGATCTCAAATCTATCTTTGAGAACACTGACGCCCCTTTCAGTTGATCGAACAAGTCATCAATCCTTGGTAACGGATACTTATTCTTGATAGTCAACTTGTTCAGCTGACGATAGTCAATGCACATACACATTGATCCATCCTTCTTCTTGACAAATAGCACTGGCGCTCACCAAGGTGATACACTTGGTCGGATGAAACCCTGATCCAACAATTCTTGAATCTGGGCTTTCAGTTCCACTAACTCCTTTGGCGCCATTCTATATGGTGCAATGGATACTGGTGCTATTCTTGGAAGAAGATCAATTCTAAATTTCACCTCACGATCCGGAGGTAGTCCGGGAAGTTCTTCTGGGAAAATGTCAGAAAACTCCCTCACCGTTCTAACATTCTCCACAGTTGAATCTTAGACCTCCAAAGCACAAACAAAGGCTACGAACGCCCTACACCCTTTTACCATCATCCTTTCAGCCTTTAGAGTGGATACTACGTTAGACAGGTAGTCCCTCCTTTCACCTATTACCACCACCTCATCCTCCTAACTAGTCTTTAGTACCATACGCTTGGCTGCACAATCTAGATTCGCTCGATATTTCACTAACCAGTCCATACCTAAGATCAGGTCGAACTCTCCAAAAGGAAGTTCCATTAAATCCACCGGAAAATTACCCCTTGCACTTCTAGAGGTATATCCCTATACAGTCTGTTCACCACTACCGACTGACCTAGCGAGCTAATTACAGTCATCTCCTTAGGAATAATCTTAGAGTCTATACTTAAGGTTCCAGATACTATACTAGCAACATAAGAATGTGTCAATCCAATATCAATTAATGCAAAAAAAGGCAAACCAAAAATCAAAAACGTACTGGTTATGACATACGGTGCATCCCCCTTCTCTCGACGTCTTGCTGCATAGACCAACCCCGGCTGTCTTGCATCGGTGTTCCCTACACCTCTGCCTTGTGTTCCACGACCCCGACCAAAACCATCACCCCCTCTGGCTAGACCTCGACCACATTGCGATTGTGGACCTCTTCTACCCGACTGAGCGTTAGTTTGTCCTACCGACCCTGCGCCACTCCAATCCTGTGGACAATCCTTCACCTGATGATCCGAGGACCCACACCTAAAACATTTCCTATCACCTATCCAACATTCATCCGAATGAAATTTATTACACCGGCCACACCTCTGAGGTTGACCATTACCTTCAGATCTCACACCCCGACTCGGCCCATCCATCTTAGGTCTTTTTGGAAACGTCCCATTGACCCCGATGTCCCAACACTCCTCTTATTCCTATCCCTATCTCTATCATTATTCCGCTTCTCGGATCGCTTAACTTCCTCAGCTATCTTAGCCTTTTCCACTAAAACCATAAATTTTGCTTTCGTTGTGGTGCTATCAATACACGCAGATCATCCATCCGGCCATCCTCAAATCGAACACAACACTCATGTTCTGTGGCCATTATCCCTCGTGCGTAACGACTCAAACGTAAGAATTTTGATTCATATACAGCTACCGATCTATTTCCCTAGATAAAATTTAGAAATGCCCTACGCTGCGCATCCACATTACTTGATCTGATGTACTTACTCTAGAATGCCGACTTGAAGAATTCCCAATTAATGCGGTCAGCCACTGCACCATCCCTGACCGTAAGCCACCATTGGTACGCTTCATCTCGGAGAAGAGACACCACTCCCTTCAGCTTCTCTTCCTCCGTGAAGTCGAGATCATCCATTATACGTTCCACTACTTCCATCCAATACTCAGCTGTACTAGGAGCTACACCGGAAATTCCCTAAACACTTCTGCCCCATTGGCTCTAAGTCACTCCGGCACAGATTTTCAAGCTCCCGTACCCATGCCTGCTCTCGCAACTCTCTCCAACAATTGGAGCATCGCTTGAGACACCGCATTGTCTCCGCTTCGTTTGGTCCTAATACTCTGCTTCCACAGCTGGTGGCACTGGTATCTCATTTCTTGACTCATGACCAGACCCTACCAATTTTGACACAGCAATCCTGCCTCTACCTCGGCCACGCACACCACGCCTCCTAGTGCTCATTTCTAACGTTCACGATTTATCTATTAAAAATTTTATGGATTAATAATTTCTTCCACTGATTAATAACGAATAATCTTATGGAAGGTAGTTTCAATAGTAGTTCTTTCGAATTCAAAATTATATCTACAAGGTTTAGTCTCAAGTCTGTATCTCCTAATTTTAGAAACCACATACATTCAACAACCATATGCATTCACAAACAGATTATCACATAAATGTATCAAACACGAAAGTAACATCCATAAACTCACCTTCGTCACATAAGGGTATTTTCATCATTTCACTACCCAAGGGTATTTTCGTAATTCTACCCGATAGGGGTATTTTTATAATTTCACAATATAGGGTATCTTAGTGATTTTACAAAATAGGGGTATTTTGGTCTTTTCGTAAAGTAGGGGTATTTTGATAGTTTTGCAAACTAGGGGTATTTCGGTGATTTCCACAAACTAAGGGTATTATGGTAATTTTTACAAACTTAAGGGTAGATTAGTAATTTTACCAAAAATAGGGTATTGCTCCCTTTCGGGTTTTAGTTATGAACTTTGGCCCGCTAACAAGTCCTCGCGGCTAAAGTGAACAGACACTACGCACCAGGTAAGATTCTAGTGAAGAGGAGGTGGACCACTAGGACCGCTTAAATACCAAGCTCTCCCTAGATCCAATCCTAGACATGTGTACGCTCGTTGCCACACTCCAACCCGGCGACTTGTTCACGGACATGTTTAATTAGAGAAATTAAGTCTTATGGATTTTAAGAGTTGTTTAACTAGGCCTAAGGTCCATAAACCCTAGCATACTTGTCTACGTCCACATAAAGCCCATCAAACCCAACATGCATACCTTATCAAGAGTTAGAATACTTACCTGTGAGGATCGGTTGCTGGTAGACTCGGATGCTATAATTCGATCAACCCAAAGCATTTTTTTAAATTCACATCAATCTACAAAACCCTACTGGACCCATTTCACAGTCCGAGTTTTGTAATTGGGCTCTGATACCAAAAACGTAACACCCTAAACTCGGCCTATACATTATGACCGAATCTGGTATGTCACAGGGTAAAGTAAAATCAAGTATTAGTTATACTTAAGAAAAACCAGAGATTTGAAAGAAAACTTTTTTTCCTTATTACTGCGGTGTTTTGGAAACATCGATGTGTAGATTAATGAAAACTCCACTTTTACTTTAATATTTAAACTGTTGTGGTGTCGAATTTGATATAAGCAGTAACTAATAAAAACCAAAGTATAACTTTGAAAGGCCTTATTACATAAAAAAAGTCCCAAATCAAAATAAACTTATAGTAATACTGAGACTATAAAAGAAAGAAAAACGAAATCATGGCCTCCACGAGTTCGCCTCGGCTCCTGCATCCACAAGCTACTGCTCACCTGAAAAGTTAAGGAAAGGGGTAAGTCACCATGACTCAGTGTGTAAATTCTCCCACATTATACATACGACTTGTAGCCCACAGTCACATATCAACATACAACATATGAATGTAATAAGCCTAATCCAAACCTAGTTTTTCCATCCTCTACACACTAACCCGTACCAACCCATCACACCGTGGGGATTTCTACAATCAACCCTCCTTCCACTACACTCCATTTCGACAGTAAGGCTGTCAATTATACACAATCACTAGGTGACCAATAATACATCGTGGCACAGCCACCGATCACTATGTGACCAAATAAAATATATATATATATCGTGGCAAAGCCACCGATTACAGTGTGATCGAAAGTAGTGTATGAACATATATATATATCGTGGCAAAGCCACCGATCACAATGTGACCAATTAATCATGCACTTCCCCTTCATATCAAACCCATACCCCATAATCTACATACAAATCCTAACAAATGCAACATGCTATTCATAACACATCATTTTGCCATACATACATTCGACCATGCAAAGAAACGATACGGTCACGTACCTGGCAATCCTAGCCTTACCCCTAAGGGCATCACAATTGTCTACACAGCACTTTTTTTGGCTTTTCAGTCCACACAAATGTTAGCACAGATATAGTATAGTGTGTGAAGGTTTACACACCTGGTAACACGTAAAATGACACTCTCTATGTCGACACTATCACTAGTCATCACAACTACTATCTGCCTACTATTACGCTTCGAAGCCGGCCCACAACCCGATGGCCAATCCCGACGATGAACCGCACGGTTCTTAAACTTTGGGACTGAAACTATGGATCCAACCCCTTTCTTCGATTCACTGACATTCGAGTCCATGAATGATCTTGGCTAGAAGGTACTATATTGAAACAATGATCACTTAACGAAACATTAGGTTAAAATACGAATAACGAAAGGAAAATCGATCGAACAACTTAAAGAGAATTGAAACCCTACCTTGAGATCTCAAATGAAGTGATAGGATTCACTTGATTCCTTGACTTGGAGTTCGATTGCTTTAACTAATTAGGATTTCTCAGAGGAGGCGCCCCAAAGAAAGTGTAAACACACAAGTCATTCACTGAGTCAATTAGCCATTCGACTTTGGCTATCAGAAACTGAAAGACAAATAAAGGAATAAGAGATTGCTTCTTACCTTATCACAGTAGATTCGAATAACACTTAGGGGAATTCGGCACTATCCCAACAGTGAATAGGATTCGAAAATGATTAAAGTAGAAAAGAACTAGAAGAGAGAGCCGCAAAGAAAAATAAAGATACTTCAAATAGAGGCTTAGGCGTTTCGATTTTAGAAGAAACAGAAAAGAGATTTGAGAACAAGATCATTCAGCCATAGCATGAAAGTGGAGATGGGAATAGAGTTAGGAGTTTTTGATTTTGGCAGAAAAAGAGAAGAAGAAACCCTCAATTGCCAAAAATAGGAGGAGAGAAAAAAATTATGCTTTTTAGAAAAATAATGGAAATTCGGCACACCCTTAGCCACATCTAGTCGATTTCCCTTCTTGCACTCAATGTCCCATATTCGGCCACCACCTACACTCAAATCCTATCCCACATTTTCCTCTTATCCTTATCTTCCTATCTTCTGACTCAATCCACTCTCACTTCTTTAGAGTCCCAGCCGAAACCACCTCTCAACTCCTCAGGCGCATATAAAAAAACACTCCTTTTTACTTGACATGGGATTCGAACCTGCTCCCTCACCACCTTCTTGTGGCGTCACTTATCTATTTCCTTAGTGGCGCCTCATTGCCACTTTACCAGTTAGATTTTTGTGTTAATTTTCCCACTCAAGTACCCTTAAGGCCCACTTCACCTAGTTCTCCTTGCAGTGTCTGAAAGCAAAATTTATACCAAGGCTCAGGTTTCACCTTAAGCCTTCTTGAAAGCTCTAAACACACCAAACACACACACACATCATGGCATGCACACACAACGCATCACAAATGCAGAGCCCCCAATCTGGGATGTTACAAGAGGATCGATATTTGGTATTGAAATGTACTTAATGTTGAAAAATTGAGATATTTCAAAAGAACTAATTCTCACATTCCAAAACAAAAATTTTTAGACACCTGTTTATAAGCCATAATACTTCATTGGACTAGTAAGAACCAAGTTGAGAAGGTGGATTTGTACATTGGGCCTAAAAGGCTAGTGTAATGTACATCTTTTATTTTTGGAATTATTTTCTATCGAAATTGTAAGAGTATAAGAAAATTAAACTTCTTAACTTGTAACACATATATTTAGTAAGTTTAAAATAGCTTAATCGATAGAAGCTATTTTTAGTTAAGTCCAAATTTATTGAACCATTTTCAAATTATTTTTTGTTAATTCAATATACTTACCTTTCCTATTTTTAGCTAGTAAAACTTCTACATATACCATTACTCATTTTCACTCTCAACATGTAACACCCCGAATTTTGGGGTTAAAAGTTTTGACATTAGTGATCAGGGTCTGAGAGAAAGGTGTGCTTTTGAGTTTAGTTTTACGTAAGTGATAGAATGGGCCCATGGTTTGGTGGTTGTATGTGTGTTAGTTTGTCTTTGGGTTTTGGGTTCGAGTTTCTGTGTTTGCGTTTGAAATAATGTTTTATTTTGGTTTTGTTGTAAGTTAAAATTTTATTTTAACTATTTATTTTTATTTTTAATTTCTATTTTTACTTTTTATTCTATTTTTTGGTACGTTTTGGGTTCCTTTTCTTTTTGAGAGTTTTATTTTCTCTCTTATTTTCTTCTCTAATTTCTTTTGAAAACGGATTGCGTGAAAATTTGAAGAATCTCGCTCCTCAGTCGTTAAAACAGGTGTGGGTTTCGTATCTTTTTCCATTTTATTTGCAAAATTTATCTCGACATTGTGAAAAGTTGACAACATGTGTGTGAGTGTTCGTAACTTGTTAAATTCGTTGTTATGTCGCTGTGTAATGCGTAGAATTAGCATGATTTGGCGTGTTTTTGATCTATAGAGGGTTGGAGAGTGATTTGTGGCTGGAAGCACGATATTGGGGCTATTTTTAGGGTGGTTTCATGGGCACTGGGTTTTCACATGCCAGCTCACACTCTCGTGTGCTTTTGGGAATTAGGGTTTTGGGCCAATTTTGGTGCCACACGGCCGTGTGGCTGACTTGGGGATTTTATTGTTTCTCACACAGTCGTGTCCCTCGGGCACACGGGTGTATGAGTTTGAGGATTAAGGTTTGAGTGATTTGGAGACACACGGCCGTGTGACTAATTTTGGAATTAGGGATTCCATACTGGCGTGTGTTTCGGGACACATGGCCATGTCTGGTGGGCACACGGCATGTGAGACCCTCACACGACAGTGTCAGCCCTGTACTTGAATTCAGTACAAATGGAAAAAGAGTTATACAACCCACGGCCATACCCACAACCAAAATCGACGTGTGGCTCCAGGACACCTAATTTGATTCTGTGTGTTTTTGATCTGAGCATCTGTCTGTGTGTTTTGCCTTGGTTGATCTTTAGTCAGGATGGCTAAGAATTCTGATATGGGCTTCGGCCTGAGTGTATCTGTGTGACTGATATATGAAGTGTTTGAATCCGAATTTGTTCTGTTGGGTATATGTGCAAAGCTATTCTGTATGACTATTTGATATTGTGTCTCTGTTCTATGAGATTGTATGCATACATACATCTGCATAAAATATTTTGGGTAGGGATTGTGAAGACAAGGGAGATTGATTCTGATCTGATCTGTCAATTAAGCTGTAATTTATCGGTATAGTGGTTTATCGTATCGTACTGTATCGTATGTACGTTAGCTATGCTACGTACCCTTGTTTGATCTGGTAGTTTAAGTTGTAATTTACCGGTATAGCAGTTTACCGCATCACACTGTACCGTATGTACGTTAGCTATGCTACGTACCCTTATCTGATCTAGCAGTTTAACTGTAACATGACTATCTGATGATTACTGATTGCACCGTCTTGTCGTCGTCGACTTTCTTGCATACTATTATTTGATCGACCACATCTTGCGGTCTCTTGCATTATCTGAGACAACACATACGCTAGCCCTACTGCGTATTATTATCTGAGTGGCTTAGTCCACGTATGTGGTGTATAGGGTTGGATGGGCCTTCCGAGGTCCTAATTGGTGTGATTGGTTAGATGAGCTTTAACAGCTCTTATAAGGTGTGATATAGGGATGGAGAGGTGTGTTGGCTGGATGGGTGGGTTATATTTTCTGACTGCGTTTCATATGCAAATTTGTCTGTGTGTATAGAGTGTACGAATATCCGTCTGTGTTTTGTTGTCTGAACAACCATATGTAAGTGTTCTGTGTATTGGCTGTGCTCTACCCGATTGCAATTGGTATCTATTTCTACTCATGACTGTAAGTCTGTTACACTGATAAATTAAATTATGAGTTTCTGCCTTTAGTATTGTTTCGGACTCACACTGAGCTCAAATAGCTCACCTCCTTTTAGTGTTTCCTTTGCAGGTACATCTCAAAATTTTGATGTTGGACTCGATATGCGGAGGTCTCAGACAGTTTCGGTGGAAATAAATGATTATCAGTTTATATTTAGGTAAATGATTTTTGAGTTGTAAAATTTTATTAAGCTTTGGTACAAATTTTGAGCTAGTTTTTAATCGTTTTATTTTCACTTACATATACATATACTACCTAAACTGAAATTTTAATAACTAGTTTTAAACGATCAAGTATTACGATTCGACATGAAAGTTGTTTTGTAAAAATTTTACCTACGATCACTTCGGTGATCAATGTAGCATCTGAGATTCAGTCTAAAATTCTAGGCCGGGTTTAGGGTGTTACATTTAGTGATATCAGAGCCAGGTTTGCAAAAGCTCGACCTGTGTTTCTACGTATCTGTGTGTGCATGTGGTGGTTTTAAAAAGAAATTTTTGAGAAACTTTACCATAATAAGTTGAAATAATTGTATTTTGGGAAATGTTTTACGGAAATGAACTGTCTAAGACTCCGATGCCGGTTCAGGTAAAAATTTGAAATTATAAGATTAGAAATGTATAATTTTGCATTTATTATGTGTTTGTTCTCTAAAAGTGTAGATATCCTAAGTTAGGCACAAGACTGATATTGATTCTGAAGATAAGCAAGATCGCGAGGGGTCGTCTGCTTCTTCGGGACGTGAGCCTGTTCAGGAGTCAGAAGTCAATGTGGTTCCGTCAGCTTCGAGTAGCGATCACCCGGAGATTGGTGCTAAGACGCTAACTCAAGTGGTGAGGAAAGTGCTTGAGCTGGTGCTCAAGGCTAGGTTGGAAAGGCATGAAGAGTTAGTACAAAGTAGGTGTGTGGATTGTGGAAAGAAGAGAGATCGCAGTCCTTCGGGGTTGGAGCCTCAGGCTGCGAAGCGTGTTAGAACAAATTTGAGTGGCAATAGCGATTTTGCAGAGGGTACTTGTGGTGGTGCGCGCGTTCCGCCTTGCGCACACTGTAAGAAGCGCCATCCAGGTAATTGTTAGAAAAAGGTGAGAGCGTGTCTTAGATGCGGGTCATGGAGCATCGAGTTAGGGAATATCCACGACGACATTGAGGCAGGTATGATTGTAGATTGTTTTGAATCGGTGTGTTTTATGTTAATGATCTTTATGGTTATTCGTTGGATCATGTTTGTGTGTGTAATAAGATAAATGTGTATCTGCTTTAGTGGTTAACTATTTTGGGTGTGTTTGAGAGGTCTTGGGTTCAAGCTTTACCTTTAGGGTGGATTTGGTTCTACTTGAGTTAGAGTGCACAGCAGGAGCGTAGTGGTGTAGCTTGGGTTATACCACTGTTCTATTAGTTAGATATTTCGAGGACGAAATTTCTTTAAGGAGGGGTGAGTTGTAACACCCTAAATTTTGAGGGTTGGAAGTTTTGAAGTTAGTGGTTAGGGTCTGAGAGAAATGTGTGCTTTTGTATTTAGTCTTGCGAGTAAGTGATAGAATGGGCCCATGGTCTAGTGGTTGTGTGTGTTAGTTTGCCTCTAGGTTCTGGGTTCGAGTCTTTGTGTCTGCGTTTGAAATAATATTTTTTTGTTTTGTTTTAAGTTAAAATTTTATTTTAACTATTTATTTTTAATTTCTGTTTTTACTTTTTATTCTATTTTTTTTTTGTACTTTTTGGGTTCTCTTTTCTTTTTGGGAGTTTTATTTTCTCTCTTATTTTCTTTTTAATTTCTTTTGAAAATGGATTGCTGGCAAATTTCAAAGAATCTCACTCCTCAGTCTTCGAAATAGGTGTGGGTTTCATATCTTTTTCCGTTTTATTTGTAAAATTTATCCCGACATTGTTAAAAGTCGACAACATGTGTGTGGGTGTTCGTAACTTGTTAAATTCGTTGTTATGTCATTGTGTAATGCGTAGAATTAGCATGATTTGGTGTGTTTTTTTATCTATAGAGGGTTAGAAAGTGCTTCGTGGCTGAAAACACGTTTTTAGGGCTATTTTTAGGGTGGTTTCGTGGCCACTGAGGTTTCCACACTGGCGTGTGCCAGTTCACAATGCCGTGTGCTTTTGAAAATTAGGGTTTTGGGCCAATTTTCGTGCCATACGGCCGTGTGGCCGACTTGGGGATTTTATCGTATCTCACACGACCGTATCCCTCGGGCACATGGCCTGGCCATACGGCCGTGTGACTAATTTGGGAATTAGGATTCCATAGGGGTATGTGTTTTGGGACACACGGCCATGTCTGGTAGGCATATGGACGAGTGAGACCCTCACACGACTGTGTCAGCCCTGTACTCGAATTCAGTACAAATGGACAGAGAGTTACACGGCCTGTTCCCATGGCCATACCCACAGTTAACACGGGCGTGTGGCTCTAAGACACCTAATTTGATTCTGTGTGTTTTTTATCTGAGCATCTGTCTGTGTGTTTTGCCTTGGCTGATCTTTAGTCAGAGTGGCTAAGAATTCTGATCTAGGCTTCGGCCTGAGTGTATCTGAATGTCTGTAATGTGAAGTGTTTGAATCCAAATCTGTTCTGTTGGGTGTGTGTGCATAACTGTTCTATCTGACTGTCTGATATTGTGCCTCTGTTCTATGAGATTGTATGCATACATTTATCTGCATAAAATATTTTGGGTTGGTATTGTGAAGAGAAGAGAGACTAATTATGATTTGATCTGGCAGTTAAGCTTCAATTTATCGGTATATCAGTTTACCACATCGCACTGTACCCTATGTACATTAGCTATGCTACTTACCCTTGTCTAATCTGGCAGTTTAAGATGCAATTTATCGGTATAGCAGTTTACCGCATCGCACTGTACTGTATGTACGTTAGCTATGCTACGTACCCTTATCTGATCTGAGAGTTTAACTTCAACGTGATCTGCATGCGGTAATTACCACATTGCACTATATCAGATGTCGCGTCGACTTTGTTGCGTACTATTATCGACACAGCCTCATCTGCGGTCTACCACATTGCACAGTACATTTCATACGCTAGCCATGCTGCGTATTATTATCTGAGTGGCTTAGTCCACATATGTGGTGTGTAGGGTTGGATGGGCTTTCTGAGGTCCTAATTGGTGTGATTGGTTGGATGAGCTTTGACAGCTCTTATGAGGTGTGATCGGGGGACGGAGAGGTGTGTTGGCTAGATGGGTGGGTTATATTTTCTGACTGCATTTCATATGCATATTTGTTTGTGTGTTCTGAGTGTACGAATATTTGTTTGTGTTCTATTGTCTAAACAATCGTGTGTAAGTGTTCAGTGTATTGGGTGTGCTCTGCCCGATTGCAACCGGTATCTGTTTCTGCTCATGAATGTAAGTCTGTTACACCACAAAATTAAATTATGAGTTTCTACCTTTAGTATTGTTTCGGACTCACACTGAGTTCGAGTAGCTCACCCTTTCTTAGTGTTTCCTTTGTGGGTACATCTCAGAATTTTGATGCTGGACTCGGTATGCGGAGGTCTTAGACAGTTTCGGTGGAAATAAATGATTATCAGTTTATATTTAGCTAAACAATTTTTGAATTGTAAAATTTTATTAAGCTGTGGTACAAATTTTGAGCTAGTTTTTAATCGCTTTATTTCCGCTTACATATACATATACTATCTAAACAAAAATTTTAATAACTAGTTTTAAACGATCAAGTATTACAATTCGACATGAAAGTTGTTTTGTAAAAAAATTACCTATGATCACTTCGGTGATCAATGTAGCATCCGAGATTCGGTCTAAACTTCTAGGCCGGGTTTAGGGTGTTACACAACACACCTTAAGAAAATCATTCTCCTTGCTCCTTCTCTTATCCTTTTGATTTTGTTAAGTATTTTCTGTTACAATCTATTGTTGGATTATTGTTTCTCGTTTTATAACAAAAAAACTTGTTGATTTTTAGGGGATACACTATATAACGAAATATCTTCAAAAACAATGTCTAACATGTCTCAAATTATTCAACTCATACTCTTTGGTTTATTAAATCGATAAATACTTACAATACTTAATATATCACTATAAATACAAAAGCAATGTTGATTGTTTAAAATAATGCTATTATAGATGGAAATCCAAGATTGAGAAATGGTAACCAGCTTTTATAAGCATTGGAAGGAAACAAAATGTGTTAGAAGTTTGAACTTTTTTCATTAATGTAGTGTTTGGAAAGTTACTTAGTAATTAGATTTGGTTGTAATTGTTTGTAATTACACAAAGGGGGCATGTTTGTGTAACCATTGTAATTGATGGATCCGACTAAATTAGGTGTAATTGGAGCACTTCAATTGCATTTTCCAATTTTTAAGGGATGGTCAAAATTAGAGTAATTACAAAGGTAATTACACCCAAATCAAATTTAAAAATATTATTTCTATTCAAGTTATAAAATTAATATGAACCCAAATGAGTGTTTGGGATAATCATGGTAAAATTTTCTTATATTATAAATTCTAAAATATATATTATAAAAATAATTTATGTAATTTATAAATTTATAACAAAAATTATATTATTTAACCCTAAAAATTTCTAAAGTTATGGCAAAAAATTTTACATGCTATAAAAGTGTTCTAAAATATTTATTTGTAAAAATCATTACTAAATATGGACATAATTTATTTACTTATCCATGTTATATATTATAAAATAATATACCTATTCATAAAAAATATTATAGCTTTTCTGTCACTTTTTATAAAAAACTAACTTTCTAAAATTAGTAAAAATGATACTATTTATAAGAGGTATGAAAATTTTGAACAATGTATAAAACTTTTTTCTTTTATGGGCTAAATTCTAATAGAAAAAGATTCTTGTAATATATCATAACCAAAGATATCTCTCTTTTTTAAGTCGAGACAAGTCAGTCCAAGAAACAATCCTCTACATCTTCGATTGGTGGAACTGAAGAAGGATTGTCATGCACTATTCACAAGGCCAAACAAGATTAACCAAAGGTGAGATCCTTTCTCCTTAGCGCTACTAGACACAGAGGTACAATCCTATTAAACAACGACTCTAGCTCTGTCCTATAAATTCCTTGGACAGCTATTATGTTTTAAAAGATGAAATGGCAGAGCAGGTTTAATGAGAGTGAGCTTATTTTTTAATGGCTTTGATTGATGGTTTTCTTTGGACTATGGTTAATGGTACAAGGCAAATACCAGTTGGTTTTGACACAATTATAAGTATTTATCCCCATAGGGTTTAGAAACTCTTATTGAATAAACAATTAATTAATTTAAAAATTAGTGTGACATATTAATTCATAAGATGTTTTAATTTCGGTAAATGTAAAATATAACATATTTTAAGAAATTATGGACATTAACAATTCCCAAAGTAAAGATAGAAACCTTTGCAAAAGTATAAAAACAGAAACTTCTTCCATGTAATGTAAACCTTACAGTTTGCGAATTCTTCTGTAGTATTTAATGGCTTAGCTACCAATATTGCATAGTTGGAAAGACTGATTGCTTCTTCATCTTTTGACCAATATCAATCTGCAATAAGAGGAATAGTGTTATAATATCCAAAAATTTTCATGTGCAAATTCACCAACATGCAATCTGCTGTGCAGGAAAAATTATACTAATTTTGTCCATAGCAAACTAAAAGTTCCTCCTGACATAGTCCAAATCCCATATCGAGAGCGCCAGCCAAGGCTAAGGCAGAGATGCATTATAAAAGAAATATCAAGATGAGTTTAAGTTCATACCTTTCTCGTCCTTTTGGCTAAGATCAAGTGTAGTATCTGTCTTATCAGTTGAATATCTGATACGTGGATCATTGATCCACATGATATTAAATCAATCTTTTTAGGGGGAGAGCTCATTGACAATAGCTTGCTATTGGGGTTCTCGGGTGTCGTCTTTGTTTTGCACTACTACATTGTTCTGGCACACCCCTCCGATTGTAGTTTTAACCTTTGGAACCAATAGACAGTAGCTTTTTATTCGGAATCTATTAATAGTTGAGGTGTAAATCTATTTTAAAGACACTATTTCAAGGGTTAATGAGGTTTAGTCCAAACCATAGGGCTATAATTTTTAATTATCACTACAACAAAACTTTTAGCGGCATTTTTTTAGGCCTTTAGCGGCGCTTATAAGCGCCACTAATAGAAGCGTCGCAAAAAACGTCGCTAAAATAAATGCGCAAACTTTAGCGGCGCTTTTACCACAAACGCCGCTGAACGTCATGACTTTAAGCGGCGCTTTTCTAAAAAATGCCGCTAAAGGTCGTGACTTTTAGTGACGCTTTCCCCAGAAACGCCGCTAAAGAACATGACCTTTAGCAGCACTTTTCTAAAAAACGCCGTTAAAGAGCATGAAAAATAAAAAAATTAAAATATTATAAAAATGCCACATACTATTAGATGTTCATTTCCAATATACATTTTAATTTGATTGAATAAAGTAAAGCCTATTTTAGGCACTAACTGATTGCAAATAACACACTAACTAATTGAATAAAGTAAAGCCTATTTTACATTTTAATCGGGTTAACTTTTTTAAATATGGGATTGCAAATAACACAGTCAAAAACTCTGGTGGAAATCCCATAGCGCTATTGAATAAAACCTCAATTGTCATTGGTCCAACATCTAAAATATATCTTATACATTCATCTAGTTTCTCAAAGTGAGCAGAGAAAACTTCCTCTGCCAAATTCTTTATCACCTTTGCCCTTGGATCATAAATTTTGTATACACGGTGGCCAAAACCAGACATTTTCCGCTTCCTGAAGAAATGAATATATATGCAAAAATAAATAAAACAATCACAAGAAAATATAGCACTGCATGTTGAACCTTTAGCTTGAACTAAAAATTATATATACAATATTCAACTGTTTTTGACACCTTCAATGAACTCTGAAATGTTCTCTACTGTTCCAATCTCGCCAAGCATCTTGAGCACAGCCTATAACAAGCAAGAGAAAGAAAACCAAAAATAAGCTCAGGCATTGTTGTCACAAACAGCTTATGACAAAAAAGAAGCTTGATATGCTCAAGTGGATAATATATAAGAGTTACTTTACAAAACTAGTTTAAAACTATGTAAAGTAAAGATCGCAAAATAAAATTTAAGAAAATCAATATAATGAGAATCTAGTTAAAGACAAAATTTCGATTTTGATTCATGGGTTATAGTTACTAACGAACGCCTAACAACCAATATTAACACCATTGATTATTTCTATTATTTGCACTGTGAAAAATTTATCATAAAAGGTATCATAAATTGGTTATAGTTACTAACGAATGCCTAGTAACCAATCTCTTCTTACCTTCTCAATAACCAATATTAACACCATTGATTATTTCTGTTATCGATAAATAACCCAATAACGAATGTCTAGGATTTAATTTATCAATAGGTTTAAAATTGAAAGAATTGAATTCTAGCCAACAAATACCCAAACAAAGTTTATTTAGATTAGATCACATATCTACATAACATGAATTAAATGTGTAGCTTGTACTCAATCATGCTATTCAACATAACTATTAGAGTAATTAAACAATTCTAATTAAGAAGACAAATATGCTAAGTTATCAAATACAGATCCATTATTCAACAAGCCAAAATATTTGTAATTAAATCAAAATAAATGAAAATACCAAAGAATAAAGAAATATTAAAAACAAATTAGATATCACAAGCTTTTAGAAGTAAAATGTCAAATCTCTTTGTCTAAAAAGAATTTATCAACTCACAAAAAAAAACATAAAAATAGAATAATATTATCTAATTCTAAATCTAAAACTATGTATTTATCGGGCAAAATTCATATAATGAAGAAAAACAAAATGTCCTTAATAAATTAAAGCAATTTTTAAAGTTTTTGGTAGATTTGTGTTGTGAACTTCTAGGCCATGTTTGGGTAGTTTCTTTTTTTTTTGCCTCAAGTCATGAAATAAGTCAAGTTAGATCTTTCAATTCTCTACAAGTAGTATATTATGGGCTTAAATCGAAATTTTGTAGCTCGAGGCCAAAATATTAAAGCAGTATCAAATTAAAAGTCCAAATTGTAAAACTTGTCAAAATTAATTTTTAAGCTTATTTTTCTCGATTCTTTCTCTTACTCCATTAAAATCAAATACAAATAAACATAAAATAATTAAGAACTTAAATAGCACAATTCAAAAGGAAAATTATCACAAATAAATTGAAATTTATGCACTTCTCAAGTATCGATAAAGTTTATAATATATTATTATTTGATAAATTGACAATACAAATCTTTTAACTTCACAAACGGAATTAAGAAATCGTTAATTTATATTTTTAAAATATTAATCAAATACAACATGATTATTTTTTAACCTCGTTTATCGAGTTAAAAAAACTCCACCTATCAAATAATTATTGGAGACATATCAAGCAAGGATATTCAATTTAACTGTGATTATAAATAAGTATCAAAACATTGATACTGATATGATCAGTGCAATCAAAACTGCTAGGTGTCTTCCTGAAGTTGAATTGAGAACTTGGGGTAGTTGAACAACAACAAAGGGGATAATTGATATAGAACTTAGTCAAACAGATTTGGTAACTGTATAATGCTTGCTATAACAGTCTATGTTGCTTCAACTCATTTTTTGTCTAAAGTACTCATGTCTGCCACTTGTATTTGACATATTCAAATATGGGGTATAGGAGTAGGATTCCCTAAAGTAGTCCTGAGTCCAAGTATAGAAGATAATAACTTGGCAACCAGTCATAGCAAACTATCTAAGAATGATGTAAAGCAGAATTGTGCACATGTTAGGTGAAATCCTTTAGTAATAGTTCCATCAACCGCAACCGAGTCACGAAGATCACAACGACCAACAACAACACAGGAACCCCATATCACAGTGAGAAGCATGACAGTTGACCCTACTAGCAACCCCATTCCTCTGAGACTGATCTTGAGTCAAGTCACTGCTTTCTAGAAAGTCCAGATATTGGCAAGAACAAACCAAATTAAAACCACACTAGATGTAAAACTACCAAGTAAGTGAGGCCAAATGATGGCTTGATAATCATTTAAAACTAATTGCCTCTATGAATCAATTACTAGTAATATAAGCAACACGCTTTGGACCTTCTTGAGTTTTTATCTCTTAATTTCATTATTATTTATTTAACTAACTATTTTTATATAGAAATTAGTAGTGTGATTGTTAGTATGTTGTAGCTCATTTAGTGAGTAGTAATGGCATGCTTGATAAGGGAAAATAGTCCCTCAAGACAACTTAAAAGGTAAAATGCAATATCCAATGTCTTAAAACAATTTGAGTCTTTACAATTTCAAAGCAAATAGGCCCACTTGTCCAATATTTTGATAAAAACCAAAACTACAGTTAAAAAATAGTTTTTGAGAGACCAAAATCATAAAAGAAACTCATTTCATGATTGTATTAAGACACGTACGATAGATATCATACTGGCACAAACCTGCATGCCTTGAATATTACCACTTTTGTAATAGTCTGAATTTGACCCTAATCGAAATGGTAGTTTTGGGACCACGAATCCGAGTCTAAAAAATATTTAAATAATATATTCTGTGCTTATTATGTGTGAATTAAAGTGTGTGAAAGTTTTGTAGGAAAATTCAATTGTTTGTGTGTTTAATTTAGAAAAAGGACTTAATCGCATAAAATGTAAAAGTTGCATACTAAAGTGAAATGTGTTAAATTGATAATGGCTTCTTAAAATGAGGTTTTAAAAGGGAAATTAGCCCATTTTAAGAGTTAGTGGCCGGTCATGGACAAAACTAACCTTAAATTATAAAATTTGGTTATGTTTTAATGATGGCTAAATATGTAATTAGGTAAATATTGATATATATGTTAACTATAATAAAATAAGAAGACATAGTTCATCATTTTGGCCAAAATTTAGCAAGGGAGGAAGAAATAAAAGCTTAAATACATTCGGCCTTGTTCAAGCTTAATTAGGTATGAATTTTAGCTTGGTTTTTGTCGATTTTTACGTTTTTGAGATCGTTGCTTCGAACATTAGTTGACCCATGCTAGAATTTTTAAATTTGAGCATGCTTGATGTTTGGCTATTTTCATGTCTTTGTGGTTTTTGATGTTTGATGATTTTATATTAAAGTTATGTTAAAGATTAGCATGTTTTGCGTTGGAAATTTTAGTGAATTTGAGTATTTTGGGCTAATTGCAAAGAATAAATTTTTGAGGGGATAAAACACAAAATAAATGATATAAATGGACTTGTATAGTCCCTATGAACATTCGGCCCTTAGGTGATGTAGTGAAATTTTGTGTATTTTGTGTTTTGTGCAAATAGGATTAAATTGTAAAAATGTGAAACATTAGGGGTAAAATGGTAATTTGCTCGTTTATGTGTTTTGGGACTAAATTGAGATGAAATGTGCTTGATCGAGCTAAATTTTAATGTGTTTAGATCAAGAACAAAGAAAAATAGAATTGGATCGGAGAAAGATGAAGGTTATCGAATAGCTGGTCTACGTTGTCCGTCGATAGTCGAGGTAAGTCTGTAAGCAATTATATGTCGAAAATTACCTATGTACTTTAATAAATATTGAAAATTGAAATGTT
This sequence comes from Gossypium rotundifolium, assembly GCA_025506655.1. Lineage (NCBI taxonomy): Eukaryota > Viridiplantae > Streptophyta > Magnoliopsida > Malvales > Malvaceae > Gossypium > Gossypium rotundifolium. Next base: position 153,745,513 of record CP106731.1, read on the forward strand.
GAGAATATATATATAGTTGCCGAATGTGAATTGTGAAATGTTGAGTTGGTTTATTTATGTAATGTGAAATAGCTTATTTGAGATTGATATGTGATGGAATGATTAATTGTGTTGATATTCGGGCCTCGAGCCTAGCAGGCTTTGTGCCGGTGATTTATTTTAGGCTTTGAGCCTAGCAGGCCTTGTGCCGGTGATCTATATCGGGCTTAATGCCTAGCGTGCCTTGTCTTGATGAATATTTCGACTTATTGCCTAGCGTGCTAAATGCCTGTTTAAAATCTCGCACCTAAAGTCCAAAGCAGGCCTAGTGCTTGGTGTGTGCAATTTGGGCTAATGGCTAGCTAGTTCTATGCGGTGAGTTTTCATTCCGAACTTGATTATGTAATAGTAAAGTTATGAAATAAATCAAGAAAGCTTAAATTTATGAAAGTGAATTTGTGGGTTCTGCTATAAGGTATGTATTATTCATACTTAAATGTTATGCATATATGCTATAATGATAAGCAAATGAAACGATGAAAGAAAGTGATATACACATGATGATAGAAATTGTATATAAGTTATACCATGAAAAAATTTGTTATATGAAAGCATGAAAGTAGAAAGGTATTGTATAGGTATAATTATATGCATAAATGTGTGGTTATTTATTAGGTAAATGGGATTAATGACATACGACTTTGGTGAAGTTTACATGTTAAATTATTGTATTCAATACCATATTCAAATTGGTATTCATATTTATATGATTATGATTGAATGTTTAGTTGTGTATCGAATTTGCTTGAGACTTACTAAGCTAGAAAGCTTACTCCATTATTGTTAAATGCTTTGTTTTATAGATTTTGGTCAAGCTACTGGCTCTGAGGATCGTTGGAGAAGTCAGCCACACTATCATCCCTTTTTGGTACTTTCAAGCTAGTTTTTAAATCAAGGCATGTATAGGCTAGCTAAGTGTTCAAGTGATGTTTTGTTAATGTATATAGGCCATGCGAAATTGGCTTGTTCTTAAATGTTATTAATTTATGGTTTATCAAATTTCAAATATAATGTGTGTGTATGTTATGCTCGAAGATGGAAAGGGTAATGCTGCATGTTCTTGTTTTTATAACTATGTGATTCGGCTTGAGAAAGGAAATGTTTTTAATTATTTGAGTTAATTATAGGAGAGTCAAATTGAAAATAAAACATATAGAAATGGAATGGTTGTGCTTTTGTATTTCGGGTTAGTCATTGAGCATATACTTTTGATTTGTTTTGTAATGATTCATATACTTAAGAATTTTTAATATGGTTGTGGTTATAGGAATATGCTTATTTGTGTGAAATACAGATATAGGTATACCTATTATGCTATGTGGAATCTTGTAACCTTGTCTAATAAGCATACCTAGTGATTTGGCTCAGTCCTATATACTTGTTAATAAAATGATTGCCTAAATTTGTTAGTCATGGATTGATATGGTTTTGTCAATGGGAATTATGCGCATATTGTATTAGCATCAATGATAGATTTGGTTATGCTATAGTGTTCTAATATCACACATGTGAATAGATAATAAACAAAGTGCTATAAGTTTATATGTGTTATTATGCATTCGTGTATAAGGTATGAAACGATATGTTAAAATTTGACTAAGGTAATTGATGTATTTATATATATATTTATAAAGTGAATATTAAATGCTTGAATATGTACCAAATAATTGAATGCCATTGATTCGATAGTTAAATAGTTTGGACTATAGATGTATGAAACATGTTTAAGTTGGTTTTAGTATGTGAGTTGGATTCAAAATTTGCATAAAAAAAATGGTGTTATTGTATTATGAGCATGATTTGTAATGTAAGTCTTGAATTGCATGAAATGAGAATGTGGGTTTATGAGCTTTTTATTGAATACTAGAAATCAGAGATGTGTATTTGCTTTATTAAAATAGTGAGTTGTGGATGTATATGAGATGGATTTGTTAAGGAGTTTTGATTATAAATTTTAAGTATGATTTGTAATAAAAGACTGCGATGATCTGAGTCTGGGTCGGTAATGCCTCATAACCCTAATCCGGCGACGGATACGGGTTAAGGGTGTTACAACTTTGGCCAGTAACCATCTTTGGCCATTATAGTGCAGGGAGTCATATAGATCAATAAAATTGACAAAATCTAATATCAAAATTTTCCAACAATACATTTCTTAACACAAACAAATTAGGAACAATATATCTTTCATGTCCATAAAATCTTTTGAAAATTTAGAAAAACCAGTAATGAAAGAGAAAAGAGATTTTCTCAAAAGCTGTTTAAAGAGTTGCTAACAATTATTTATTAGTGCTAAAAAGTTCACAAATAACAACTCATAAAAAAATTATTTCCAAAAAGAAAAAAGACATGCAATATATATACACATATATTTGTTAAAAACATAAAAGCAAAATACAAACTCTGATGACAAACTACAAGTAGATATGTAAATCACAGGCAATGCACAAGCAACTGACCAATAACAAGCACAAAAGTATTTCTAATTAAAATATTATAACTAAGAGCAGGCTAAGAAGCTAAACAACAGGACACAGAACAATCAGGATAGGATTTTGTTGCGATAAAAATGCAGTGGAGTGAAGCCCCAATAGTGGAAAAAAGATTATCATAAAAATGATACTGATAAAAATTTAAAAGGAATAAGGATAGAAAACAATATTCAGTGAATATTACCATTACCATTAATATTACAAAATATAAAATCACAGACTACATGGATGACCATGGAAAGAACTTGTTCAGGCATACTTTTGAATGCAGATATACACAGGTTCTACTAGTAATAGATATGGACACGCTTGTAGGTATGTATAAGGATATTTATAAGTGATAGTGAAAACAGAACCAAAACCCAATGGATATTAAACATATGGTAGGCTAACATTACTCCCCTCGGAATTATTGCTGGCTGCATGAGAAACATGAGTGCAAAGATTCAGAGGAACATAAAAGGGTTGGGGGACGAATTTGAGGAGGATTAGAGTAGAAACTATATTCAGTATCCCTTCGAGACAGACAACACATTCATGCATTACAAATGCCATACATATGGAAATTTTGAATGCAACATTATCAACGTGCATATGCACCACTCACTCAAATGTGATAAACTTACATTTTTTTGTAACAAATTCAAAACCCAACTTTTCAGCAGACAAAGTAAAAATGTCTTTAAGAACAGCTGCTTTGGATGATGGAACAGGTGCAGCCTACGCAAAAGGAATAGAATATACAATTAGATGTCAAAATATATACTTAACTATAAAGAAAACTCAACATCAAGGAAACAATTATGGAGAGAAACCAAGTAACCTTATGTTTTATGTGTAACTTATAAATTTAAGAAATGTAAGGAAATGTATGGAAATGTATGAAATGTATGGAAATATATGGAAATGTAAGGAAATGTATGGAAATGTATGGAAATGTGTGGAAATGTAAGGAGATGTATGGAAATGTAAGGAAATGCTTTAGAAATGTTAAGTTTTGGAAACTAAACTAAAATAGGAAAGTGACCATTTTGGAAACCAAGTAAATTAGGAAAGTGAACATTTTGGAAACCAAGCCAAAGAGGAAACTAAACATTTTGGAAACTTGAACATTTTGGAAACCCAACATTTTGGAAACTTGAACATTTTGGAAACCTAAACATTTTGGAAACACGAAAATACTGAGTCAGCTGAAATTTTAGGAAACTTAAAATTGACCCTGAATGTCGAATTTAAGAGCCCAAAGGGAACTTAGGGCCAAGTGACCCTAAAAATATAAAGCATGTGAAATTTGACCCAACAACGGACTTGGAAATGTGGCTCAAGATGCCACCAAAGGCCTTAGGAAATGGCCCAAATACAAGAGGCTTTTGGGCTGAGTTTGAACATCCAGAAGCAAATAATGAAGGCCTTATTTTGCTTCCAAGGCTAGGAAGGTGGACGGCACAAGCATGTTGAATAAGAGGAATTTTACTTGGTTAAAACTCGTTTAATTAAGTGTTAAGTAAAGGAATTTCTTTTAATAAAATAAATAAGGAGATAAAGGATGGATAAAGTACTCTAATTTAATTAAAGTGATAATTAAATGATAATATTATCACTTGTGGGGGAGTGGTGGTGTAACACCCTAAAAATCCGAGTATTTAAATTGCATAAATTGGTATTTAGATTTTTTTTAAGGAATAAAATTTATTAATTGAGAATTTATTGAAGGAAACAAATGTCATTAGGACTTAAGCTAAATTATGTGCTAAAGAGTGTCATAAAATGAGCATATGGCATGGTGGTATTGGCACATGGGTTATAGCAAGAGGGAAGAGGTTCAATCCCTTGTATAGCACCTAGATGAAATTTTGTTTTAATTTTACGCTCATGGATAGGAAGTGTCGGCAATGATCAATTAAGGTAAGAGTTGACCATATTATTTTTGGTTAGTGTATCAAAGGATTATGGAAATAGAAAATATATGGCATGGAATCAAATACTTAAGGAAAGATAGGGGGAACATAAGGCACTTATCAAGGGAAAATTTGAAAGAAATCATGGCCAATTGACCATGTGTTGGACGGCATATTGGTAAGGGAGGGAGCCTAATTGTTGAATTAGTTTGGCTAAGAATTTTCTTTTCTCTCTTTGGTCATTCTTTGCACTTTGTGCAGAATTTTTATTTCCTCTCCTTTCAACATTCTTCTTGGCGAATTTTGCATTTGGTAAAGCCAAAATCTTTTGACCATTTGGTCACTTTTATTCATCTTGTTAATTTTCTTTTGTATTCTCCTTGTGCCGAAATTATCCATACCAAAATCAGTCTCTTTCTTTTCTTTTGCCATGGCCGAATGCACTAACTCCTAAAGGTCTATTTTTTCTTTCATCTTCTTTGCTCTTTGAAATCAAACTACCTCATCACCATCTCTTTCTCATATTCTAATTATTTCAATCAAAGATTCTTCATCAAACATTCCTTTGGCCGATTGCTAGAGTGCCATAATGTAAATTTATTTCTCTTTTCTTTGGTTGCATAGTCAATTCTCCAACTCTCACAAACACCTTTCTCAATCTTTTCTTTTCGATCGTGGATCATAGGTAAGGGTTCTTCTTTTCGTTTTCGTTTTAATTAGTGATATTATGGCGAATAGTAATGGTGATTTGAAGGACTTTTTGAATCGATATAACGCTTTATTCTAATAACGCTTCTTCGTTATTATTTAGTGCAATAACGAGATCGGAACACAAGTGATTGGGAGAATTGTAGAAACGTTGGAAACGTTTTATTTTGGTAAGGAAATCAAATCCCACTCTTTAAAATCTCTAGTAACATTTGATATTATTTTAGATCTAACTAAAATTTCTTTGGATCTTAAAGACTTTCAAAATAGGGAAGAAAAGGGCGGTGGTTAGTCACGTTAAGAGGGGCGGATCCGTAAATCCCCCATTCAAACGAAGAGCGATTTCGGCAGTCCGGGATTTTCCACCGGGTTGCGGGCCATCTTCCGAAGGAAGTCCATTATTCGAAGTAGTACGAACTTCCGAGCCGTTATACGTTGGTGGATTCTCGGCGGCTAGCGAGTCAATAAATGAGGAAAAGCCAAGAATCAAGTGATTCAAAATCAAGAGGGTAAGATTTTGGATCATTATCGATTAAGATTTATTTTACGAAATAGTTGTCTAACGGATCAAAATATGTTTTAGGTCTTGAGGCGAGAAGGATTAGTACTCTCGAACGAGGTGTGTAACTTCACACTCATTATTTTCTCGGTTGGATGTCAATTTCGGTATGAAGTAAATCGTAAAACGATTAGATCGGTAAAACGTAAATATTGATATTTTGACGAAAATACGTAAAAAGCGACTAAATCGTGAAAATTGCGAAGACGCCTAGAAATTATTTGTTATTATGTAAATTGGATGTTTCGTTAAAATTGGGCCAAAATACTCTAGTTCGATAAATTGGGCCGAAATACTCTAGTTCGTAAAAATTGGGCCAAAATACTCTAGTTCGTAAAAATTGGGCCAAAATACTCTAGTTCGATAAATTGGGCCGAAATACTCTAGTTCGTTAAAATTGGGCCAAAACACTCTAGTTCGGTAAATGGGCCAAAGCCCACTAAACTGCTAAATAGACAAATTACTATATTATAATTATGGGCCAAATGAAATGTTATTGATAAACCCACCATGTTATGCATTATTAAGAAATTTTATATTTTATAGTACATGTACAATTGCATGGGTGGGATATATGAAGAGAAGAATGGCCAGTTGCCAAATATCTAGTTCGGTGGCTCTGCCACAATAATGGCTTATTGCCTCTAGTTCGTGGCTCGCCACAATAATGGCTTATTGCTCTAGTTCGGTGGTTTCACACAATATCGACCATCGCCTCTAGTTCGGTGGCTATGCCACAATTATAAAAAGGGCTTAACGCCTACGTTTGGTGTGATGGCGGGGTGGGTTGACTTGATCCCCACAGGTGTGATGGTTGGTACGGGGGTGTTAGCGGATGGATATTAGGTTTGGGATGGGAAATACATTTTTACTTGCATTATTAATTATTTTTATGATATATTGTTGAATTCTGTAAATGGGCTCAAGCCCAGCATAATATCCTGATGATCTGGCCCAATAATGGTGGTAAGTGAGTTACACACTGAGTTCTAAGTAACTCACCCCCTTTTAATTTTTCCATCTCAGGTAATGGAAATTGATGTGGACTTGGGCCGAGGATGACTTCGTGGAGGCCATACTGCGAAAGAGGGTTATTTAAACTCTGAACTTTTAATAAGTATATTTTTACTATTATGGATTATTGTAATAAGGGCCTCTATAAATAACTTATGGATTATATGTATGTTTGGGTTTTAAACTAAACTTTGGACTTTTTAATTATGGGTCGTGATTTTATGATGCTTTATTAAAATAAATTTAGGATTTCAAGTATATGGAATTCTTTTATAAATATTTTATTATAGTCAATTGCTTAACAAACTATTTAAAGGTTTTTGATAATACAATGATTTTCAACTAATGTTTTCAAATATTTATCAAATTCAAATACTCTTCTATTTATTTTAAAATCTGAAATTTATATTGAAGTTTTCAACTTATTGCAAATTTAAAGGTAACTCGATTCATGTAACAAACCAAATCTAGTCTCAACGCATAGACCGGGTTTGGGGTGTTACATTTAGTGGTATCAGAGCCCAGTTTCAAAAACTCGGCTGTGGTTTGGGTTCAAAATAATTTCGTATGAAAACGCCAATGATATTTTTAAAGATCAAGATGGCACCACAAGCATCCAAGAACAAGTCAAGTAAGTATTTACTACTTAATGATTACTATGATATGATTATAGGAACACTCTAGAACTTCTAGTTGTAGATATGAAAATCGAGAGATTGAGACTATAGGATATGTTGCGAAAAACAACTTTATATCTCAAATCTCATAAAATATAGTTAATAAACACCAAACAAAATTTCGATTCATAAAACTTGTAATCAGATAAACGAACAAGCTATCATGAGCACTAGAGGACGTGGTCGTGGACGCGGTAGACGTGGCCGTGGTAGAGGCCGAGGTGCTACGGCTGAAGCACCAAATCATATGCCAGAAATGGACGCACCTGCGTCAATTGAAAGTGAGACCGGATCACGCGATCACATGGAAGAAGATCATGCATTGACTCAAGCAATGCTACGAGTCTTGGAAAGGGTCATTGGAACTAGAATTGGGCCAACAACTCGTGGGTCAATTTCAGAGCGACTTAAGGCAAATAATGCGAAGTTTTCGAGAGAGTCTCCGTGTAGCTCGAATGTGGTGAATCTCGCTCAAGTCATGGAACGGATTATGGATGATATGGAATGCACTACCGAGCAAAAAGCGGAGGAGCTGTATCCTTATTGAGAGATGAGGCGACGATGGTGGCTCACTGCTCGAGAAGGCACCGCCGCATCGATTAATCGGGAATTCTTTAAAGCCGCCTTTCAAGGAAAATATGTCAAACGAGCTATGTAGACGTCAAGGAAGGAATTCGAATCTTGTCCAAGGAAGTAAGACCGTGGCGAGATATGAAGTCGAAGTTTATACGTCGAGCCGCTATGCGGACAATTGTAGCAACAGATCATGGCGTTGTGTACGTTTGAAGATGGACTTAATGATGAGTGAGTTCGATTGCTCAATGAGAAGTTAGAAATTTTTCCACTCGTGGAGAAGGCCAAAATAGCCAAGAGGCTAAGAACTTCGAGCAGCGAGAATCGAGAAAGATTCTCAAACAAGAGAGAGACATGATCTGGTTCTTCCAAGAGATTCCGAAGAAACCCCGGAATGATGAATCGGTTCAAGGCGTAACCCCTGTAGCAAATAATCAAGTCGAGATTGCATCGAGTGTGGAAAGAGACATTTTGGGAATGTTGGAGGAAAACGGCGATGCTACAAATGCGGTTCAATGGAACATCAAGACAAAAGTTGTCCTCGACGAATGGATACGACTCAAGAAGTCCGTAATAATGATGCACACCGCCGAGAGGTAATCAGCACCACCGAGAGGTCGTGGACGGTCGTGGTGGTAACGGGCTGGTCGTGGTCAAGGTGCACCGGTCGAGGCAATGGTAATAGAGGAAATGCAGATGCAAGATGTACCGGATCGGTCTATGCGCTTAGACGCCATGAGACGGTAATGCACCGATGTGATAACCCAGACGTTCTTCATTTTTGATGTACTGTTATTGCCTTAATAGATATTGGCTCTACTCATTCATATGTATCTAGTGCCATATCCGAAACCTCAATTTAGAATCAAATTATCGATAGTGAGATGACGATGAATCACCCCTTTAGGACGATCGGTAATGGTTAATAAAATATTTAAAGACGTGCCCTTGAAGATTCAAGAAGAAGTATTCGTGGCAAACTTGATGGAACTACCTTTCGCGAGTTCGATCTCATTCGGCATGGATTGGCTGGTCAAACATCGAAGCAATTGGATTGTGCTAAAAACAAATGTCGAGAAGGACCTCGGATGATAAGGAAGTCATAATGATTGGTGAACGAAAGAACTATCTCGCAAATGTGGTATCTCGCATTAAAAGTCGAGAAGTTGGTGCGAAAGGATATGGAGCATTCTTAGCCTTTATCGTGCTTTGGATGCCAAAGAATTATCCGTGAATGATGTGAGGACGGTTAAGGAATTTCCGATGTATTTCCCAAGAACTTCCCGGTATACCTCCGGATCGGAAGTAGAATTTGGCATTGAGCTTTTGCTCGACAGCTCCAAAGTCCATTGCTCCCTATAGAATGGCAATCAAGGAGTTGGCTAAGCTCAAAGCTCAAATTCAAGAATTGCCGGATCGGGATTCATTCGACCAAGTGTGTCTCCGTGGGAGCACCAATCTTGTTCGTCAAGAAGAAGGATGGATCGATGCGTATGTGCATTGACTACGACAGTTGAATAAATTGACGATCAAGAATCGGTATCCTCTGCCGAGAATTGACGACTGCTTGATCAATTAAAAGGAGCTTCGCTTTTTTCCAAAATTAATTTAAGGTCGGGTTATCACCACTTAAGGTGAAAGAAGCGGACATTTATAAGACGGCATTTCGGACACGCTACGGACACTATGAGTTTGTAGTGATGCCGCTTGGACTAACCAATGTACCAATTTGCATTTATGGACATGATGAACCGAGTCTTTCAACCATATTTAAACCGGTTTGTGGTAGTGTTCATAGATGATATATTGGTTTATTCGAGATGAGGAGGAACATGACCAAGATTTGCGATAGTATTACAACTACTTCGTGAAAAGCAATTGTATGCCAAATTTGGTAAATGCGAATTTTGGCTAAAGGAGGTGACTTTCCTTGGTCATGTAGTATCACCAAGGAATAAGGGTGGATCCTCGGAAAATTGAGGCTATTTTGGATTGGAAACCACCAAGATCGATGAGTGAAATTGAGTTTCTTAGGTTTGGTGGATACTATAGACGCTTTGTAGAGGGTTTTCGTTGATTGCTGCACCCTAACTAAATTGTTGCGTAAAGGAGTTCCAGTATATCCGGACCGAAAAGCAGAAGAGAGTTTCGAGAAATTAAAGAAGATCCTGATGAAGCTCCAGCTTTAATTCAACCAGAGGTCGGAAAAGAATTCATCAGATATTGTGATGCATCTCACACGAGTCCTGGTTGTGTATTGATGCAAAATGGAAAGGTGGTGGCCTATGCTTCTCGTCAATTGAGACCACACGAAGTAAACTACCCTACTCATGATTTGGAGTTAGTGCCGTTGTCTTTGCTCTAAAGATTTGGAGGCACTATCTCTATGGTGAGAAGTCCATAATCTACACGGATCACAAGAGTCTTAAATACCTCCTTACCCGTAAGGAGTTAAATTTGAGACAAAGAAGATGGGTAGAATTGTTAAAGGATTACGATTTCTCCATCGAATACCATCTAGGAAAGGCTAACGTGGTAGCCGACGTTAAGTCGTAAGGCAGATCTCAATTAAGAGCTTTGTTTGCCCATTTGAGTCTCAGATGAGGATGGCGCTTGTTAGCGTAACTTGTGTGAAACCTCCGTGGTGGAACAAATCAAGGAAAAATGACATCGATGAGAAGTTGGGACCCTTACTTGACAAGTTGAAAACGGTGAAATTGAAGATTTTGGAATAAACACGGAGGGTGTGTTGTGCTTTCGAGGAAGAGTATGCATGCCTAAGGACTCGGATCTGAAGAACCGATTCTACGGAAGCGATAGTAGCCCTTATGCTATGCATCCCGGAGGAAATAAGATGTATCGAGATCTCCGTGAATGATTGGTGGCTGTGGTTGAAGCGTGAGATTACAGAGTTTGTGGGAAAATGTTTGACTTGTCGCAAGTGAAGGCGTAACATCAATTACGATCGGATTGTTACAACCGATAAAGATTCCTCTTTGGAAATGGGAGAGGATAACTATGGATTTTGTTAGTGGGTTACCGTTAACACCTACTAAGAAAAATTCCGTTTGGGTAATTGTTGATCGGTTGACGAAGACCGCTCATTTCTTGCCGATTAGATGCAGATTATTCATTGCGTAAATTGGCAAAATTGTACGATCCGAAATTGTGAGGTTGCATGGGTACCAGATCTATTATATCGGATAGGGACCCTAGGTTTACATCACGATTCGGAAAGCTCGCATGAAGCCTTGGGGACAAAGTTGAATTTCAAGACGGCTTTTCATCCTCACCGATGGTCACGGAGAGTAATTCAGATATTGGAAGATATGTTAAGAGGATGTAATCGACTTGAGGGTAGTTGGGAGGATTATCTACCACCGCGTAATTCGCAGATAACAACAATTATCGCCTAGCATTCAGATGGCACCTTACGAGGCATTGTATGGTCGTAAGTGTCGCTCTCCTATTTGTTGGACCGAGTTGGCGAAAGATGATGTTAGGTCCCGAGATGATATCCGAGACAGAGGATAAGGTAAAAGTTATTCGAGCACGGTTGAAAGAAGCTTGAGATAGATAGAAGTCGTACGCAGATCTGAAGCGAAGGGACATCGAGTATAGTGTGGAGATCGAGTTTTCTTGAAGGTATCTCCTTGGAAAAAGATCTTCTGATTCGGAAGGAAGGGCAAGCTAAGTCCTAGATACATTGGACCTTATCGTGTCTTTGTCAAGCGTGTTGGTCCAAAGGGCATATCGATTGAGTTACCTCCGAGTTAGATCAAATTCATAATGTCTTTCATGTTTCCATGTTGAGGCGTTATAGATCGATCCTTTGCACATTATACCGAGAAGAATTGGAGTGAATTCAGATTTGTCCTTTGAAGAAGAACTAGTGGAAATCCTAGAACGAGATGTCAAGGTATTAAGGAAGAAAACCGTGCCGTTGGTCAAAGTTCTATGGCGTAACCACGGAGTGGAAGAAGCTACGTGGGAGCCAGAGGATGCAATTCGGCAACAATACCCTCACCTTTTTCAACTGTAAATTTCGAGGACTAAATTTTCTTTAAGGAGGGTAGAGTTGTAACACCCTAAAAATCCGAGTATTTAAATTGCATAAATTGGTATTTAGATTTTTTTAAAGGAATAAAATTTATTAATTGAGAATTTATTGAAGGAAACAAATGTCATTAGGACTTAAGCTAAATTATGTGCTAAAGAGTGTCATAAAATGAGCATATGGCATGGTGGTATTGGCATGGGTTATAGCAAGAGGAAGAGGTTCGAATCCCTTGTATAGCACCTAGATGAAATTTTTGTTTTAATTTTCGCTCATGGATAGGAAGTGTCGGCAATGATCAATTAAGGTAAGAGTTGACCATATTATTTTTGGTTAGTGTATCAAAGGATTATGGAAATAGAAAATATATGGCATGGAATCAAATACTTAAGGAAAGATAGGGAACATAAGGCACTTATCAAGGGAAAATTTGAAAGAAATCATGGCCAATTGACCATGTGTTGGACGGCATATTGGTAAGGGAGGAGCCTAATTGTTGAATTAGTTTGGCTAAGAATTTTCTTTTCTCTCTTTGGTCATTCTTTGCACTTTGTGCAGAATTTTATTTCCTCTCCTTTCAACATTCTTCTTGGCGAATTTTGCATTTGGTAAAGCCAAAATCTTTTGACCATTTGGTCACTTTTATTCATCTTGTTAATTTTCTTTTGTATTCTCCTTGTGCTGAAATTATCCATACCAAAAATCGGTCTCTTTCTTTTTCTTTTGCCATGGTTAATGCACTAACTCCTAAAGGTCTATTTTTTTCTTTCATCTTCTTTTCTTTGAAATCAAACTACCTCATCACCATCTCTTTCTCATATTCTAATTATTTCAATCAAAGATTCTTCATCAAACATTCCTTTGGCCGATTGCTAGAGTGCCATAATGTAAATTTATTTTCTTTTTCTTTGGTTGCATAGCCAATTCTCCAACTCTCACAAACACCTTTCTCAATCTTTTCTTTTCGATCGTGGATCATAGGTAAGGGTTCTTCTTTTCGTTTCGTTTTAATTAGTGATATTATGGTAGAATAGTAATGGTGATTTGAAGGACTTTTGAATCGATATAACGTTTATTCTAATAACGCTTTTCGTTATTATTTAGTGCAATAACGGAGATCGGAACACAAGTGATTGGGAGAATTGTAGAAACGTTGGAAACGTTTTATTTTGGTAAGGAAATCAAATCCCACTCTTTAAAATCTCTAGTAACATTTGATATTATTTTAGATCTAACTAAAATTTCTTTGGATCTTAAAGACTTTCAAAATAGGGAAGAAAAGGGCGGTGGTTAGTCACGTTAAGAGGGCGGATCCAGAAATCCCCATTCAAACGAAGAGCGATTTGGCAATCGGGATTTTCCACCGTTACGGCCATCTTCCAAGGAAGTCCATTACTCAAGTAGTACGAACTTCCGAGCCGTTATATCGTTGGTGGATTCTCGTGCTAGCGAGTCAATAAACGAGGAAAAGCCAAGAATCAAGTGATTCAAAATCAAGAGGGTAAGATTTTGGATCTCATTATTGATTAAGATTTATTTTACGAAATAGTTGTCTAACGGATCAAAATATGTTTTAGGTGCCGAGGAGCGAGAAGGATTAGTACTCTCAATAACGGTGTGTAACTTCACACTCATTATTTTCTGGTTGGATGTCAATTTCATTATGAAGTAAATCGTAAAACGATTAGATCGGTAAAACGTAAATATTGATATTTTGACGAAAATACGTAAAAACGACTAAATCATGAAAATTACGAAGACGCCCTCGAGAAATTATTTGTTATTATGTAAATTGGATGTTTCGTTAAAATTGGGCCAAAATACTCTAGTTCGATAAATTGGGTAAAATACTCTAGTTCGTAAAAATTGGGCCAAAATACTCTAGTTCGTAAAAATTGGGCCAAAATACTCTAGTTCGATAAATTGGGCCGAAATACTCTAGTTCGTTAAAATTGGGCCAAAACACTCTAGTTCGGTAAATGGGCCAAAGCCCACTAAACTGCTAAATAGACAAATTGCTATATTATAATTATGGGCCAAATGAAATGTTATTGATAAACCCACCATGTTATGCATTATTAAGAAATTTTATATTTTATAGTACATGTACAATTGCATGGGTGGGATATATGAAGAGAAGAATGGCCAGTTGCCAAATATCTAGTTCGGTGGCTCGCCACAATAATGGCTTATTGCCTCTAGTTCGTGGGTTCGCCACAATAATGGCTTATTGCCTCTAGTTCGGTGGTTTCGCCACAATATCGGCCATCGCTTCTAGTTCGGTGGCTATGCCACAATTATAAAAAGGGCTTAACGCCTACGCTTTGGTGTGATGGCGGGGTGGGTTGACTTGATCCCACAGTGTGATGGTTGGTACGGGGTGTTAGCGGATGGATATTAGGTTTGGGATGGGAAATACATTTTACTTGCATTATTAATTATTTTTATGATATATTGTTGAATTTCAGAATGGGCTCAAGCCCAAGATAATATCCTCGATGATCTCGCCCAATAATGGTGGTAAGTGAGTTACACATCGAGTTCTAAGTAACTCACCCCTTTTAATTTTTCCATCTCGTAATGGAAATTGATGTGGACTTGGGCCGAGGATGACTTCGTGGAGGCCATACTTTATGAAAGAGGGTTATTTAAACTCGAACTTTTAATAAGTATATTTTTACTATTATGGATTATTGTAATAAGGGCCTCTATAAATAACTTATGGATTATATGTATGTTTGGGTTTTAAACTAAACTTTGGACTTTTTAATTATGGGTGTGATTTTATGATGTTTTATTAAAATAAATTTGGGATTTCAAGTATATGGAATTCTTTTATAAATATTTTATTATAGTCAACTGCTTAACAAACTATTTAAAGGTTTTGATAATACAATGATTTTCAACTAATGTTTTCAAATATTTATCAAATTCAAATACTCTTCTATTTATTTTAAAATCTGAAATTTATATTGAAGTTTTCAACTTATTGCAAATTTAAAGGTAACTCGATTCATGTAACAAACCAAATCTAGTCTCAACGATAGACCGGTTTGGGGTGTTACAATGGCCAAGTCAAGGACTCTTGGCATATCAATTTCAGATTAAAAGAGGAAAATCAAGGCCATTCTCTCATCTTTCCTAGAGTGTGCGAAATTTGCATAGCTTTCTCTCCTCTCTTTTTTCAATTCTCCTTGAACAAAATACCATCTTCTTTTCTTCTTTTTCTCTGCTTCGCTATCAAGGCCAAATCCTCATCGATTCTAAGTAAAGGAGAAGTCGGTTATAACATCAAAAGGGTAAGATCTAAGATCAATCAACTTCTATTCTTTTCTTTTTACCAAAATTCGGATACTAACCCTCCTCATGTTCATGGTCAATAGCATAAGGGATTTTTCGGATTCGAAACGAGGTAAGTACATCAATGTACATTCGCTAAGAGATCCCTTTCATAATCAAACAATAGATCTAATCTAACAAGTGATTTGGCAGAATTTGAAATAAAGATCAACTTGGATCCGAGGTAAGAGAGTCTATACATTCTACCAAGGTTCATGTGGTTACCTAGATAAGATCCATAATTATTAGAAAGCGAAAACTAATTTTTGTGAAGTTTTAAGGTTGGTAGAACAACAAGTAAAGGAAAACGAAGTTTTTCTGGATTTGTGTAAACACCAAATCGGCAAAGGTGAGTTTCTTTTACAAATCCTACTAGGATTTGGTTTTGTCTAAAATGGTTTATTAATGTGTTTTAATTGGTGGGTAATATAGGATTAATAGATCTAAAAATTAGATCGGGATTCTCGAGATATCAAGGAACCTATTGCGAAAAAGGTGTGTTCCTTACTAACCTTCAATATTTCATATGGCTATTATTTAATATATGAATATGTATAAGAATGTGAATGTGGCTAAGTACCACAAATGTGGCAAAAGTACCTGTGCACGCTTTCCTACTTGGATAGGATTGTGAAATATGTTATTTTATAACATGCGAATATATGTATATAAACATGAAATTAAGTAAGTTATGCATAATATATATATTTGGGGCATTCGGGATTTATGTGAAAGGGAAGAGTAGGTGTTGACTTGGTCTCACCAACGAAGGTGTTGACTTTGGTCTCACCAACTAAATATAGGTGTTGACTTTGTCTCACCAACTAAATATGTGTGTTGACTTGGTCTCACCAACGAAGGTGTTGACTTGGTCTCACCAACGAAATATGTTGACTACGGTCACATTATGTAAATTTTGGTAACCGGTTACAATAGTGTCTAATGACACAACGATATGGGCTTAATGCCTTCGATGGAGAGTAGCGGATGGAGGTTGACTTAGTAGTCCCACGGTGTGAATGGCAGGTACGGGTGGTGTGTAGCGGATGGATCTTTAGGCTTGGGTTGGGTTGCATCATCATTTATCTTTATATGATTATGAATTTGATATGAACATGTGTGCCTGATTTGTTGAATGTTAGTACTGTGTGCACATTGAGTCTGTTGACTCACCCCATTGTGGGAACTATTTTCAGGTAATGAACAATGACGGACCGGGACGGTAGACCTTGAGGTGGCCATGCATCAATTTGAAGATTTTATTTATTTTGGACTTTATTTCTTTTTAGTACATTTAATTTTATCATTGGGTTTTACTTGATGTAATAAGGCCATAAGGCCCAAGTTGGATTTCTTTATTTCTTTTTACTTTTAATTATTATGTTTACGGATTTTTATTAAGTAAAGATCAAGCAAATACATTTTTAAAATAAAACCTAAATGTTTTGTCACTTTAAATAAATGGATTTTAATGTTAGATAAATTGGTTTTCAAAGACAAGCCCAACCCAAACCAATCTTTTTTCAAAATCACACAAGTTTTTCTCTAAGTAACAAAAGAATTTTGAAACCGGTTTACTTGAGGAACATACCGATCCGTCCATTCTCGTGGGTCAAAAGGGGTGTTTCAATTTGTATCGAGCCCGCTTTAAACTCTCTACACGTGGGCTCGTGCCCAAAACGCTTACAAAGCGAGCCAAATAATTTTCTTTGAACATAAGCGGGCTTTTCGGCATGGCCCCTAAGTCTCCAACCCATGATCCACCGTAAGTACCCCTAACTATATGTGTGATTCAGTGATTTATATATAAGGGTAAAAAAAAAGGCATGGAACGTAGAATAGAATGATAGGAATTTGAACCCTAGGATTAGACTACTCAAACACAAACACATAAGACTTAATGTACTAAACCAACCTATGGCTAAGTCATTGAGCTAAGGTGTGGTAACCCTTGTACACATGTCTAGGATTGGATCCGAAGAGCTTGGTATTTAAGCAGGTCCTAGTGACTCACCTCCTCTTCGCAGAATCCTACCCAGTGCGTAGCTTCTGGCTCACCCTAACTCGGAGGGCTCGGTGGTGTGGCAACCTCAGACGCATGTCAGGAACAGTTTGGTGGGAGCTTGGTATTTAAGCAGTCCTAGTGACTCACCTCCTCTCCACACGAATCCCGCCTGGTGCGTAGCTTTGGTTCACCCCGACCAAGAGGGCTCGGTCATAAAGCTAAACATAATGACTAAAACCCGAAAGTGAACTAGCCATGTTTTAAAAAAAGAGAGAACAAAACAACAAACCCTAGTTTTTCAAACCTTTAAAACTTTTCTTTTAAATCAGAAAATTATTTTTTTACAACATTCTCTCAAAAACTCCCGATTTGCGAAAAATTACAAAATGCCCTTAGGGGTGAAATTACCAAAACGCCTTGGTTTATAAAATGCTCAACTACTCAACAAATTTTACCAAAATTTCAACATTTCATAAACATTCAAAACCCTAACTTGTAAAATACCAAAATACCGTGATTTTGGAAAAATTACAAAGTTGCCCCTAACTTACAAAATTACCAAAATGACCCTAATTTCCAAAATTTTTGCAATATCCCCATTTTTGAAGGAACAATTTTCCAAAAGAACCCTCAAAATTTTACAACCTTTGAAATACCCCAAATTTATTAAAATTTTCAAATTTACCCTGATTTGTGAAAATTACCAAAATACCCTAAGGTCAAAAATTATCGAAATACCCCCGGTTTTAAAATTTTTCCAAGTTACCCCTAGACTTTGGAGTTTTCAAAATAATTTTTGACAAAATCATCAAGGAACCTTACTTTGACAAATTACGAAAATACCCCTATAGGACAAATTACGAAAATACCCCGGTAGTGGAAAAATAACAAATGAAAAAACTACAACGTTTCTCGAATGAACTAAGGTTCATAATTGTTTGATGGATGTGAATGAATGAAAAGACTGTGCATGTATGAATACGAAAGAACCACTTCTAAAAATTCTTTCCATAAAACTTCTTCGGGTAATCAAGTAAAACAAGGACTAATTCATAAAACTTTTTCATTAAATCGCGACGTTAGAAATGAGTTCTAAGGAACGTGAACTTAGAGAATGTGCCTAGAAAGTATGATAGTTCTTTAAGATCGAAAAGTGCAAGAATAGCGTAGTGTGGTGAGTTAGACTGCACGGATGAACGATAGTAAGTAATTTCGTGGACGAAATTATTTTTAAGGGGGGTAGAACTGTAACATCCTAGATTAGGGGTTATACGTTCGTGCATAATTCATGAGATAGTGGGATCAGTGGGTGTGTTGGATGTGTTCTGAAGGGTTTCAAGAACCCTAAGATGAAAGAAAATCAAAAGGAAATGTAAGGAAATGTAAGGAAATGTAGGGAAATGTAAGGAAAAGTAAGGAAAATGTAAGGAAATGAAAGGAAATGAAAGGAAATGAAAGGAAATGTAAGGAAATGAAAGGAAATGTAAGGAAATGTATGGAAATGTATGAAAATGTATGGAAATATATGGAAATGTATGGAAATGCATGGAAATGTGTGGAAATGTAAGGAGATGTATGGAAATGTAAGGAAATGCTTTAGAAATGTTAAGTTTTGGAAACTAAACTAAAATAGGAAAGTGACCATTTTGGAAACCGAAGTAAATTAGGAAAGTGAACATTTTGGAAACCAAGCCAAAAGAGGAAACTAAACATTTTGGAAACTTGAACATTTTGGAAACCTGAACATTTTGGAAACTTGAACATTTTGGAAACCTAAACATTTTGGAAACCTGGAAAATACAGAGTCAGCGAAAATTTTAGGAAACTTAAAATTGACCTGAATGTCGAATTTAAGAGCCCAAAGGGAACTTAGGCCAAGTGACCCTAAAATATAAAGCATGTGAAATTTGACCCAACAACGGACTTGGAAATGTGGCTCAAGATGCCACCAAAGGCCTTAGGAAATGGTCCAAATACAAGAGGCTTTTGGGCTGAGTTTGAGGCATCCAGAAGCAAATAATGAAGGCCTTATTTTGCTTCCAAGGCTAGGAGGTGGGACGGCACAAGCATGTTGAATAAGAGGAATTTTACTTCGGTTAAAACTCGTTTAATTAAGTGTTAAGTAAAGGAATTTCTTTTAATAAAATAAATAAAGAGATAAAGGATGGATAAAGTACTCCTAATTTAATTAAAGTGATAATTAAATGATAATATTATCACTTGTGGGGGGAGTGGTGGCCAAGTCAAGGACTCTTGGCATATCAATTTCAGTTAAAAGAGGAAAATCAAGGCCATTCTCTCATCTTTCCTAGAGTGTGCCGAAATTTGCATAGCTTTCCTCTCCTCTCTCTTTTCAAATTCTCCTTGAACAAAATACCATCTTCTTTTCTTCTTTTCTCCTCTGTTTCTACTATCAAGGCCAAATCCTCACGATTCTAAGTAAAGGAGAAGTCACACAACATCAAAAGGGTAAGATCTAAGATCAATCAACTTCTATTCTTTTCTTTTTACCAAAATTGGGATACTAACCCTCCTCATGTTCATGGCCGAATAGCATAAGGGATTTTTCGGGATTCGAAAACGAGGTAAGTACATCAATGTACATTCGGCTAAGAGATCCCTTTCATAATCAAACAATAGATCTAATCTAACAAGTGATTTCGGCAGGAATTTGAAATAAAGATCAACTTCGGGATCTGAGGTAAGAGAGTCTATACATTCGGCCAAGGTTCATGTGGTTACCTAGATAAGATCCATAATTATTAGAAAGCCGAAAACTAATTTTTGTGAAGTTTTAAGGTTGGCCGAACAACAAGTAAAGGAAAAACAAAGTTTTTCGGATTTGTGTAAACACCAAATCAAAAGGTGAGTTTTTTTACAAATCCTACTAGGATTTGGTTTTGTCTAAAAGGGTTTATTAATGTGTTTTAATTGGTGGGCGAATATAGGATTAATAGATCTAAAAATTAGATCGGGATTCTCGAGATATCAAGGAACCTATTAAGCGAAAAAGGTGTGTACCCTTACTAACCTTCAATATTTCATATGGCTATTATTTAATATATGAATATGTATAAGAATGTGAATGTGGCTAAGTACCACAAATGTGGCAAAAAGTACCAGTGCACGCTTTCCTACTTGGATAGGATTGTGAAATATGTTATTTTATAACATGCGAATATATGTATATAAACATGAAATTAAGTAAGTTATGTATAATATATATATTTGGGGCATTCGGGATTTATGTGAAAGGGAAGAGTAGGTGTTGACTTGGTCTCACCAACGAAGGTGTTGACTTTGGTCTCATCAACTAAATATAGGTGTTGACTTCGGTCTCACCAACTAAATACAGTGTTGACTTAGGTCTCACCAACTTGAAGGTGTTGACTTCGGTCTCACCAACTAAATATGTTGACTACTACACATTGCTAAATTTTGGTAACCGGTTACAATAGTGTCTAATGACACAACGATATGGGCGAATGCCTTCGATGGAGAGTAGCGGATGGAGGGTTGACTTAGTAGTCCCCACGTGTGAATGGCGTGTACGGTGGTGTGTAGCGGATGGATCTTTAGGCTTGGGTTGGGTTGCATCATCATTTATCTTTATATGATTATGAATTTGATATGAACATGTGTGCTGATTTGTTGAATGTTAGTCTTGTGCACATTGAGTCTGTTGACTCACCCTGCTGTGGGAACTATTTTCGTGTAATGAACAATGACGGACCGAGACAGTAGACCTTGAGGTGGCCATGCATCAATTTGAAGATTTTATTTATTTTGGACTTTATTTCTTTTAGTACATTTAATTTTATCATTGGGTTTTACTTGATGTAATAAGGCCATAAGGCCCAAGTTGGATTTCTTTATTTCTTTTTACTTTTAATTATTATGTTTACGGATTTTTATTAAGTAAAGATCAAGCAAATACATTTTAAAATAAAACCTAAATGTTTTGTCACTTTAAATAAATGGATTTTAATGTTAGATAAATTGGTTTTCAAAGACAAGCCCAACCCAAACCAATCTTTTTTCAAAATCACACAAGTTTTTCTCTAAGTAACAAAAGAATTTTGAAACCGGTTTACTTGAGGAACATACCAGATCCGGTCCATTCTCGTAATGGTGTGTGGGTGTTTCATTTAAACTTCAATAACTAAAAATGACTAAGGCAATTGCTTATTTAATTTGGGAGTGGCAATAATACTTTATCTGCAAGTGTTTGCCATGTTCCACGATATAATATATACTTAAGATTAGAGACATTATAAGATGAGAATGTTATCCTTTCTCAACCTTCTATATCTGTTGGTCATCACTGAATAAAATAAAATAGTATGATAATACAATAAAAACTTGGATGTCTTTATTTCCTTACGTGCACTCAAGTTTTAAAATAAACAAGTCTAATAACATGGAAAATTCCATTAAGCATTGTTTCTTGATGAGTGGGTGAAGCCACATATAGGCTGAATCCTAAATGCCCAAATCAACTCTTGATAAGGGCAGACAAAAATTCAAAATTTCAAAATGGAGAACCCGATCTGCTACATATCCACAGACAGAGAACACCATCTAACCCCTGAATCAATTTATCAGAACTTATATCATTCCACAAAAACAACAAAATGCATAAGGAAGATTTAATAAGCAATATTATCCGATTAAGTAATTATCAAAAAAGTGTATGATTATGTAAAGCACGTGATTTTAACGGACAATGAATGAAAGTTTAAAGTAAGTTTTAACTTTAAGATACCGAAATTGTCAATTAGAATAATTATTTGAAACACCAATAGTGGAAGGAAGATGACCTTCAAGCTTACAAAGAGAAATCCATAAACCGTGACAAAAAATAATTAAAAAGGTTCATGAACATGCCCATAAAAGAAAAAAATAATTACTGGTCTTAGAGTTACTGGATTAGAGTTAGGCCACGTTTGGTTCGCTGTAATGGAATAGAGCTGTAATTGAATAGAGGTGTAATGGAATAGAGGTGTAATGGAATAGAGCTATAATAAGTAATTCAACTGCTTTGGTTGAATGAAATGGAATAGAATGTAATGTAATTCTTGTGTTTGGTTGAATGGAATGATGTTGTAATAGCATAAGGAAAAGAACTAAAATGACCGTAATACCCTTAGCGTAATTTTTTTAGGTAGATGATTATTGTTATTGTTATTAAATTTTAATAAGATTATTATTGAAAATAATTTAATAAAAATAATAAATAATTTAATCATATTTTAACATAATTATTATTAAATATAATTTAATAAAAATAATTTAATAACATTCTTAATATATTTATTATATGAATTAAAAATCAAAATATATAATACTATAAAATATATATAATCTATTTTATTATTTTTAAATTGTAATGCATATTTAATGTGCTAAAATATCATTATTGAAACAAATAATTTAATTATTCTACAATAAAAAATATTAGAAGTGATAAATAACTTGAGAATTTATATTTTTATATAAACATAATATTCATATATTAACAAAAGGTTACATGAAACATATATAAGTAAGTTAATTTTAACTTATGCCATGCATCTTTAAAGGCTAATTTTAATCAAAATAGATGAACTCCTAATCCTTGCTATGTATTGCACCTTTTCTAAGGATTGAAACATATGATTGGCATGTTGATTTTAGAAATAATTAGAAGAAATAGATTAATATAATACCAAGCTAAAACATACCGTCCCAAATATTACAAACACAAAAATTACCAAAATATCATCAATACAACTATGATTTTTAATGCTCAGCAAGAAATCTTCTGACCCATTCCAATCGTATAGAAGAAGGTAAACTAAAGAAAATGAGCATTTGCGTTGGATGATCTGGAATTTTTGTCAATGCTCGAAAAAGTTCATCCACAGTTAAACCTTCTATTTCACATAATGTTGGATATAAATTTATAGCTTTTTCTTGGATGGTCGAAATTCTTCCGACTTTTGTTGAATTACCGATCGGAGACAATACTCCTCTTGATTTGTTCGCCAACAAATTTCGCATGTTTTCCGCCAATAAAGTGGCAAGATCATGAAATGAAGAAGAAACATGATCACTCGAATCGTAATTCCTTTTTTCTTCTTTGAAGATGTAGAACCCCTTGGTTTCTAGTGGTTGCGATTCAGAGTGAAACATCCATGTCATCCAAAGAGATATTAGCTTCACAATCATAGAATTCGTTTCTTTCTTCATGAATATTTGTAGCGACTACATCCTCAACATTTATTTCTTCAATGATATCGGTAATTGTTTGAGCATCTTTCCCAAATGGCTCGATCTTTTGCTTAAATGGCGATGAAGTTGGTCGTAATAAGGAAACTATGATGTTTAAATTGACCAGCTTCTTTATGACTCTATAAAAAAAAGGAATTCATATTAGTTATAAGTTTGGTGAAAATAAGATAATAAAGACTTGAAATAATTCTTACATTTATATATGATTTCCACACCGCATCTTCAGCAACAACGAGCTACCTATGCTCATCCCAACCAAAACCGCTATTGTTTTTTCCATTAAGCATGTCATAAATGATTACCAATCCCTTTTCAGTAGTCTAATCCTCGATTCAATATTAGGTTTAGCCTTCAACATTGAATTGGGTAAAACTTTTTCTAACATTCTTTCCAACTCATTTAAATAGACAGCTTTAAATCTCGTATCAACATTAAAGGTTCCAACATTGTGCAAGTCGAGCATACAAGAAACCAACGCAGATCTTCTTCGGAACCCATTTCCTTTTGGTTCTTCGAGAACTTTGGGAAGAAATATTTGATTCTGAAAAACCTGACATAATTATCTTAAGAAAAAAAACAAATTAACATTTGACAACATTAAGACATAATAGGTAGCTAGATTTACAGCATTTAAATAAGTATGTAAATACTTCAACTTGCAGCACTAAAATAATTCAATTTATAGCATTTAAACACTTCATTTTGCATCACCTTAACATCTCAATTAACAACATTTATACACCTCAATCACAAAGAATAAATCATCTTCAATTTACACCATTTAAACACGTCAACTTACAACACTTTAACACCCCAATTAACAACATTTATACAACTCAAATACAGCCATAAACATCTAAATTTCCAGCAACTAAACAGTTCAATTTGCGATTATTTAAAACAATTCAATTTGCGTAGATCTTACACTTCAATTCACAAGATTTAAATACTTCAATTTGCAGCACTTTTACACTTCAATTTATAGCATTTAAACACTTCATTTTGCATCACTTTAACATCTCAATTAACAACATTTATACACCTCAATCACAACAATAAATCATCTTCAATTTACACCATTTAAACACCTCAACTTACAACACTTTAACATCCCAATTAACAACATTTATACAACTCAAATACAACCATAAACATCTAAATTTCCAACATCTAAACAGTTCAATTTGCAGTACTTAAAACAATTCAATTTGCACAGTCTTACATTTCAAATTTCAATAATAGCATAATGCATAAAAGGCTGACTCAATCTAGGAAACATAGAAAATAGAATTATCACTATCATTAGGAACGATTGAATTTGAGAAAAACATAAAATATTCTGTAATAATGGTAAGCTTGAAATTTTAACAATTGCAAACGAAAAAAAAACATAACTATAAATTCAAGAAGAGAATAAATTCAACAAAGCCTAACGAATTTAGAACACTGAAAATTTATTTAACTTGGAGTCATTATATTTTAGGCATACCTTCTTCTCAACTGTCAACTTTAGCTTTTGTCAGAACTTACCTGTCAAAAAGAATACATACATGTAAACAAGAAAGTTGTAAGACTATATTTCAACAAAAATAAAATGTAAGCCGTCCATTATTTTCCCAAAGTTGTTAGCTATTTTAACTAATTGATAAAATTATAGGGACCAAACTATGTTGGAAATTAAAACATAAAGATTAAATCTCAAATTGACCAAAAACTGAAAATCAATTATTTTTATAAAATGCAAAAAGATACATGATAAATGGGTATCACGTGTGACGTATCAGGAGGAAGATCAACTTTCTTTTTATTTATAGGTATATAAATACTTATTAATAAATTTTACAAATAAAAAAAAAGTAGTATTCAACAAATTAAAAAAAAAAAGCCATACTTTAAACAATAAGACTCTCCCATAAAGGTAATTTTTAGAAAAACTTAATCCTTAAAAGAAATTGTTGCTTGTGATTAGTTTAGTTAGGAAGCACATTGTAATCGACCTTGCCCTTGGGTGATTTATATTTCCAAAATTTCTCCTTCCCTAGTAGTAGCTGATGAGCAAGAGTATGTTATGTATTGAACAACTTTTTAAATTTATGTATAATAAAATCTAGTTCCCCTTTCACAAAAACAGAGATATATAACTTGGAAAGATACTCCAAATACATGAAAGCACTTAGAAAAGACTCTAATTATATCTATACATACACGTATGGGACCCTCACAATAGCTTAGATTCTAGGTGTAATAACTTCATATCCGGATAACTATCACCGATATCATCCATTACATTATAAATCGTGATCGAAATCCACACATAATGGAACTTCTAACTAAAAAAAGGGTATTTAGGTGTGATGAAACTCCAAGTTAAAGTCTCCAACTTCTTATATAATTAATGTTATTAAATGCAAAAACGGATTATATACCTGAAGCTACTGATGAATGTTAAGATTAAAAGCCAACCCAATTTTGTCGACAAAGACTATCGAGGATATGAAGAAAACAACATTAAAAAGTTTATCACAAGACGGTGATCTATCAAAAGAATTCAGGTTGGTGATAAACATATTTATTTTCTTCGAGATCTCATATTCCCTTCTTTTATGATGTAGGTAAACCACAAATTTGAATTTAGAGGATCAATTAATTTATTTTCACAATGCCAAAAGCCTGTAAATTTATACCCAAAGTGAACCTCTGATCATCTTCAAAGTCTTTCTCACAAAACCAATTCATAAGCCTATGGAAAAAGAAAAGAAAAAGAAAAAAAAGAACAAGCCTCTTTTACCTAAACAAACCCATTTCATCTAACTTTTCCCTATCTTCCAATCTAAAAGGAAATAAGTTTTACATGCAATACAATACCAATTGCTCCCAATTCTTAAAAAAAAAAAAAATCCTAAATTCCCCAAAAAACAGAACAATCCAAGAACATAACTTCACAAAGAAAAGACCCCAATCTCGTAAAAAGGAAGTACACAAACATGAATCAAGTGAATCAAACAGTGTCATTCAACAAATCGAACACCAAATCAAAGCCAAAAACCAAAAAAAAGATGATTTAAAGATAACAAACATAAAAAAAACATTTCTAATTGCATTTTCTTATTTACTACATATAAATCAGAGGAGAAAAAAGAGAGATTCTTGTCTAGATAAGTAGCAAGAGAAGTGGAGAGAAAGATATCATCGAGGCCAGCCAAGACATTGAAAATCAATCTTCTTTGATACTTTTTTAAATCCCCAATTCTAAACAAATGGCATTGGATTTGTCCTCCACAATCGACACCCACCCAGTCACCAAAGTTTAAAGCTTTAAACCACTCTTCACCCACCCAAAAAAAAAAAAAACAAAATCAATTCGTCCCCCCCCCAATTTATCTTCCTAATTAAGAATAGACCCAGAATAGATCATCACCTAAAGCAGTAAAACCCATTTAGATGAAAAAGAAAAGAAGAAAAGAGAAATCAGCTGCCGGAAGCACTTGCCTAAAACAGTAAATCGGGAGAAGGTGGAGCAGGTGGAGCCTTGTGGGGTGGCTTTGCTGGTAGCTTCTGTTTGCTCTTGCTTTTAGAGCTCTGGGTTGGGAGGGTAAAAATTGGAAAGTAATAGCTAAACGGTGGTTTGAGAAGGGAATAGAAATCCCCCAGAAATCAGTGAATTTTTCACATACACACGTAATGGAATAAGCCCGTAATAGGCATTCCATTGAACCAAACGGGGGATTAAGGTGGGCCCATGGAATAGGGGTGTAATGGCATAGCCATTACACCCAACCAAACATACTGTTAGCTTTTTACCAAAGATATCTCATCTTTGGCCATTGAAAAAAATTGATGCAGAAACGAATGTCGTTTATTGCCACGGCTTTTACCTCCAACAAGTGGGATACCAAAAATTTTCTTGTTACTTTATATTTTACACTTTCCATTTTCCCAAAGACCCAAATGTAACCATAGGCTTAAAGCAAACAACCCATAAAAGGGGAAGAGAAAAACACACTCTAATGGGAACTCTCAAATCGGGAACTTGAAATCGGATCTCAAAAGGCTTTGGAGAATGCAAAGAAAAGGCTTTTCTAGTTCATCAAGCTCCTTGAACAACCAACGCCATGTTCCCAAACACCTGCACTGTTTTACGCAATTCAAAATCCGTTTTTAACATTATTGCTACTTTCCTTTCTCTGTCATAAAAATATAAATAAAATTTTTTCACAGATTTCAGATATCTCAAACTCAGAAGATAAAAAACAGGAAAAAATGCAAATATTTTGATCGAGCATGCAAAGAAGGGAAATTTGAAGAAAAAACCAAGGACAAAGAAAATAGAGGAAATTTGACGTGCCTGAGGCAAAGAGGGCCATTTTTGGGGCGTTAGATATTTTCTTACTCCTTTTCCCTTGCTTTTTTTGAAAGAGAAAAAAAAGGGGGGGAATTTGGTTTGTCTTTGGGTTTTTCTGCATGGATTTGGCTTATTTTCACTTTCTCATTTTCTAACTTATTTTTGTGGTGTTTTAATAAAATGTCACTATAGTTTTATTTTTGTGACATTTTTATAAAAATATCATTATTATATAATTTTAATTTTTATTTTTAACTTATATTTTTATGTTGTTTCTTTTAAAATTTTTGTGTTGAGATTATTATTTTTTTGAATTTTTATTTTATTATATTTTGAGTATTGAATTTTTACCTAAAATATTAAATATTAAATATTTAATTTTTTAATTTTTATTATTAAATTTTAAAATTTAATTACCATTATCAACTCTTTTAGGAATTTCTTTATTCTTTCTTTTTACATCAACATTATTCTTTTAAGTATGGTCTGCATTAGTTGTTTAGATTTTTTATAAATGACATTTAATTATATGTACACACCTAAATTTTGATATAGATATATACACCTCGTAATTATATATGAATTTTGATTGAATGTGTAATTCTAGATGTGAAATTCTAATTGTGATTTAAATGTATAATTGAAACTTTAATTTTGATTTAATCATACACATTATTTTAAAATATAAATACATCAATATATTTTTATACTTGAATAAATATAAATTTTTATGTATACAATATATAAATAAAAATGATGTTAATTATATCAATAATTGTGTTAATATTTTACAAGATCTGGATCAAATTAAAGTTCATGTATACAATTACACACTAAACCATTATTTATGTATGCTTTTGGTTTTAACCCATTTTGATATATATATTTTAAAACAATAATTTACATTTATCTTATTTTGATTTATATTCTAAACAATCCAAGATTAATCCCTAAATCATAAACCTTAGACCCTAAATATTATACCCTAAACCACAAACCCCAAACCCCAATCTCAAAAACCCAAACCATAAATCCTAGACCATAAAACTCAAACCCTAAACTCTAAACCACAAACCTGAAACTAGAATCCGAGACCAAATTTTTGGGAATTCATGTGGCCAATGTTAGTGTAGTACAAAACATATATTTTATATTCTTATATTAAAATATATGGGTGTAGTACAAAATAGCATGAACCTCAGTAAATTCCAAATATTTTTTGGTTTTCAAATAGTATCCTTAAACATTAAACCCCAAATCCAAAATATAAAACCATAAACCATAAACCATAAACTATAAAACATAAACCCTTAAATCAAAATAATAAACATTATAGCATAAACCCTAAAACTCTAAACTCTAAACTTTAAATCTTAAATTCTAAACTCTAAACCCTAAAATAAAATATTTTTTTTTGCGGCGCTTTTATAAAAAACGCCACTAGAGCTTACCTTGAAACACCCCACACCCGGCCCACGAGAATGGACCGGATCTGGTATGTTCCTAAAGTAAACCGATCTCAAAAACATTCGTTACTTAGAGAAAATTCTATATTTTTAGAAAAACTATTATTTTGAGTTGGGCTTAGATTGAAAACCCATTTTGTTGTAACATGTTCAAAATAGTTCTTAGCAAAATATAAAAAAAAACAAAGTAAAGACAAAGAATAATCCACTGGGCCTTATGGCCTTATTACATCAAATAAACCCAAAATAAAATTTTAAAAGTATCAAAATTAAATGAAGTCCAAAATTCTGAATAAACTCTTCAAGGGATGCATGGCCTCCTCATGGTCTACACCGCCCATTCACACCGCTCATCACCGAAAAATAATTCCCACAATGGGGTGAGTCAATGACTCAATGTGCACACAATACTATCATTCAATAAATCGGGCATTCATGTTCAATTCATCAAGTCCATGTAATAATGAAATTATGATGCAACCCAAACCCAAAAACCTATATGCCATCCGCTACTCTCCACCGCACCAACCAACACAACCGTAGGGACTACTAAGTCAACCCTCCATCCGCTACTCTCCACGTTGTGTCATTAGACACTATTGTAACCGAAGTTACCAAAATTTCGCAATGTGACCGTAGTCAACATATTTCGCAATGTGACCGTAGTCAACATTTTTCGTGGGTGAGACCGAAGTCAACACCTGTTCTCCCCCTTTTACATAAATCCCGAATGCCCAAAACATATATACATATATAACATAATTTAATTTCATGTTCATATTCTTTTATTCGCATGTTATTAAATAACATTTTTCATAATCCTATCAGAAGTAGGAAACGTACCTTGGTACTTTTTGCCACATGTGTGGTACATAGCCATATTCATATTATTTTTCATATCATATATATTAAAATATTTAACCGTAATATATCGAAGAATAGTAAGGGTACACACCTTTTTCGCTTAATAGGTTCCTTGATTCCTCGAGAATCCCGATCTAATTTTTAGATCTACTAATCCCTATATTCGGCCCATTCATTAGCACACATTAATAAATCCCTTTTTAAACAAAACCAAATCCTAGTAGGATTTGTAAAAAGAAGCTTACCTTAGCCGATTGGGTATTTACACAAATCCCAAAACTTCGCTTTTCCTTTACTAATGGTTCGCCAACCTTAAAACTTCACAAAGATTAGTTTTCGCTTTTAAAAATTAAGGAATTAATTTAGATGATCTCACCACCATTGGTAGAATGTTTGAGGCTTACCTTATAGATTTCCAAATCCCAAAGTTCCTTTTGTCTTGAATATCCGTCGAAATTCCTAAAATTCACATGTTAGATCCGATCTAACTTTAATAAGTAAGAAGTTGGCCTTTGGCCGATTGTGCCTCACCTTAAATCCTTGATTTTGAAATCCGAAACTCTCCCTTTTCATTCGCCATGAGACATAGAAAAGGTTATTTCCTTGTTCTTGATTAAAAGATTTTAGAAGAACAAAGTTAATTGTTCTTACCTTAGATCCTTGCTTTTTGTAATTGATGATGGTAGAAATCTAAGGAATCATGGTGGATTGACCATGAACAAGAATGGAATTAGTACCTTGATTTTGGTAAAAGAAAAGAATAGAAGTTGACTAATCCACAGATCTTACCTCTTTTGATGTTGTGGATGATTCCTCTTCTCGCTTAGAATCAATAAGGATTGAATTTTGATAGTAGAACCGAGGAAGAAAATAGCAAAAGAGAGGATGGTTTCTTGCTTAGGAGAATTCAGCAATGAGAGGGAAAGTGAGAGCAAAGTTTCTACAAAGTTGATGAATGAGAGAAAGTCTCTTTTTCTTCTTTTAACTCGAATCGCTAGACCAAGAGTCCAAAACTTGGCCACTACTCCTTTACAAGTGATAATATTCTCATTTAATTATCACTTTATTAATTTAAAATAACCTTTAATCCATCCTTTAATTCCTTATTTATCTTGTAGAATAAATCCTCTATTTATCACTTTAATTTGACAAGTTTTAACGAAAATAAAACTCTCCCTTCCACACATGCATGTGCCAGTCCATCCTAGCCTTGGAAAACAAAATTAAACTTTCAAACAAATGCTTTCCAAGTGACTCGAACTCATGCCATTCCCATAAACCCTAAGTGACACTTGAGCCACTTTTCCAAGCTCGATTGTATGTCAAAATTCACCATCTTTTTCTTTTAAGGCCCTCTTGCCCTTATCTCCTATTTTGGGCTTTGAATTTTGTCATTCCTACCTTATTTCTAAGTTTCCTAAAATTTTCATGGCTCAGAACTTGCCATTTTTCCTTACATCCTCGGGTTTCCAAAATGTTTAGGTTTCCAAAATGTCTAAGTTTCCAAAATGTTCAAGTTTCCTAAATGTTCAAGTTTCCTAAATGTTCAAGTTTCCAAAATGTTGGGTTTCCGAAATGTCTAAGTTTCCAAAAATGTCTAAGTTTCCAAAATGTCTAGGTTTCCAAAATGTCTAGGTTTCCAAAATGTTCATTTCCATTTCCATTTTCATTTCCATTTCCATGCATTTCTAGATTTCCAAAAGTATCAAAATTTTATTCATAGTACTTGAAACTTGTCATTTCATACAATTAAACCGAAATGCATAGGCCCTATTTAGGATGTTACAGTTCTACCCCCCTTAAACAAAATTTCGTCCCCGAAATTTCCTAACTAAAATAGTTGAGGGTATTGCTGTCTCATCGCCTCTTCTGGCTCCCACGAAGCTTCTTCTGTTCCATGATTGCGCCATAGCACCTTGACTAGAGGAACTGTCTTCTTTCGTAGTACTTTCACATCACGTTCCAAGATCCGGATTGGTTCCTCCTCGTATGATAAGTCTGGCCTTAGTTCCACTTCTTCAACCGGTACCACATGGGATGGATCCGATCGATAGCGACGTAACATGGACACATGAAATACGTCATGCATTTGCTGCAATTCTGGTGGCAACTCTAATTGGTATGCCACAGGCCCAACTCGCTTCAGTACTTGATAAGGCCCTATAAATCTTGGGCTTAGCTTTCCTTTGCGGCCAAACCTCATTACCTTCTTCCAAGGTGAGACTTTCAGAACACTTGATCTCCTACTTCAAACTCTATTTCCTTCCGCTTAAGGTCTGCGTACGACTTTTGCCTATCAGAGGCTTCCTTCAACCGTGCCCGAATTAACTCAACCTTCTCTTCAGTTTCTGCCACCAACTCTGGACCCAAAACTCGGCGTTCTCCTAACTCGGTCCAACAAGTAGGTGTTCTACACTTCCTTCCATACAATGCCTCGTATGGTGCCATCCGAATGCTGGCTTGATAGCTATTGTTATAGGCGAATTCAGCTAAGGGCAAGTAATCTTCCCAACTTCCTCGAAATTCCATTACACAGCCTCTCAACATATCCTCCAACACTTGTATAACTCGTTCGATTTGCCTGTCGATTGTGGATGAAAAGTCAGAGTGAAGTCTAGCTTAGTGCCTAAAGCTAGATGAAGTGCTTTCCAAAATCGAGACGTAAACCTTGGGTCTCTATCGAGATGATCGACTTGTACTCCATGTAATCTCACAATTTCCATACATACAACTTAGCTAACTTCAAGAGAATAATCCATTCGACCGGGATAAAGTGTGCGGACTTGGTCAAACGGTCCACTATCACCCATACCGAGTCCTTCTTAGTAGGCGTAAGGAAGCCCACTAACGAAGTCCATGGTAATTCTTTCCCACTTCCATTGGGGAATTTCGATTGGTTGGAGCAATCGATGGAACTTGGTGTTCACCTTAACTTGTCGACACGTCAAACATTTCCCACGAATTCATCCTTACCGCCTGTGTCGACCAATCAAATTGTTCCTTAGATCTCTATACTGACTTGATGCCTCCGGATGCATGGCATAGGGGCTACCATGCGCCTCCCGAAGAATCTTTTGTCTCAACTCCTTATTCTTCGGCATACAAACTTTACCCTTATAGCACAATACTCCCTCATTATTGACATCATATTCCTCTAATCCCCCTTGCTGTGCTTGCTGCAACTTAATACTTAAGTCATCATCAGCCAACTGTCCCTCCTTCACTTCCTGTAGCCATGTAGGCCTTACTTGCAACTCTGCTAATAGGCTTCCATCATCGTATAGACTTATATGAGCGAACAAGGCCCGTAGATCCGTTACAACCTTCCGACTTAGGGCATCGGCTACTACGTTCGCCTTGCCTGGATGATACTCTATCGAACAGTCGTAGTCCTTTAGCAATTCCACCCACCTTCGCTGCCTCAAGTTCAACTCCTTTTGAGTTAATAAATACTTAAGGCTCTTGTGGTCTGTGTAGATAACTGACCTTTCTCCATAAAGATAGTGCCTCCAAACCTTAAGGGCGAAAACCACCGCTGCTAGCTCTAAGTCATGAGTTGGGTAGTTAAGCTCATGAGGCCTTAGTCTGAGACGACGCATAGCGACTACTTTACCATCTTGCATTAACACACACCTAACCCGTGTATGCGAAGCATCACAAGACACTACAAATTCCTTTCCGCCTCCCATTTGAATTAACACTGGAGCCTCTGTCAGTACC
The DNA here is from genome assembly GCA_025506655.1 of Gossypium rotundifolium. Taxonomy (NCBI): domain Eukaryota; kingdom Viridiplantae; phylum Streptophyta; class Magnoliopsida; order Malvales; family Malvaceae; genus Gossypium; species Gossypium rotundifolium. The sequence continues at coordinate 153,779,539 of CP106731.1, forward strand.
TTCTTAAGCCTTTCAAAGCTCTCTTGCTGTTTAGTAGTCCATTCGAAAGGTACTTCCTTCCTTAGCAACTTGGTTAAAGGCGCGGCTATTGACGAGAATCCTTCCACGAACCTTCTGTAATAGCCTGCCAAACCTAGGAAACTTCGGATTTCAGCCACGGACCTAGGTGGCTTCCAATCCAACACCGCTCGATCTTCCTAGGGTCCACCTTATTCCTTCATGGATACCACATGTCCTAAGAATGCCACCTCCCTAAGCCAAAATTGCACTTGCTGAATTTGGCATGAGCTCTTCTCCTTAACACTTTCAACACGACTCTGAGATGCTCATCATGCTCCTCCTCCGACTTCAATACACCAAAATATCATCAATGAACACAACTACGAATCTATCCAAGTAGGGTTGGAAAATCCGATTCATCATGTCCATGAACGCTACCGAGCGCTTTGTCACCCCAAACGCATCACCACAAACTCAAAGTGACCATATCTTGTCCTAAAAGCGCCTTATGAATATCGGCCTCCTTCACCTTTAATCGATGGTATCCCGATCAGAATCGATCTTCGAAAACACTGCGGCTCCTTTAGTGGTCGAACAAGTCCTCGATCCTTGGCAAGGGTACTTGTTCTTAATGGTCACTTGTTTAATCGACAGTAGTCTATGCACATACGCATAGTTCCATCCTTCTTCTTTACGAATAAGACCGGTGCTCCCCACGGAGACACACTGGGTCGGATGAACCCACGATCCAACAGTTCTTGTATCTGAGCCTTGAGCTCCACTAACTCCTTTGGTGCCATTCGGTATGGAGCGATTGACACAGGAGCTGTCCCCGGTAGCAATTCAATCCCAAATTCCACCTCCCTGTCTGGGGTATTCTGTGAACTCTTCCGAAACACATCTACGAAGTCCCTTACCGTCCTAACTCCATTAATGCCTTCCTCCTTTCCACCTATTGCACTTACGAAAGCTAGGTATGCTTTGCATCCTTTCTTAACCATTTTCTCACCTTGAGGTTTAGACTACATTGACGTAATTCCTCCTTTCTCCGATCATTACCACCACTTCATCCTCCGAGGTTCTTAGTTCCATACGTTTAGCCGCACAATCCAACACGGCTCGGTGTTCCACCAACCAATCCATTCCAAGTATAAGCTCAAACTCTCAAGGGTAACTCCATTAAGTCCGCCGAAAGTTCACTCCACGAATCTCTAGGGTACGCTTTGAAAGATCTTGTCTACCACTATAGTTTGGCCTAATGGGCTTACTACACCATCCGCCTATCGAGAGTTCGAGTCTAGGCCTAGTGTTTCCATTACACTACTTGCAACATAGGAATGGGTCGAGCCCACATCAATCAAAGCAAAGTAGGGTTTGTCAAAATAAAGAACGTACCGGTTATTACGTCCGGCGCATCTTCATCTTCCCTTCTACGAACCGCATAAACCAAACCCGGTTGTCTTGCCTCAACATTAGTGTTACTCGGCCCGTGTTCCACGGCCTCTGCACAGCCACCACTCTGCGGTTATTTGAACCACGACCCGTTGAGGTCTTTCCGTCTCCTCTCTAAGGTCAGCTAGCATTCGAACTACTGGCTTTAAATCTCTGTTGTTTGGGGCAATCCCTAAACATATGATCCTTGGACCCACACCTATAGCATGCTCCTATCTTTTTCCAACACTCCCTAGATGCCTCTTCCCACAATACTCACACGGACGAATCGCTTCACGGTACCAACTTTGTTGATTCTGGCCCATCATCCCGAGGCCTCTTGTAACCCTTTCCCGACGACCCAAACCCTCTTTTGGTCTTATTCTTGTCCACATCCGCTTAGTAGCATCCTTAATCCCCTCGGCCACTTTGGCCTTTTCTACCAAAAGAGAATTCCGCTCCCGATGTGGTGCTATTAATACTTAGGTCATTTCTCAAATTCCTCAAAAGCGAACACAAAGGCGTTCATGCTCATCGCCACTACCCCGAGCATAGCGGCTCAATCTCAAAATTCCGCCTCATACTCATGACGGACTTACTCCCTTGACTAACCCTAGGAAAGCCTTCTCTGCTCATCTCAGATACCGGTTCCCACATACTTCTTCCGAAGGCCTCTTTAACAAATTCCCGTGTCGATTTTCACTCACGGTACCATCACGAGCAAATAACCACCATTGGTACGCTTCATCGCAGAATAACGCCACCATTCCTTTCACTTTTCCTCCGAGTCAAATCAAGCTCATCCATGATGCGTTCCGTTGCTTCTAACCAAGACTCAAATGCATTTAGGTGCCACATTGGATACTCCTCAAACATTTCGCTCCATTAGCTCGAGAGTCGTTCGTACCGACTTCCGATTTCCTCCATTTCCTCCCGCACCGCCACCAATTCCAAAACTCGCAGAACGGCTGCGACATGCCTCTTCCCGTCTCGAGCCTCGCTGCTCAACATTAACAAATGAGGTGGTGGTGGCGGTGGCATCTCATTGTCGGACCCTTGTCCCGACCTAACAGTTCCGACACGGTCATCCTTCCTCTTCTCGGCCACATACCACCACGCCCTCTGAGCTCATTTTCTAGCGTCGGGATCCGATTAAGAAATTTTATGGATTAGTTATTTGTTCCACTTATTTATCGTGAAGGAGTTTTATGAGAAGGGATTTTAGAGTGGTTCTTTCGTATCATACAACACACAGCCTTTTCCATTCATCCATTCATCCATCAAACAAATATGAACTTCCGCTCATTCGGAGAAACGCTGTAGTTTTTGTTGTTTGTTGTTATTTTCCACTACCCGGGGTATTTTCAGTAACTTTGTCCTAGGCGTTTTCGTAATTTTGTCAAAATAGGGTTCCTTGATGTTTTTGTCAAAAGTATTTTGAAAGTTTCAAAGTCTTGGGGTAATTTTGGAAAAATTTAAAATCCGGGGGTATTTTGGTAAATTTTCGTAAATCGAGGTAAATTTGTAAAATTTTATAAGTCAAGGATATTTCGAAAGTTGTAAAACTTTGAGGGTTCTTTCTGAAAGTTGGTTCTTCCAAAATGGGAATGTTGCAAAAATTTTAGAAATCAGGGTCATTTTGGTAATTTTGTATGTTAGGGGCAATTTTGAAATTTTTTCCAAAATCATGGTATTTTGATATTTTACAAATTAGGGTTTTTGAATAATGAAATTTTGGTAAAGTCGTTGAGTAGTTGAACATTTTACAAACCGTATGCTTTTGGTAATTTCAACGCTAAGGGCATTTTTTGTAATTTTTCGTAAATCAGGAGGTTTTCAGAAAATGTTGTAAAAATTAATTTTTCTTAAATTTAAAAGAAAAGTTTTAGAGGTTTGAAAAACTAGGGTTTGTTGTTTTGTTCTCTTTTCTTTTTTTTTTTAAACGTGGCTAGTTCCCTTTCGGGTTTTAGTCATTATGTTTAGCCTATGACCGAGCCCTCTTGGTCGTAGTGAACCAAAGCTACGCACTGTGCGGATTCATGTGGAGAGGAGGTGAGTCACGACCGCTTAAATACCAAGCTCCCACCAAACCATTCCTAGACATGCATGACAGAGGTTACCACACCACCGAGCCTCCGAGTTATGGTGAACTGCTACGCACTGTAGGATTCTGCAAGAGGAGGTGAGTCACTAGGACCGCTTAAATACCAAGCTCTTCCGGATCCAATCCTAGACATGCGTACAAGGGTTACCACACCACTAGCTCGTTGACTTAGCCATAGGTTGGTTTAGTACATTAAGTCTTATGTGTTTGTGTTTGAGTAGTCTAATCCTAAAGTTCAAGTTCCTATCATTCTATTCTACGTTCCATGCCTTTTCTACCCTTATATAAATCACAAAATCACACATATAGTTAGGGGTACTTACCTGGTGGACTGCGGGTCGGAGACTTAGGGGCCATGCCAAATGCCTGCTTATTTTCAAAGAAAATCATTTGGGCTCGCTTTGAAAACGTTTTGGGCCTTAGCCCACAGGCCGAGAGTTTAAAACTGGGCTCTGATACCAAATTGAAACACCCCACACCCGGCCCACGAGAATGGACCGGATCTGGTATGTTCCTAAAGTAAACCGATCTCAAAAACATTCGTTACTTAGAGAAAATTCTATATTTTAGAAAACTATTATTTTGAGTTGGGCTTAGATTGAAAACCCATTTTGTTGTAACATGTTCAAAATAGTTCTTAGCAAAATATAAAAAAAACAAAGTAAAGACAAAGAATAATCCATTGGGCCTTATGGCCTTATTACATCAAATAAACCCAAAATAAAATTTTAAAAGTATCAAAATTAAATGAAGTCCAAAATTCGAATAAACTCTTCAAGGGATGCATGGCCTCCTCATGGTCTACCTACCGGTCCAATCACTTGCTCATCACCGAAAAATAATTCCCACAATGGGGTGAGTCAGCAGACTCAATGTGCACACAATACTATCATTCAATAAATCAGCATTCATGTTCAATTCATCAAGTCCATGTAATAATGAAATTATGATGCAACCCAAACCCAAAAACCTATATGCCATCCGCTACTCTCCACCGTACCAACCAACACAATCAGGGACTACTAAGTCAACCCTCCATCCGCTACTCTCCACGTTGTGTCATTAGACACTATTGTAACCGGTTACCAAAATTTCGCAATGTGACCGTAGTCAACATATTTCGCAATGTGACCGTAGTCAACATTTTTCGTGGGTGAGACCAAGTCAACACTGTTCTCCCCTTTTACATAAATCCCAATGCCCAAAACATATATACATATATAACATAATTTAATTTCATGTTCATATTCTTTTATTCGCATGTTATTAAATAACATTTTTCATAATCCTATCGAGTAGGAAACGTGCCTTGGTACTTTTTGCCACATGTGTGGTACATAGCCATATTCATATTATTTTTCATATCATATATATTAAAATATTTAACCGTAATATATCAAGAATAGTAAGGGTACACACCTTTTTCGCTTAATAGGTTCCTTGATTCCTCGAGAATCCCGATCTAATTTTTAGATCTACTAATCCCTATATTCGGCCCATTCATTAGCACACATTAATAAATCCCCTTTTTAAACAAAACCAAATCCTAGTAGGATTTGTAAAAAGAAGCTTACCTTAGCCGATTGGGTATTTACACAAATCCCGAAAACTTCGCTTTTCCTTTACTAATGGTTCGGCCAACCTTAAAACTTCACAAAGATTAGTTTTCGCTTTTTCAAAATTAAGGAATTAATTTAGATGATCTCACCACCATTGGCGAATGTTTAGAGGCTTACCTTATAGATTTCCAAATCCGAAAGTTCCTTTTGTCTTGAATATCCGTCGAAATTCCTAAAATTCACATGTTAGATCCGATCTAACTTTAATAAGTAAGAAGTTGGCCTTTGGCCGATTGTGCCTCACCTTAAATCCTTGATTTTGAAATCCAAAACTCTCCCTTTTCATTCGGCCATGAGACATAGAAAAGGTTATTTCCTTGTTCTTGATTAAAAGATTTTAGAAGAACAAAAGTTAATTGTTCTTACCTTAGATCCTTGCTTTTTGTAATTGATGATGGTAGAAATCTAAGGAATCATGGTGGATTCGACCATGAACAAGAATGGAATTAGTACCTTGATTTTGGTAAAAGAAAAGAATAGAAGTTGACTAATCCACGATCTTACCTCTTTTTGATGTTGTGGATGATTCCTCTTCCGCTTAGAATCAATAAGGATTGAATTTTGATAGTAGAACCGAGGAAGAAAATAGCAAAAGAGAGGATGGTTTCTTGCTTAGAGAATTCAAGAATGAGAGGGAAAGTGAGAGCAAAGTTTCAAGAAGTTGATGAATGAGAGAAAGTCTCTCTTTTCTTCTTTTAATCTGAATCGCTAGACCAAGAGTCCAAAACTTGGCCACTACTCCTTTACAAGTGATAATATTCTCATTTAATTATCACTTTATTAATTTAAAATAACCTTTAATCCATCCTTTAATTCCTTATTTATCTTGTAGAATAAATCCTCTATTTATCACTTTAATTTGACAAGTTTTAACGAAAATAAAACTCTCCCTTCCACACATGCATGTGCCGTCCATCCTAGCCTTGGAAAACAAAATTAAACTTTCAAACAAATGCTTTCCAAGTGACTCGAACTCATGCCATTCCCATAAACCCTAAGTGACACTTCAGGCCACTTTTCCAAGCTCGATTGTATGTCAAAATTCACCATCTTTTTCTTTTAAGGCCCTCTTGCCCTTATCTCCTATTTTGGGCTTTGAATTTTGTCATTCCTAGGCCTTATTTCTAAGTTTCCTAAAATTTTCACATGGCTCAGAATCTTGCCATTTTTCCTTACATCCTCGTGTTTCCAAAATGTTTAGGTTTCCAAAATGTCTAAGTTTCCAAAATGTTCAAGTTTCCTAAATGTTCAAGTTTCCTAAATGTTCAAGTTTCCAAAATGTTCGTGTTTCCTAAATGTCTAAGTTTCCAAAAATGTCTAAGTTTCCAAAAATGTCTAGGTTTCCAAAATGTCTAGGTTTCCAAAATGTTCATTTCCATTTCCATTTTCATTTCCATTTCCATGCATTTCTAGATTTCCAAAAAGTATCAAAATTTTATTCATAGTACTTGAAACTTGTCATTTCATACAATTAAACCGAAATGCATAGGCCCTATTTAGGATGTTACATACCTTTTGATGCTCGATCTATAGCGGCGTTTCAGATCAACATGCACATCGCCTTATAATTTTGTGGCAAGGCCACCAGACAAAATTGTGACCAAGTCACGGATTTCAAATATGTGACCGAAGTCACCAGATTCACATATGTGACCGAAGTCACCGGATTTCAAATATGTGATCAAGTCACCGGATATTGTGGTAAAACCACCAAAATACTTCCCCTTTATCAAATTCACCCATATGCCCATGCACATACATATTATTCATTTTTCATGCCATTTACCCCAAAATCATAACAAAATCATACTTATCTCACAATTATGCATATAGCAAAATTAATAGAATATTTGGGGTAAACATACCTAAATATCGTATACCACTGAATGGTATCCACAATCATTATCAAACATATTGTCATATAATCACATTTAATACATAGATCTATGAGATTTTATTGTAAGTTACACACCTTATGACCTGTGAGAACGATACCTTCTCGCTCGTCAACACTTAGTTAATTATCACACTTGGTTAGAATATACTATTACTAATAAAATTATACTTATTGATGAGAGATCTAAATCCTTACCTCGGTTCTCAAACAATCGTTATTTGTGGTTTTCTCCGCTAGATGGATCAAAACCGGCGATATCCCACCAGCGTAAAGTGGTTCGATTGTACGTACTACTTCAAATAATCGATCTTCGTTAGCGAGAGGGTCCACAACCCGGTGGAAAATCTCTTATCGCCGATCTGACCTTTCGTTTGAAGTTCGATGGTAAAACAATGCCTCCCTCTTCCAAACACTCGTCTTGCTCTTTTCTTACCTATCTTGTTAGTCTCAAATCACCCTAAATAAAGTTGATTAGTGATCCATTCTAAAAGGATTGATCGATCAAAATTAATAATCCTTACCTTAGATGATTTGAAGATCACTTCTTAAAAGTTGGCTTCAACAAAGATCCTTAAAATCCTTCCAAGGATTGACCTAGGAGAGAAAAATAAGAAATTTATTTTTCTAAATCAACTATAGTAAAAAGAAATAATGAAAACAATTGACAAAACCTTACTTGATCACTTGAAGATTCGGCCTTGAACAAAAAGAAGAAAAGGAATGATGATTCAGCTTTAACAAGAGAAAAATATGGTGCTTTGGCTATGGTGATTTCGGGTTTCCAACAAAAGAAAAGAGAAAAAGATAGTGATTTTATGGCTAAAATGGTTTCAGTTTTCAATAAAAGAAAAGAAAGATTTAGATGAAAAAGAAAGGTGATTTGGTTTGACAAAAGAGAAGGAAAGTATGTTGATTTTGATGTTGGTAGAAAATAGTTTCGGTTGAGAGTGAGGAAGAAAGAAAATGAAATTGAAAGAAGAGAGAAATAGAAGAAGAATAAAAGATAATGATGAAGGTGATTTCAAAAGAAAAGAGATAGGTTTAAGGACCTATGCACATTCGGCCAAGAGGGAAAAATTGAAGAAAAATGGTTCTTTGAACTTTGGTAGTTTAACAATGAGGAAAGAAAAAAGAAAATGTTTTCCAATCTTTTGATGCTTTAGACTAAAGAGAACAAAATTTGAGAGAAAGGAACTTTAGCCAAAATGGTCAAAATGAGAACCAAAACAAAGTAAAGCTTTTACCTAATGTTATTAGCAAAATTTGGCTAGGAGGAGAGCTCTTGGAGAATTGAGAAAAGATGCACAAAAATGCAAGACTTTTGGCCAACTTTCACCCCTAACCCAAGTCAAATTCTACCAACTAACTTGCCAACATTATCCCCTTTTTCCTCCATGTTTCTTCCCATCAACCCTTAAATTGCTATCACAATTAACTATCCCTTTAGCCCTAAAACCTACTAGATTCATGGTCAAATGAACATAAAAAGTTTCAAGACAAAGCCCTTACTTCAAGCCTTTTGTCCCCTCATCTTATCATCCTTTCATGATTCCATACCATAAGTTTTAGCTTACCTTTTTCATATAGTCAAATAACCAAAATTAAAAAGATGCTTATCCATTCTAGAAGAGTCTTGGCCGACACTATAGGAAGGAAACAAAAAAATCCTCCCATTTGCTAGCTAGGGGATTGAACCTCTCCCTCAAGCACTCATCCATGCATCCTAACCACCTTGCCAATTACTCATCTTATGCTTAAAACCTCTTGTCATTATTTCTTAAAGCCTATCATGCTTAGCTCCATCTTATTCACTTAATTAATGAAGTTCAAAATAACTTCCAAAATACACTCAATCATAATTAAGCATGCAACATCATTCAATTAAGTAAAGATGCATAACCCCTAATTATCGGGATGTTACAAAACCTCTCTACTCTTCTCTTCTCATTCAACACTTTAGTGAATACTTCTTGCCATAATCTCCTTGGTTGCTGAAACCTATTTTCCCTTCTCTGGTTCTCAAAGCCGAAATCTTAACCCATAATCAGCCTTTGCCGAATCTTACTAGAGGGTGATCGAGTTTATCAAGAAGGACAGGGTGACGCACTCAATTGGTTTTCGGGATTCATTGGTAGGTGGACTAGATCTTGAGCCTCGGGATTTGTAGATCTAGGTAAGAGCCTTCGCTTTAAGTAATGTGCTACTCTTTTAAATTTAATCTTGTTGCTTTAACTTGATTTAGTAATGAAGATTATTATGGACTCGAATGCCGATAGCGTTAGGAGGGTTGGATCGGTGAACCCACCCCTAAGTTCAAGCGAAGGCGATGTCGGTGATGAGGATTGGCCCTTTGGGTTGTAGGCCGACCTCTGAGCAGGAAAGTAGGCGAGATAGCGGTAGTGTCGGTTAATGGCGATTGTCGGCGTAGAAAGCGTAGTGTTACGAGTAATCGGTGTGTAGCTCTTACACACTTTCTCTGTTAATATGCTATTTGTTATGTGTTGATAAAAGCCGGTATAATGGTGAGATCACAAATTTACATGTGGGTAAAAGCAAGGATCTTAGGTAAGTTCTTTGTGGTCGCAAGCGTTAGTTGCATATATTGGAATCTGTCGATGCCATGTTATTTTACATACATTATTACGTATGTTAAGCATGATAATACTTAGTGGCAAACATGCACATGAGAAATGGGTGATGAGAGGAGGGAAGGAATATTTTGATGTCACGAGTGGTTCACACGATGGGTTGGCCCGCTTACTATGATATTGTGACTAAGTCTCAATGGTTTGGAACACCGATGGTTAGGTACCACATATCTATATTTCGTGACTCGTCCCGGTGGTTTGGTACCACGTTGGGTTGGCCCCACATATCGAGATAAGGGATCGTCACCGGTGGTTAGGTACCACACGATGGGTTGGCCCCACTAATGATTATTTATGACTTGGTCACCGGTGGTTAGGTACCACCGATGGCTAGTGAACCACAAGGGTAGAATTGGGAGTTCGGTTGGATAGGTTGGATGGGTTACAAGACATACATATTGACATATGTAGCTGTAAAAGTTTAATGCCTTGGACGGGGATTTACACTGAGTCTTGGTGACTCACCCTTCCATTCTCATTTTGCGGTAATTCTGGGCCAGTGGATGTGGAGTGGGAGGACACGACTCAAGATTACGTTTCTTTTATTTTAAATGGTTATTTGATTTATTTTATTTTAAATTTGGGTTATCAGATTATGTAATAAGGCCACTTAGGTTTTTTTTCTTTGGGACTATTCTTTTGGTGGAATTTCTTTATAATTTTGTTTAATTCTTGAAAGCATGCCCAGTAAGTTAAATGGACATTTTCAAAACTAAATAAACCTTGGGATTTTCTTAATTTTACCATCAGATGGCGATTAACTTGTAATAACAACGCTGCCACTCTAATTTCTTGAGACTATGGGTTAAAATGTTTTCCGGTTTACACAATATATCTGGGTTCTCCGAAAAAGCAAAGGTCTACTTTCTAACTTGAGTCGACAAGCGGGTTTTCAAATGGTTTCTTCCTTGTAACATACCAGATTCGATCGTAGCGTTTTGGCCGGGTTTGGGGTGTTACAACCCAAGCCATAAATCTCTATAAATTTCAAGAAAAACACCCAAACACCATTGATTTTGTCATCTCTCATGTTTGTGTGTTTTACGGATTTTCAACAAAAGATAATTTTCTTCCATCGAAGGTAACAATTTGATTCCTTATTAGTTTTTATGTCATCTAGTCTTTTAAATAGAGTTTTTAGCCATTAGATCACATGTTTCAAATAAAAGCCAAAAATTGAGTCGTTAATGGTGGATTTTGGGATTTTGAAAAAATATGGTTTCAAAGTGTTTTCCAATTAGTTTAGATGTGGTTTGAAGGTTTCTAAATTTACTTTAAAGTTTTGTTAAGGATTTCTAAGGATTTAATGAATTTTCGTGAAAAGTGCCATAACATGTCGAAAAATTAGTTTTGCTTAGTTTAAAGGTTGAGAATCTATCGTAGGTGAATTATTAGATGAATGAAGTTAGTTTTAGGCAAAAGATTAAGTATAGACTAATATATTTGAAATTTAAGTTTGCTATATCGAAGGTTTAGATTACGGAGAATTTAGCATAGGCTTGTGTTTTGATTGTTTAAAGTGAGTCTTTGGCTTCAAAATCGATAGGACCTTCAACGAGTAAAGATAAAGGTAAGGAAAAGCTAGTTTAAACTTTCGTCGATTAGGAAAAAATGTGAATGGTGAGTGTTTGGAATTGCTACATGTAGACACGATTCATAGTGTTAATTGGGAGCTTAGGAATAGCCTAAACTCATATACTAAGTTATGAGTGTAAGCTTTCTATTTCCTTGATTTATATTGGCAAATTATGTGAATACTTGTAGATTGATTATTATGATGCGATCTTGTGATATGAGACATGTGTGATGACTATTGTGAATTGTGTTGTGTTGTGTTGTGGGCATGATATACATACAAATGACAATAATAATGATATGCTAATAATGTAAATATGTATAAGCGAACAAAATTTCATTAAGTATATATATGTGTTGAATTGTGGAATGTGATATTATTATGAAAGGTAATATGTGAGAATACTTGTATGTGATAAACGATGTATTGATTTTAATACACACACTTGTGGTCGAATATGTGATGGCTCAATGAGCATCATTGTGGCATTTAAAGTGCAATTAAATGTGAATTCGATAAGCATGCAATGTGTACAAGTTTGTGATGTAAATTGATGAATATGAATATAAATGATGTGCATTAAATCAGTAATTAAAAAGGGGTAATTGTGGATATTTTGGCCTTGTGATCTCTTGAAGTATGTCATAAGGTTGTGAATACTCACCCTTTTGTTTTGTGATTTGGGCATTGAGGCCTTGGGACAGTTTGGAGAGATAAGGGAATAGAGCCAAGCTCCATTCACCAAGACATGTTTGGTGTGTTGGAGATTGTTAGCTTTATACTTCACTTTTTGGGATATGTTTGACTCTATGAGTCAATTGGTGTGTTGGAGATCCGTGTATCCGATGTGTGGTGATAGAGCCTACTTTTATGTTTCATAGCCTCAAGTGCCAAATTATTGTTTAAATGTGATCTTAAGTATTGTGATAATCTGTGAGAGACGGATGCATAAACATTTGAATAATATGCTAAATGGGTTGATTTAAGTTTCATGAAAATGTTAGTATGTTATCATGTTAATTGTATATGTATTTGTGGTTTGAGTCATTTTCATTTAACTTGTGAATTCATGTGAATATATGAGCTAGACTTATGAGTTATTAAAGCATGTATACCTTGTTTAGGCTTGATGAATTATTGTTAAATAAATTATATATATAAACGAGTTGAGTGCAATTGCATGAAAGAGTATATGCTAGTTTATGACTTAATGAAACATGAATATGTTATTTTGACTTGGTTAGAATATGGTTGTGAATGTTTTGTAGTATGCTCTTGTTTAACCTTTGATATTGTGTATACTTGGTGGTTACTCAGACATTCTTTGAGATTGTTTAAGCTCACCCTCTCTCTAACCATTGCAAATATTTAGCATTTGCATTGTGAGTGGTGCGGGGATACCAAGGAAGTGATCCAAGTTAGGCTTTATTATTTACGTAGGTGGGTATTAATATTATTCTTTTAACTGTGGGAATAAGGCAATGTGGTTAGACTTTGATTGATTATTATTGTGGTCATCATGATATTTTATATGTTTAGTTTTGTAACATCACGAAATTGGGCCTAGTAGGATTGAGCCCAATGGGCCTTAAGCGTAGTAGCATTTAAAATTTTTGGAGAACGGAGATCGGCTTAAGTGCAAGTTGGACCTTTTAGATAAGTGATTTTGGAAGGTTAGAGGCTTCTATGAAGTCCCGGGATCAAATACTAGCTTTGGGGAAATTTTGGTTTTAGGTGAAAAAAATACCCTTGGTGGGTAAATTACGAAAATACCCTTGGTAGGTAAATTACGAAAATACCCTTGGTGGGTAAATTACGAAAATACCCTTGGTGGGTAAATTACGAAAATACCCTTGGTGGGTAAATTATGAAAATACCCTTGGGGTAAATTACAAAAATACCCTTGGTGGGTAAATTAGAAAATACCATTGGTGGGTAAATTACGAAAATACCCTTGGGGTAAATTACGAAAATACCCTTGGTGGGTAAATTACAAAAATACCCTTGGTAGGTAAAATTCTTGTTATACCCTTAGAGGTTGGTTAGATTGATTATGTTGTATATTATTATTCGATTATGATGGTAATTCGTTTCATATGTTATTTGATAATGATTGCATACATGTCATCTGCATACAATTTGTAATATTATGTATGTTGCATGGGCATATGGGTGACAATGATATAGGGAAGTGTTACGGTGGTTTTACCACATTATCTGGTGACCTATGTCACATATTATGAATCTGGTGACTCTGTCACATTATCTAGTGGCTATGCCACAATTATAAAGCGATGTGCGATTGACTGCAGCCGACGCCTTCGATGGTGTGTAGCGAGATGGAGGTCGATTTAGTAATCCCACGGTGTGGTTGGCGAGTCTGGTGGTGTGTAGAGGTTGGATACTTAGGTTGGGTGGGTTGCATTGCATACATGCTTAATATGTTGTATTTGTATGGGTTGATACATGTTCTTACTATTGGGGTTGTACACTTTGAGTTTTCGTAAACTCACCCCTCTTTTAAATGTTTGGTAATCCCTAGTTTGAGGACTTGGGCCAGGTGGACTCTGTGGTAGCCATGCACTATTTTCTCGTAAACTTTCGATTACTATTTAAAATTACTTTCTAATTTTGGGATTTTGCAATGTAATAAGGCCTTGGTATTTTATTTGGTTTTAGCTTTTAATTTGGTTCTTGCTTGTTATTAAATGTTTAATCTGGATTTTCCTAAAATGTTAATAAATCATTTATTATTCAAAATTATTTACACTCGATTTTTCACAACAAATATAGCGAACACGAACTTTTTAATGAATGCCTGTTTTAAACATTCCTTTCATGTGACATGCCGAGATCCGTTAGTAACGTTTAAATTTGGGTTTGGGGTGTTACAATTTTGAATATCGAGCCAAGGTTCAAAAACTTCATTGTGGGTTTGGGTTCAAAAATGTTTTCAAAGGATAGTTTAGAAAATATATATATCTTTTACGTAAGTATGGCACTTAGAGTCTCCGTACCAAATCCGTAAGTTTCCTTTTATTATATTACATTATATGTGGAATGATTGTATTTATTCTGCGATGTGTGGATGTGATGCTTGAATATAGGAATTGTATGTATGTGTGAAAAATATCATTTGTGATTGGTAGATAGTTGGTTTTATAAAGGGGTTCCAAGATTTAGTTAGAAAGTATATTAGTTTTATTAAGATCGAGTCTTGTGACAAGGCGTAGTGTTGTAGGTTAGGATGTGTGATGTTAGATAATTGGAAATTTAGAGGACGAAATTTCTTTAAGGAGGGTAGAACTATAACATCCTGAAATTGGGCCTAGTAGGATTGAGCCCAATGGGCCTTAGGCGTAGTAGCGTTAAAATTTTTGGAGAACAGGAGATCGACTTAAGTGCAAGTTGGGCCTTTTAGATAAGTGATTTTGGAAGGTTAGAGGGCTTCTATGAAGTCCCGGGATCAAATATTGGCTTTGGGGAAATTTTGGTTTTACGTGAAAAAAAACCCTTGGTGGGTAAATTACGAAAATACCCTTGGTAGGTAAATTACGAAAATACCCTTGGTGTAACATCCTAAAATTTGAGTATCAGTTGGTTGCTTGTGTTAACTCGGGTAGTATTGTTTGTGTGCTTAGCATAGCCTTGTGAAGGCTTGATTTTATTTATGAAGCTTGAATAATTCTTAGCATTTAAAATTTAATGAAGTGGACTAGGTGATCTTGACACTTAAGATAATTTAAGTATTAAATTCTAGCACATGAGGAGTTAATGGCAAGGTGGCTATGATGCATGAAGGGTTGCTTGAGGGAAGAGGTTCGAGTAGCATGGATTGCTTTTGGAAGACTTTATTTTTATGTATCCTAACATTAAGTGTCGTCAAGCTCTAATTATGGTAGGTTGGACTTTCAATTTTTATGGCAAGTTGAATATTAGTTTAGGAAAGCTTGTATTTTGGGATAAGAATCTTAAGATTTATGGAAGGATGGGGGACAAAGGGCTTGGATGATGAAGAGTGTTTTGGAAACTATTCTAAGGCCATTAGTCCATGAATGTGGACGGCATGTGTGGCTAGGGGAAGTTGGGGAAATTGGTTGGCCAATTTTAGCATTTTAATGCACCATTTGGCATTTCTTCTTTTCCTCTCCAAAATTTTCTTCCTTAGCGAATGTACCTTAGGCATTAGGTGCAATTTTGCTTTTGGTTTAGCTCTAATTTTGTTTGAACCAAATTCTATTTTCTTTCTTTCATTTTCCTTTTGAAACCGAAACCATACTTAGCACTTTGTGCACTTTTCTTTTTTGGCAAACAAGGTGTTTGGCCGAACCTCTTTCTTCCATCTCTCTCTTTTCTTTCTTTTGATATTTGCTCAAAACCACATTTTCTTTTTACTTCTCTTGGCCGAATCTTCCTCCTTCCCAAATCTCATTTCAGTCACTTTTGCTCAAAGTTAAAACATCCATCTTCATTCTATTTTCTCCTTCCATTTTCTTCTTTCTTTTATTTTCAAATCCTCCTTCCCTATTTCATTTTCACTTTTATTTTCCTTTCTCTTTCTCTACTCTAGGCAATTCATTTGATTGTCTTGTATCCACCATAGCAAGAATCTTCTTTATTTCTTTTTGATTGTCTTGGCGAATATCATCAAGAGTTCATATTGGTTTTCTTCAATCGGTTTTGGAAGATAGGTAAGTGTCTTGGCGGTTTCTTTTCTATTTTCTCTATTGATTCTCATGAGGCAAAAGCCAAATTTTAGGTATGTGATAGTAAGATTCTAACCATAGGAACTTATTTCTTTTAGGCTCTTGGGACTTTGGAAGCAATCGACTTAACCTATTCTCTAGCAATCAAAGTTGGTAAGACAAGTGGTAAGGATTCATGTCGATTCATCATTTTTTTAAGTGGTTGAAAAGCCAAAGGCTATTGGGATATAAGGTGTGATGTTAGCGAATGGTTTTGCTTATAGTTTTTGTGGTTTGGTGAATGTAGGACAAGGTGATCTAGTCGTAGATCGGGTCTTGGAGTTAGTACTTGCGTTAGTGGCAGTGTGTACCTTACACACTTTATAACTCAGTAATAAATATATGTTTATAAATATACTAATCATGTTATTAAAGATGAAAACTATGAGATTTTGATAAAATACCTTGATGGGTATGAACAAGGACTCGGGTAAGTCCGTTTCGATATGATGTTGTTATATGTTAATTAATATCATGATTTAAGATATATATATATAATGGTTATATGATCATATCAAAGCATGATGGCATGATTTACTCTTGTAAAACATTGGTTTGGGTAATTTGAGAGGAGGGGGAAGGATTTGATATCCGTGTCTTTGGGACACCAGAGGTTTGGCACCTCCAGTGGTTTGGTACCACAGTTATTTCGTGTCTTTGAGACACCAGAGGTTTGGCACCTCATAGCGACTCGTCCCAGTGGCTTAGTACCACCGTGGGTTGGCCCCACTTTTGATTTATTGGGATCGTCGCTAGTGATTTGGTATCACACGTGGGTTGGCCCCACAACTTAATTAATTGTGACTTTGGGTCACCGGTGATTTAGCACACATTATTGGATATCGTGACTTTGGGTCACCGTTGGTTTAGCACCACCGATGGTTTGGTACCACAGGGGTAGAAAAGGAGTTATGGATGGCTAGGTTGGGTGCATTATATATATATTGCTTGGTTATGAATTGTGTAAGAATGTTGCATTAACAGGGAAGGATTTATACTTTGAGTCTTGGTGACTCACCTTCTCCTTTAACTTTTCGGTGATTCTTAGATCACGGAGGTGGGCCGGATGAACTCGAGGAGGCCATGCATGTAAAATTGGGATTTACATGAACTTCGTTTTGGGTACTTTATTTTATTTTAATTTGGTTAATATCTTTATTTGGATTTGTAATAAGGCCTCTTTAATTATGTTTTCATTTGGATTATTTATATGCTTTGAACTTGTTTTAAACATGGCTAAATAATCATCACAGTTGATCTAATAATTGAGCCCAAAGTTTTCTAAGCTATAAAAGCATAATAATTTTCAAAATCTTACCATCGGGTAATATAAATCGTATGATAGTAAAATTTCAACTTAAATGTTTTCGATAACTTAAATGATTTACAAATTTAAGTTTCAACACTCAAATGCAAGCGGTTTTCAAAGTAATAATTTGGGTTTTCTTTAAAATAAATGTTTTCTAACCTATGGATGGTCAACTAAGTTTTAAAAGATTTACTTACGGGATTTTAAAAGTAAACTATCGATATTTTTTTATCATGCACTTATCTTTCTAAAATTAATCGAAACTCAATTTTATTCAAAATGTTTTCTTCTGTGGCATGTCAGATTCAGTCATGGCGTATTGACCGGGTTTGGGGTGTTACACTTGGTAGGTAAATTACGAAAATACCCTTAGTGGGTAAATTACGAAAATACCCTTGGTGGGTAAATTACGAAAATACCCTTAGTGGGTAAATTACGAAAATACCTTGGTGGGTAAATTACGAAAATACCCTTGGTGGGTAAATTACAAAATACCCTTGGTGGGTAAATTACAAAATACCCTTGGTGGGTAAATTCTGAAAATACCCTTGGGGGTAAATTCTGAAAATACCCTTGGTGGGTAAATTCTGAAAATACCATTGGTAGGTAAAATTCTTGTTATACCCTTAAAGGTTGGTTAGATTGATTATGTTGTATATTATTATTCGATTATGATGGTAATTTGTTTCATCGTTATTTGATATATGATTGCATACATGTCATCTGCATCCACGAATTGTAATATTATGTATGTTGCATGGGCATATGGGTGATAATGATAAAGGGAAGTGTTACGGTGGTTTTTACCACATTATCAGTGACCTATGCCACATATTATGAATCTGGTGACTCTGTCACATTATCCAGTGGCTATGCCACAATTATAAGCGATGTGCGATTGATTGCAATGACTACCTTTGATGGTGTGTAGCGGATGGAGGGTCGATTTAGTAATCCCACGGTGTGGTTGGCGGTCTGGGTGGTGTGTAGAGGTTGGATACTTAGGTTGGGTGGGTTACATTGCATACATGCTTAATATGTTGTATTTGTATGGGTTGATACATGTTCTTACTATTGGGGTTGTACACCTTTGAGTTTTAGTAAACTCACCCTCTTTTTAAATGTTTCGGTAATCCCTAGTTTGAGGACTTGGGCGAGGTGGACTATGTGGTGGCCATGCCTTTGTTTTCTCGTAAACTTTCGGTTTATTTAAAATTACTTTCTAATTTTGGGATTTTGCAATGTAATAAGGCCTTGGTATTTTATTTGGTTTTAGCTTTTAATTTGGTTCTTGCTTGTTATTAAATGTTTAATAGGATTTTCCTAAAATGTTAATAAACCGTTTCTTATTCAAAATTACTTACACTCGATTTTTCACAACAAATATAGCGAACACGAACTTTTTACTTGAACACCAGGTTTTAAACATTCCTTTCATGTGACATGCAGATCTGGTAAATAACGTTTAGGTAGGGTTTGAATGTTCTGATTTCGTGCACTTTTGATGGATGTCATAATTATTTCATTAGTATTGTTATGGTTTGAATATTTACTATGTTGAAATGCCATGAAGCTGTATGTATGGCGATGGGCGTTGAATAATATGGTAGAACTATTGCATGATATTGCCATGATGTTTTGGATATTTTATAGCTTAATTATTCCTAGGAACTATAGACTTGGACCTTGGTATGTTGATTCTTGCTCGAGATATTTTTGATATTTTGAGCTATTATTTTGGTCATTTTGACTTTAATTTAAAGAGTTAAATGATTCATGTTGATTAGATATTTGTTGGGATGGATTAAATGCTTAGATGTCTTTGTATTTTTGTGGTTTGGAGCATAGGTATCGATATTGAGTTATAAAAACAATACCTCTGTGATATTTCAATGTGCGAAAAGTCAATATTGTAATTTGGCATCGATACCTTACCACGAGAATCGATACTCGAGGTAAAATAATTCATACTTTAATAAGGGTGTCGATAATTTTGAGACTTTGATTTTAAATGAGAAAAAAAATGCTATTTTGGTACCGATTTTCTAATCGATATCGATACTCTATAAGAGAAATATTGATACCTTTGTTACAATATCGATACCTACATACTTATTTAGGAACTTTTGCTAAGTGGCTCTAATGCATGTTTAATTGATATAATAAGTTTGTTTGAAGTATCTTTGAGCATGTTTTAATGTTGTTTTAATGTATGTTGGACTTAAAATTCGCATGAATGCCTTATAATAAGAATGATTTATTAATAACGTGATAAATTTCTATGAGTTTAATGTGTGGCGGTGGTGAAACGACACATTACTCGGACTTAGCTACCGGAATTTGGGTATAGGGTGTTACTTTGAGCTTCTAGCTCACCCGTTTGTTTAATATGCTTCGAGGTTAACTCATGGACTTTGGATCGGAAACATGTGGGAGCTTGGATTGTTTTATCGGTGAATTAAAATATAATGATTTTCATAATTATCTATTTTGGACTTTTGATGTAATATGTTTTTTAGTTGTGTTCTAGTTTTTGTTTAATTTGTTTCGGTAATAGATATTTTTTAACGTGAAACTGCAAAATCACACAAGTTAACAAAATGGATTTGATTTTCAAAACTAAAACTACGAGAATTTTTCGCTACAAATTAAGTAATATCTGAAGCATTTTTTTGTAAATAATTAAATGGTTTTTAATGAATGTTTACCTTAGTTTTGGAAATGATCTATCAACATTAATTTTTCTAAATACGAGTTCGAATTTAATTTACGGGTTGGAAATAGTGTTTTCGGACTTAAGTTTTGAGAATTCTACCAAAATTTAAGTTTTGAAGCGCACAACTAAGTTTGATTAAATCAAAAGTTTTCAAGCGAGATCAAGTTAAGAGCTATTTTGTAAAATAAATAAGTTACGTGCGTAATTTTTCAAAACAACATGTAAGTGTTTTGCTAAAAATATTTTTTTCAGAATTCTTGGTTTCTAAAGCTAGGATTTAACTTCTGGTTTTTAAACAAACTAATGTAATATCTCCAAATTCGGCCATAACGTCTAGACTAGGTTTGGGGTGTTACATAAATCTTAAGCCAAACTTTTTAAAAATACTTCTCCTTAACATTTTTCCACAACACTTTTTAAAAGTACTTTGCAAAAGCAATGCTAAACTAGTTAGTGAAACAAAATATAAAGAAGGTAAAGGATAAGGGATGTTAAAGAAAATGAAATAAAAAGTATGTTGTAAAATACTAGTTTGAGCTAGTGACTAAATTGTAAATATATGAAAATTTTCATAGTCCAAGTGTAAACACTTAAAACATGAGAGGTTAAAGTATAAATATGGAAAAGTTGAAGGGACAATGGTGAAAAATAAATTAAAGATGAAAGAGTCTAGAAAATAAGGAAAATGGATGAATCTGAACTAAATTGGATAAATGAAAATTATGAAGGACTAAATCACAATTTATCAAATTAAGTGATTATTCAAGGATGAAATTTTAAGGATTATAAAGGGCTAAATGGTCAATTAGCATGAAAAGAATTCTAGAGTGTAATGATGACATGAGAGATATTTTAATAATATTTAAAATTAAATAATTAGATAAATGTTATAATATTAATATTTTAATTAGATTTTTGTTAATATTTTATTATGAAAGTGATTGGTTTAAAAGAGAGGAAATATGAAGAGAATTCATCATCTTTTCACATTTCAATGTGAGAGATAGCTAGAGAAGAGAAAAGTTTTATTTTTCTTACAATTTAGTCCTTTGCCATGAAAATCCACCTTTTCATATTGAAAATTTCCTTAGACACCAAAGAGAAAAGATAAAGTAGAGATTCTAGAGAATATGTTCATCAATTTAGAAGCAAAAAAGAGTAGATGAAATGTAAGAAAATGAGAAGAAAAGGGAAGGAAAGTGGTGAAGGTGACGAAGGAAGGAAATGAAGAAGAGAGAAGAAATTCTTGACAAAGGGGTAAGTTTCATACTAAACTTGTATTTCAATAGACTAAGTTAAATATGTTGTAAATGAGGTGTATGAAACATGTATTTTAATTTAAATACTAGAAATAAAAAGTATTTGATAAAGTATAGAGATTTAAAATACTAAATTGGTAAGTAAGAGAAAATGTGATTTGTATTGTGAAAAGTATTGAGATTAAGAAATGAATATGTAATCTACAGATAAACATAAGTGATTAAATTAAATAGTAATCAAAATATGGTGATTATGCATGATTGAATTAAAGATAGTGCAAAGAATAGACACATTCATTAGTTGACTACCCGCCAAGGCTTGAAGGTCTACTTAAAATTTAAATTGGTTTAGGTAAAAGTATTAGGCTCGAAAAATGAGTTTGGGCAAAAAAATTAGGGCCATTTAAAATATTGGTCAAGCTCGAGCTTGAACATTCAAACCTCAAGCTTAACCAGTTTTAAGTTTATGGTTTTTATATTATATATATTATATAATTTAAAACATATTTAAAAAAATAAAATTATATTAAATATATAAAACTAATGTAATGTAAACATTAAAATAGTGTTAAAATGACTATATAAAAATTTCAATAATAAAAATGTATAAAATTATTAAATATTAAAATAATATAAAATAAATATTTTTAAAATAATTAAAAATAATATGGGAACCTAAAATGGGCTTGGGTTAAGTCTTTTTGCAAATATAAGCGAGTTTGGGCAATCGGTAGAGCTTGAACAAGCATAAATTTTATTAATATCATGCTTAGGCTGACCCAACCCACAAGCACCTCTAGTAAAGAACCATGGAAAGGAAAATATTTCCATTAAAACAATTTGGACACCAATTTAACACCTAACCCGTCTTCGTCGTCGGATTAGGGTTCTGAGCATTCTTGTATAATCGAGAAAACATTTAACGTCATAACATTTAAATAAATTAAACATATTATAAACCATTCAATCATATCGTTTTGTCCCTAAATCGAGCCTTGAGGCCCTAAAAGTAACTTAGAAGTGATTCGAGACTAATTTGAAACAAAGCAGAATTTTAAGAAAAAGTTACAAAATTGGAAAATAGGGTCACAATTTGTACAACATAGCCAAGTAGGTAACATTTGAATAAGGGACACATAGCAAGAGTCCCAGCTCGTGTCCTCACCCGTAACTTCTTGAGTAGGGCTACAGGCTCTGCTGCGAGCCATATTCTTGTTTGAGTTGCCACATACACCATTAATGTCAGTCGTGTGTTAGGCCGTGTAACTATTGACTTGAAACATTAAAATTTTACAAGAGACACACGGCCGTGTCGTCAAGCCATGTGTGTCACACGGTCGTGTGACAGCCCGTGTCCCAAGCTGTAGGGACCCAAAAATTTATCTAAAATCAAGCCATTTCAAGTCCAATTCATACCTAACCATTCAAAACATTTGGGCACACATTCAAGGGGTTCAGACATCATTCAAGGGGTTCAAACATCATTCAAACACACATAAACATGCCATTTCAAACATCCTAAATCACCTAACCAATATGTTATTCAAAGACATCATAATTGTATCAAACATTAAGAATCAAACCAAAACAATTTGACCTTATCTCAAACACACAACCTAGTTCACTTAACTACCATACATGACCATTTGCAAGCCATGAAAACATACCAAAAGAACCTTATTTACAAGCACTTAAAAGTGACTAATATGACATAACTTGTTGAGGCATTAAAGTGCACCAAACCAACATAACCTCAAAAGCTTAAACATACCAAAAATACATTACAAAGATCCTATACATGCCATTATTAGCCTTGGAAAAATACACAAAATCTACTCAAATGATTGTTGGATAGTGTGATAGGTCTTGACGAGCTTCCAACCGATTGAGCTTTTGATAATCTATAAGGAAAGTAACTCGTAAGCAGCAGTGCTTAGTAAGTTTGTATAAACTTTAAACATAACATATCATTTCATTAATACAACTCATAGATTAGGCATAAATCATTACCAATACCATAGGCTTAGTATAAGCCTATACAACATTGTTAAACTCACAAGTTGGTACACTTGTTCATGGTACAAATGAATTCATCCATAAGCAGATTTACATATGCAAATACATCATTTAGTTCATATGTAACACCCCTAACCAGTACCCGTTGCCGGATTTGAGTTATGAGGCATTACCTAACTATACATAAATCATTGCATGCATTCATTGAAATTCATTTTTTTTATTTTAGCAACACTAACATGAATTTATTTGCGTATCCCATTGGATCTAAATTGTCTACAAAGTACTTGCATTTCATAACTATAAAATTTTTGCCACTCAGTTTACATGTATTGAAATAAACTAGTAATTTCGAGTAAGTATAACTATATTGAAATTTTTTTATCTAATGTAAACATGAACTCTCAAATTTATAATTTGAACAATAATCCTATGTCTTTTCTTGACTTATGAATATAATTAATTATTATAAGCGTGCAATATCTGATGAAATTTGACCAAAAGAAATATGCAAGATCTCACATTACAACTCCCTCTTGAGTTAAATAATTTACATCACATTCAATTCACAAATCAATGATCAAAATCTACTTGACCTAATATACAATACCCCATTGCGAATATATAACATGAAATCAACTTGACTATGTCACAGAATTCTATGTCAATAGTATAAACATCAAATTTCATTCATTAATCATATTACCAAATTAATATTCTACATGCTTTAACCTATAAACACCCATGACTTCACCTAATAGCTAAACACATTATCAAATACCACACCATATATATATATATATATATACATCTAGGCTATTCGATTCCTCTTCAATCATGAACTACGCTATAAACACAATCATACATCCATAATACTATCCATAAGCCATTACCATGTAAAACTTAATTTATCTAAAGTAACTAAGCCTTTTTTGCAAGGCTATATTATAGTTATGTACAATCACCCAAAATCCCATAGTTAACACTTAAGTCTAACCTATACATGCCTTTCAAATAGAACTAAGTTAGGTATACCAAAAGTTTTGATAGTGCGATCGACTTCTTGGATGATCCTTGAGTCCGTAGCTTGAACCAAAAATCTATAAAATAGAAGTAGACAAGAACACACACAGTAAGCTTGCTAGCTTAGTAAGTCGTAAGCAATAGATAATACAACAATCGAACACTTGAACATTTTTAATCAATAAATTTAGGACATTGGATATGAACATTTCAATATGCAATTGAAACAAGACCGAATACTAGTAGTATATTAACTCAAATAATTATACTTCATTACCATCAACTTTGTATCTCGTCAAGTACCAAGTGCATATATTACATGAAACACATGTTTAGAATCATATAAATACAACATTCATATCAATTACATTATTACACTAAAATTTTGTTATATAATATTCATACACATCGATTATAAGCTAAATTTCACATCACACCTTTCTTATCATATTATTTCAACTCAAGTAATATTAAACACAACTTACCTTACGTTTGATGAATTCAAAAGGGACTTATGCTTACAGGTTTTAACTCAATACATTAACTATGTTACACCTCGAGCAATTTATGGTTCCTTCGTTTAAAAGTATCATCGGCATTAAGCACGCTGAGCATAAAAGCGAATATATCACCGGCACTAAGCACCGCTAAACGAAGCCGAATATGTCACCGGCACTAAGCACGCTGAGCAAAACGCGAATATGTCATCGGCACTAAGCACGCTGAGCATGAATCCTGAATATGTCCATGGGCACTAAGCACGCTTTTGAGCACGAAGCTGAATATGTCACGATACTAAGCACCTGCTGAACACGAATCCCGAATATGTCACTGCACTAAGCACGCTGAGGCACGAAGCTCGAATATCAACACATTCAACCTTTCGACACACATTAATTAGTACTAAAATATCAACCATCTCATATTCTTTATTTTACTTTCATCCATTAATCCAAACATACATATTCACATTACATTAATCAAATTAAATTCACTACAAACTCATAATCCATATTTGGCCAACATGTATATTTATACTTTAGATTTCCAAATTTCATCATATTTTATGTTCATAAATAATTATTTGGCATATACTTGCTTAAAGACTTACCTCGACTATCGACGGACAATGTGAAAGGCTATTCGACAACTTTCGCCTTTCCCCGATCCAAATCCGTTCTTCTTTGTTCTTGATCTAAACACATTAAAATTGAGCTCATTCAAGTACATTTCATCTCAATTTAGTCCCTAAGCACATAAATAGGCAAATTACCATTTTACCCCTAGAGTTTCACTTTTTTACAATTTAGTCCTAATTGCACAAAACACAAAATACACAAAATTTCCTATAACACTCAAGGGCTGAATGTTCATAGGGATTATACAAGTCTATATTTTCATTTATTTCATGTTTTAGTCCTTTAAGAATTTATTTTTTCAAATTAGTCCCAACACTTAATTTCACCAAAACTTCTAATTCTAAAATGATGATTTAACACATGCTATTCATAATCTACTATCAAACATTACATGCCATGCATATACAACCATAGCCAGAATCTTAATGTGCCATAATCTCAAAAATTAATACATGGGTTGTATAGCATTCAAAGTAACAATTCCAAAAATGTAAAAATTATAAAATACTAAGCAAAATACATACCCTAAATTAAGCCCCAAGTTGCCGAAATTTAAGCTTCAACAATGGAGTTTTTCTTCCTCCCACATTCGGCCAAGAAGAAGAACAAGGTATGTTCTCTTTCTTCCCACTTTGTTTCATTATTTTATGCCTTAAAAATTAAAAGTAATATTGTTTATTCATTACCTAAAAAAAACATATTATTATAAAACAAAATTTTAATCTTATTTCTCATATATGCCGTCCACTATCTAAAGAAATGGGCTAATTGTCCTTTTAGGACATCCACTTTAAAAGCTACAATCAAAAGGTACATTTCACTTTAGTATGCCACTTTTACTCTTTATACTCGATCAAGTCCTTTTATCAAATTAAGCACTTAAACAATAAAATTTTTCTGAAACTTTCACACACATTAATTCACATATAATAAACACACAATATAATATTTAAAAATTTATGGGACTGGATTCATGGTCCCAAAACCACCATTCAATTAGAGTCAATTTGATTCTGTGACAACTCTCCCCCTAAGGATTTTCGTCCCGAAAATCTTCTAATGAAACAAAGTTGGATATTGTTGCCTCATTGAATCCTCGGGCTCCCACCTAGCCTCTTCAACTCCGTGCCGATTCCATAGTACTTTTACTAATGGAATTCTTTTATTTCTTAATTCTTTCATTTCCAGAGTTAAAATCTGATTGGTTCTTCCTCATACGTCATATCGAGTTGGATTTCAATCTCGGATGGAGCAATCACATGTAGCCGGATCGATCTGTATCTCGAACATCGAAACATGAAATACATCGTGTATCTTTTCTAATTCAAAGGTAACCTCAATCTATAAATAACAGAGCCCAATCGTTCGATGACTTCATACGGTCAGGTGAATCTCCGGACTCAACTTGCCTTCCGGCCAAAAGCGGAGTACTTTCTTCCACGGAGAAACCTTTAAAAATACTCGATCTCTGACCTGAAATTCAATGTCTTTACGTTTTAAATCAGCATAAGACTTTTGATGATCCGAAGCAGCTTTCAAATTGTCTCTAATAATAGCTACTTTACATTACATTTCTTTAATCAAATCAACCCGTGTATCTTATTCTCGGTGAGCTCATCGATTATAACGGTGTTTGACACTTTCGCCGTACAAGGCTTCATAGGCGCCATTTTGATACTAGATTGAAAAGCGTTATTATAGGCAAATTCAATCGAGGTAAGTATCTTTCCCACGTACCTTCAAACTCAAGAACGCAACATCTCAACATGTCCTCAAGTATCAGAATAGTTCGTTCAGGATTGACCAATCGTCTGTGGATGAAAGTACGTACTAAAGTAAAGTTTAGTACCTAAAGCATCTTGCAACTTCTTCCAAAATCGTGATGTGAATCTCGGATCTCATGCGAAATAATGGAACTCGGTACACCATGCAACCTCACAACTGTGATATATACATTCAACAAGTTTATCAAGTGAATAGTCCGTTCGAATCGGTACAAAATGAGTCGATTTGGTCAATCAATCTACTATAACCCATCGCATCTTTCTTGCTTTCGGTGTCATAGGCAAACCGGATACAAAATCCATAGTGATTCTATCCCATTTCCATTCGGTATCATGATCGGTTGAAGCAACCCGTAGGCACTTGATGCTCGGCTTTTACTTGTTGACAAATTAAACACTTTGTCACAAATTCGGATATATCCCGCTTCATGCCAAAGCCACCAATAGAGCTGTTTCAAATCGTTATACATTTTATTGCTACCGGATGTATTGATAATCGACCACTATGAGCCTCGCTTCAGTTATCTCGAATCAAATCTGAGTTCTTGAAACACACATTCGGTTTTAAAGTTCAAGCAGTCATTAGCATCGATTTGAAACTACGATCCGCATCTTTTCTGCTTGAATTCGCTAGCAATCAAATCCTTGTCGACTTTCTCATGCATCACAAATTTGCTGAATAAACATCGGTCTTGCTTGTAACTCGGCTATGATCTAACCATCACGAGACATAACCATACATGCGTTCATCGCATGAAGAGCAAACAATGATTTTTGACTTAGCGCATACGCAACAACGTTGGCTTTTCTCGGATGGTAGTCAATCATCAATTCATAGTCTTTCAATAGTTCTAACCATCTGCGTTGTCTCAAGTTCAAATCTTTACGAGTCATCAAATACTTTAGGCTTTTATGATCGAATAAACGTGACATTTCTTGCCAAATAAATAATGACGCCAAATTTTCAATGCAAAGACAATAGTTGCTAATTCCGGATCGTGAGTCGGATAATTTCTTCGGTGTGGCTTTAGTTGCCTCGGCGTGGGCTATAACTTTACCTTCTTGCATCAAAACACAACCCAATCCATTCGAGAGAAGCATCACTAAAAATGACAAATTCTTTACGGATTTAGTTTGAGCTAACCTGGAGCTTGGTCAAAAGGGCTTTCAATTGCTTGAAACTTTTACGGCACTTTTCCGACCACTCAAACTTGACATCTTTCTGTAATAGCTTTGTCAAAGGTGTAGCTATCACGAAAAAACTTTTACAAACCGTCATGTAGTATCTGCCAAGACCTAGGAAGCTTCGAATCTCGGAACATTCTTTGGTGGTTTCCAATCGAGTATAACCGCTATTTTGTTTGGATCCACCGAATACGATCTTTGAAACAACATGACCCAAGAAGTCGACTTCATTTATCCGAACTCACATTTACTAAACTTTGCATACAAGGCTGATGATCTCGCAAAGTTTATAGCACTAATCTCAAATGCTAAGCATGCTTTCGGTTTTATCTTTGGAGTAGATTAGTATATCATCAATAAACACTACTACAAACCGATCCGAAGCGTCTAAAGACCAGATTCATTAGATCCATAAAATAGCAGGTGCATTAGTGAGTCCAAAAGGCATAACCAAAAATTCAAAATGTCCGTATCTCGTCCGGAATGCAATCTTTGGCACATCTGTGTCTCGACTCATAGCGATAATAATAACGATCTCAAATCTATCTTCGAAAACAGAAGCCCTTTCAAGCCGATCAAACAAATCATCAATACGTGGTAGCGAATACTTATTCTTTATAGTTACTTTATTCAGTTGCCGATAATCAATACACATTCGCATCGTTCCATCTTTCTTTTTCACAAAAAGAACCGGTACACCCCAAGGAAAGAAGGTCGATCGTGCAAAGCCCTATCCGTTAACTCTTGCAATTGTGCTTTCAACTCTTTTAAATTAGTAGGTGCCATACGATCAGAGCTATCGAGATCGGAGTTGTCCCGATACTAATTCAATTCCAAACTCAATCTCTCCGTCTGGTGGTAAGCAGATAATTCTTGAAACACGTGCAGGTATTCACACACAAGCTGATGCAATTCAATCTATTTTTCGGCTACTTTATTATCCAAAGACATACGCCAAATAAGCCGCATCCTCTTTTCACATACACGTAGGCTAACATCGAGGTTATTACGGTAGGCAACCCACTCACATCATTAGTTTCAACCAGATAATCTCACCGTTTTGGCATCTCAATTCAATAATCTTTCTTTTACAATTCACCTTGCATCATACAAAGTTAACCTGGTCTATTCCGAATTATATCAAACTCGTCAAAAGGTAATAACATCAAATCAAGCTGGAAGCAAGAATCCCGAATCATCAATGGGCAACCTTTACCTACTTTATTAACCATTACACAACGACCCAAAGGATGGACACACGGATCGTAAACTCAGTAGACTCAACAGGTAGAGTTTTTTTGGATACTAAGGTTTCACACATATGAATGAGTTGAATCAGGATCAATCAACGCGATCCGAGTAGTATCATAAAGTATGAAAGTACCGTTAATAACATTTGCGAAGAAGCATCCTCTCGGCTCAAATGTCGGCATAAAATATGTAAATGGTGCTTGGGCCTCGATCGAACTCTGATGTCTTTCATCCTCTCTCGATCGCCACCTACATTCTTTGAAATGTTTGGGTGGTCGCCCCGTCTAGCGTCTTTGCTTTCGATTTAGTGTTACGAACCGTATTCATTACATTAACATTGGGCACTCTCGAATAAAATGGTCCGGCGATCCACATTTAAAGCGGGACCGATCACGAACCCTACAACTTCGAATGCCATTTCCGCAATGTTTACACTCGACCGATCTGTAGAACATTACCAACACTAGCCATCGAAGTGGCTCGGTAACTCCACGGAGGTCGATCATGTCTAGGTAAGTCTGAAGTAGCTTTATGTCGGTTAGAGTCATCTCGAATTTCTTAGGCACCGAATGGTAAGTCTTACTCGTTGATCTCTTACGGTATCTCTAGCTTCTATTTCACTTTTCTTTTCTCTTTTCGAGCTCTTGACTTTACAAGCTACATCGACTAGTGCCACAAACTCTTTGATTTCAAGAATGCCGACCAGCAACTTTATATCTTTATTGAGACAGTCTTCAAATCTTTTGCACATAATGGCTTTAGTAGAAACACACTCTAGCATATCCGCTAAGTCGACAAATTTTGTTCATATTCTATCACGATCATTCGCCTGTTTCGATTCAAGAAATTCTTTTCATTTTTGATCGATGAATCTTTGGCTAATGTATTTCTTCTGAACTCGATCGAAAGAAATCCCAAGTCACTTTTCTTTTGGGACTCACGATACTAGTGTATTCCACCGGTGATATGCAGGTGTCGAAGTAATGATATATAGCACATTTCAAGCATTCTTACGAGTATGTGGATAATTCATCAAGTACCGAATAATGTTATCGAGCCACAACACACCTCGCTCGCATCATCATCGTCATTAGCCTTAAATTCTTTGGCCCCATGTTTCTGATTTTATCAGCGGAGGCCTACTAGATCTCATCGGATCTATCGATGCGAGTCTTTGAAGGTACAGGAGTTGGATTATTCGAGGTGGAGTTTGTTGTACAGCGGGTTATTCCTAATAAAATGGGTAAACCATTCATTCATCATCGGTAGAAGGCTTGTTTAGCCTCCCCTCGTAGCTATTCGGCTGGTCGAGAGTCTACTGGCGCTGATCCGTGTGCACGGTCAGGCACTACGCTCTCTACATCATCCGCTACAACTCTATCGGGATCAAGATCCATTGCTATAATAAACACAGTTCGAAATGTCAGAAGTCACCACACTATCAATTATACAATTAAAGGCATGTATAGCTAGACTCTCCGCAGCTCACGGTAGTCCTAGAATCGACTAAATCGTAGCTCGATACCAATTAAATGTAACACCCCTAACCAATTACCCGTCACGGATTTGAGTTATGAGGCATTACCTAACTATACATAAATCATTGCATGCATTCATTGAAATTCATTCTTTTATTTTAGCGCTAACATGAATTTATTTATATCCCATTGGATATAAATTGTCTACAAAGTACTTCCATTTCATAACTATAAAATTTTGCCACTCGGTTCACATGTATTGAAATAAACTAGTAATTCGAGTAAGTATAACTATATTGAAATTTTTTTATATAATGTAAACATGAACTCAAATTTCAATAATCCTATGTCTTTTCTTGACTTATGAATATAATTAATTATTATAAGCGTGCAATATAAAGAAATTTGACCAATAGAAATATGCATGATCTCACATTACAACTCCCTACTTGAGTTAAATAATTTACATCACATTCAATTCACAAATCAATGATCAAAATCTACTTGACCTAATATACAATACCCATTGCCGAATATATAACATGAAATCAACTTGACTATGTCACGAATTCTATGTCAATAGTAAAAACATCAAATTTCATTCATTAATCATATTACCAAATTAATATTCTACATGCTTTAACCTATAAACACCCATGACTTCACCTAATAGCTAAACACATTATCAAATACCACACCATATATATATATATATATATATATATACATCTAGGCTATTGATTCCTCTTCAATCATGAACTAAGCTATAAACACAATCATACATCCATAATACTATCACGCAAGCCATTACCATGTAAAACTTAATCTATCTAAAGTAACTAAGCCTTTTACATGAGGCTATATTATAGTTATGTACAATCACCCAAAATCCCATAGTTAACACTTAAGTCTAACCTATACATGCCTTTCAAATAGAATTAAGTTAGGTATACCAAAAGATTTGATAGTGCAATCGACTTCTTGGATGATCCTTGAGCCGTAGCTTAAACTAAAAATCTATAAAATAGAAGTAGACAAGAACACACACGAAGGCTTGCTAGCTTAGTAAGTTGTAAGCAATAGATAATACAACAATGAACACTTGAACATTTTAATCAATAAATTTAGGACATTGGATATGAACATTTCAATATGCAATTGAAACAAGATCGAATACTAGTAGTATATTAACTCAAATAATTATACTTCAGCATCATCAGCATGCATCTCATCAAGTACCAAGTGCATATATTACATGAAACACATGTTTAGAATCATATAAATACAACATTCATATCAATTACATTATTACACTAAAATTTTGTTATATAATATTCATACACATCGATTATAAGCTAAATTTCACATCACACCTTTCTTATCATATTATTTCAACTCAAGTAATATTAAACACAACTTACCTTACTTTTGATGAATTCAAAAGGGACTTATGCTTACTTGAGTTTTTGTAACACCCCAAACTTGGCCCATGAGTCTCCGAGGATCTCGGTATGTTACTTGGGTAAAATATTTTGGGCCAATTTGAAAGTTTGGAGAAAGTTTGATAAAATTTGGTTAAGGTATTAAAATGGGGTTTGAAAACTCAGTTGGGCCTTTTATAAATACAGTTGGGCTTTATAAACCCTTTTGAAAACATTTGATCATGTACATTTTAAAAATCATCAAGTTGTAGTAGACTAAGTTTATTTTTGGTTACCCGATGGTAACGTCTTTGAAAACTCGTAAAAGTTATTAAGTTGGAAAGGTTACTTTTACCTGTTTACTTTAACATTTGTAAATTTCATTTGTAATACCTTATAAGTAAAATAAAAATAAAATAAACATCCAAAATAATAATAGCGGCCTTATTACATCCCAAATTAAAAATACTTAGGAAATAAAATAATTAACAACGAAAATAAATTTAACTCAACAATAAGCATGGTGGCCTCGAGTCCTCTCAGACTCCATCTCCGATCTACTCATCCGCAAAATGTTAAGGGAAAGGGTGAGTCACCAAGACGATGTGTAAATCCCCTACCCAGATAGCACTCATACACAAGATATTAATTAACATGCAAATATGCAACCCAACCTAGCCATCCATACTCCTCAACTACCCCCAGGTGGTCAAAACCACCGATGACTTAGAGTCACAATTTAAATGATGGGGCCAACCCATCGTGTGGTCAAAACCACCGATGACCATAGGTCACAAATAATCAAGTGTGGTCAAAACCCTTTGGTGGTACCAAACCACTTTGGGACTTAGTCACAAATAATCAATCGATGTGATCAAAACCACCGATGACCATAGGTCCATGAAATAATCGATGGGGCCAACCCATCTTGTGGTCAAACCACCGACGACAGTCCATAATTCATCCTCCTCCTATCATCAATCCCACCATCACATGCTTTTATACCAATTTTCATAAATCATATCGTAGCATTTAATCATCATGTGATGGCATGCAAATCATATATCAAAAAATCACAGTTAGGGGACTTACCGGAATCCATGTTTAAGCCCACAAGCATATCATAGATCACTACCAAAATTTATTACATAAGACAATAATATAGCAAGTTTATTAATAAAGTGTGTAAAGAGTTTACACACTGCTTCTCTCGAAATTCCTAGATCCCGAAGATCCAGATCTACAACACTCTAGATCTTGCCCTATAATCGACTAAACATTATCGTTAGTACCAAAAGCCTATTCGGCCAAACCCAATTCATACCAAGGGTTCTTTATGATTACCTTGAATGGATTTGATTTCCAATCAAATCCGAAGCCTAAATTAGTATCTAAATCCATGGCAATACGTGAGTTTCTTGATTTAATCATAAACTTTTTTATTGAAAGGCCCTTTGGTCAATGTGCTTACCAACTCACCTTGGAAAATAAATCCCGAAGCTTCCTTACTTATTGAAAATTGGCAGCACCTCTTAATGTTGTGAGAGGGGTTCGCTACCCTTTTAGAAGAGAAAGGAACCGAAAATAGCACCCTTTTCCTTAAGGGATTCGCCAAACTCAAATGGAGGGGTGGAATTTTCTTCTCAAGAAAAGAGGTTGTTTCGGCTAAAGGAAGCAAGAAAAGCTGGAAATTTTGAACAATTTTTGGCTATAGTTTAAGGAGATTCGGCCTGAAGAAGAGAAAAAAAAAAAAAAGAGTTCTTTGGAGTTTTGACACTTCTTTCTTTGCCAAAACAGATGGACAGCCCCAGGATCTCCAATTTTGGCAAACACTCCCCTATTTTGTGATAATTTCCAACCACTAATTATCCAAGATAAAGCAAGGTTTTTATCTTCCAATTAATCTCTTAATCTTCTCTAAACAATATAATAGCAAATAAACTACTTACAATCACCCCTTCGACCCGAATATGTGCAAAAAAGCTTATCCTTATCAAAATTTGAGTCCAAATTCATGCCATCACTCTCCTTCACGCCAGCAATAAAGAAGAAAAAAATAAAATCAAAGTGTTGCTTCTTTGATTCGAACCGGCAAATCTCCTAAAGCAGCAGAAGCAATTTCCTTTAAGCGCCCCAAACCAATTCTCCCAATTGACTTTCATGTCAATTTACCCCGCCATTTAAATATAAAGCCTTATACAGAGCCTTTTCTCTTGTAGCGTAAAGCCCAAAAATAAAATCCCTTTGCGTTAAATCACGACTCGAACACGAGTCCCTTTTGCCAAAGCCCCTTTAAGTGGCGCCAAACCCCTCCACCTCCTCGACTTTCATGTCCGATCCTTACCGAAATTTATTTAAAGCCTTCCTTACTTGGGCCCTTCCTTTAACGCCCAAAAGGAAAAACATTTCTCCTTGTTCAGCTAGAGACTCAAACCCAAGACCTCTTGCAACCCTTAGGTAGCACCAAGCCAATTGTACCAAGCCCTTTCTTTTTGTTATATTTCGCCCAAGATTTTATTTAGTTCTATCTCACTTAGCTCCTTTCTTTTAAGTACTTATTAAAGAGATTTTTAATTTCAAATCGACCCTAAATAGGGTTATTTTTAGACCCTAAATCATGCCAAATAAAAGTCATATTATTTATTTCTTTTAACACATGAGAAATTTATTTAAATTTTAACAACCCCTAATTTAGGTGTTACAATTCTACCCCTTAAAAATAATTTTGTCCTCTAAATTACTTACTAGCGAATAGTCATACATCTTAACTCACCGTCTACGCTTATGCTGCACATCTGATCTTAATAGAACTATCTTACTTCCTAGGTACAATCTCTAAGTTCACAACCAAGGTTTCGTGCACTTCCTAGTAAAACAAGAAAACTCTACAATAATCAAAGCAATTAAGGGTATTCCGAAGTAAGAACATACCCGTTGTCACATCCGCACATCCTCCTCCTCGCGACGCAACCGCATAAACCAACCTTGGTTGCCTCGCCTCGCACCTTCAAAGACTCGACCACGCCTGTTACCATTTCCATTACCCTAGCCGCACCTCGACCCCTCCGTGGTTGTTGGTTATCCCTTCGTTCGTGCACAATCCCGACCTTCCGTTCTCAACCTACGCCTTCTTAGGGAGTCTCTAACTCGATGCTCCATAGACCCACATTCAAAGCATCCACGATTACCATTCCAACACTCCCCCTTGTGAAACTTGCCACACTTATCACACAGTGGCGGCCATTGAGGATTAGCAGCAGCAGCAGGCCTAGCAGTTTGATCCGACCCACCAAACTTTGACCTCTTTTGCTGATTACCAGAGAACTCGATGGTTCGAGCCTCTTCTTCCAATTCGATCTTGGTTCCGTTAACGACTGCTTACTCCTCAAAGAACTTTAGACTTCTCCACAAGAATAGCAAACTCTCATTCCTATTGTGGAGCTATCATCATTCTCAGCTCATCTATAAGCCCATCTTGAACTCGACAAACGCTCATGCTCGGTACCCACAATACCACGAGCATATCTACTCAATCGGAGGAACTCGCCTCATACTCACCACTGCCTTATTTCCTTGGATCAGTTCAAGAAAGCCTTCCTCCGAGCGTCTACATAGCTAGTTCCATATACTTCCTTTGGTAGGCTTCCTAAGAATTCCCAAGTAAGGTTTTCTACCACCATTCCATCCCTTACGGTGAGCCACCACCGATAGGACTCATCCCAAAGCGTAGAAATGATACCCTTTAACTTCTTCCTCGGGGTGAAATCTAAGTCACCCATAATCCTTTCCGTGGACTCTAACCAATATTCTCACGACTAGGTGCCACTCCGAAACTCCTCTAAATATTCGCCGTCATAGCCCGAGTCGTTCACCACAGACTTACGGTGTTCTGCTGCATGCACCTCAGAACTTCGTTCTAACACTCGTAGCACCGCTGGGATACTACATCGTTACCACCGTCACCGATCCTCAAACTCGCCATACGACGATCCGGCATCTCATTTTTGGACCCATGACCAGACCTCGTGGGCTCCGGCGAGGTCATCTACACTCTACCACGCCACGGGTGGACGCCCACGACCTCTTGAACTCATTCTAACGATCATGTTTATCTGCTTAAGAATTTTATGCATTAGTATTTCACTTGGTTATCCGCGAAGATATTTTATGATAGGAGTTTTAGGAGTGGTTCTTTTGTAATCATACAAACACACGTCTTTCATTTATTCAATCAAAGAGCGTTGTTGATTTTATGGTGATTGTTTTCCACTACCGGGGTATTTTGTAATTTGTCCTATGGGGTATTTTCGTAATTTTTTACAAATCTGTTCTCGATGATTTTGTCAAAATTATTTTAAAACTCTTAATTTCCGGGTATTTTGAAAAATTTTGAAATTCAGGGTCTTCGTGATTTTGAAACTTCGGTGCTTTGGTAATTTTCCACAAATCGGTAAGTTTGTAAAATTTGATAAATCATGGATGTTTCAAAAGTTGTAAAACTTTGGGAGTTCTTTTTAGAATTGTATTTTCCAAAATAATGATGTTGCAAAATTTTGAAAACCAAGGTCATTTTGGTAATTTTATGTTAGGCAATTTTGTAATTTTCTAAAATCATGATGTTTTCGATATTTTGTAAAGTAAGGTTTTGGGCATTTTTATGTAGAGAGAAATAGAAGAAGAATAAAAGATAATGATGAAGGTGATTTCAAAAGAAAAGAGATAGGTTTAAGGACCTATGCACATTCGGCCAAGAGGGAAAAATTGAAGAAAAATGGTTCTTTGAACTTTGGTAGTTTCGGCAATGAGGGAAAGAGAAAAGAAGAAAATGTTTTCCAATCTTTTGATGCTTTAGACTAAAGAGAACAAAAATTTGAGAGAAAAGGAACTTTAGCCAAAATGGTCAAAATGAGAACCAAAACAAAGTAAAGCTTTTTACCTAATGTTATTAGCAAAATTTGGCTAGGAGGAGAGCTCTTGGAGAATTGAGAAAAGATGCACAAAAATGCAAGACTTTTTGGCCAACTTTCACCCCCTAACCCAAGTCAAATTCGGCCAACTAGCTTGCCAACATTATCCCCCTTTTTCCTCCATGTTTCTTCCCCATCAACCCTTAAATTGCTATCACAATTAACTATCCCCTTTAGCCCCTAAAACCTACTAGATTCATGGTCAAATGAACATAAAAAAGTTTCCAAGACAAAGCCCTTACTTCAAGCCTTTTGTCCCCCTCATCTTATCATCCTTTCATGATTCCATACCATAAGTTTTAGCTTACCTTTTTCATATAGTCAAATAACCAAAATTAAAAAGATGCTTATCCATTCTAGAAGAGTCTTGGCCGACACTATAGGGAAGGAAACAAAAAAAAAATCCTCCCATTTGCTAGCTAGGGGATTCGAACCTCTCCCCTCAAGCACTCATCCATGCATCCTAACCACCTTGCCAATTACTCATCTTATGCTTAAAACCTCTTGTCATTATTTCTTAAAGCCTATCATGCTTAGCTCCATCTTATTCACTTAATTAATGAAGTTCAAAAATAACTTCCAAAATACACTCAATCATAATTAAGCATGCAACATCATTCAATTAAGTAAAGATGCATAACCCCTAATTATCAGGATGTTACAAAACCTCTGCTACTCTTCTCTTCTCATTCAACACTTTAGCTGAATACTTCTTGCCATAATCTCCTTGGTTGCTGAAACCTATTTTCCCTTCTCTGGTTCTCAAAGCCGAAATCTTAACCCATAATCAGCCTTTGCCGAATCTTACTAGAGGGTGATCGAGTTTATCAAGAAGGGCGGTGGCGACTCAATTGGTTTTCGGGATTCATTGGTAGGTGGACTAGATCTTGAGCCTCGGGATTTGTAGATCTAGGTAAGAGCCTTCGCTTTAAGTAATGTGCTACTCTTTTAAATTTAATCTTGTTGCTTTAACCCGATTTAGTGACCAAGATTATTATGGACTCGAATGCCGATAGCGTTAGGAGGGTTGGATCGGTGAACCCACCCCTAAGTTCAAGAAGCGGCGATGTCGGGTGAGGATTGGCCATGGGTTGTAGGCCGACCTCGAAGCAGAAAGTAGGCGGATAGCGGTAGTGTCGGTTAATGACGTTGTCGACGAGAAAGCGTAGTGTTACGAGTAATCAGGTGTGTAGCTCTTACACACTTTCTCTGTTTAATATGCTATTTGTTATGTGTTGATAAAAGCGGTATAATGGCTGAGATCACAAATTACAATGTGGGTAAAAGCAAGGATGCCGGTAAGTTCTCGTGGTCGCAAAGCGTTAGTTGCATATATTGGAATCTGTCAGTGCCATGTTATTTTACATCTGTTATTCTGTATGTTAAGCATGATAATACTTAGTGGCAAACATGCACATGAGAAATGGGTGATGAGAGGAGGGGGAAGGAATATTTTCAGACTGTCACCAGTGGTTCACATTGGGTTGGCCCCGCTTACTATGATATTGTGACTAAGTCTCAATGGTTTGGAACACCAGTGGTTAGGTACCACATATCTATATTTCTGTGACTCGTCCCAGTGGTTTGGTACCACAGTGGGTTGGCCCCACATATCGAGATAAGGGATCGTCACCAGTGGTTAGGTACCACACAGTGGGTTGGCCCCACTAATGATTATTTATGACTTCGGTCACCAGTGGTTAGGTACCACCAGTGGCTAGGAGCCACAAGGGGTAGAATTGGGAGTTCGGTTGGATAGGTTGGATGGGTTACAAGACATACATATTGACATATGTAATCGTAAAAGTTTAATGCCTTCGGGACGGGGATTTACACACTGAGTCTTGGTGACTCACCCCTTCCATTCTCATTTTGCAGGTAATTCCTAGACCGTGGATGTGGAGCTGGGAGGACACGACTCAAGATTACGTTTCTTTTATTTTAAATGGTTATTTCAGATTTATTTTATTTTAAATTTGGGTTATCCGTTATGTAATAAGGCCACTTAGGTTTTTTTTTTTCTTTGGGACTATTCTTTTGGTGGAATTTCTTTATAATTTTGTTTAATTACTGAAAGCATGCCTGGTAAGTTAAATGGACATTTTCAAAACTAAATAAACCTTCGGATTTTTCTTAATTTTACCATCGAATGGCGATTAACTTGTAATAACAACGCGGCCACTCTAATTTCTTGAGACTATGGGTTAAAATGTTTTCCGGTTTACACAATATATACGGGGTTCTCCCGAAAAAGCAAAGGTCTACTTTCTAACTTGAGTCGACAAACGGGTTTTCAAATGGTTTCTTCCTTGTAACATACCAGATTCGATCGTAGCGTTTTGACCGGGTTTGGGGTGTTACAACCCAAGCCATAAATCTCTATAGAATTTCAAGAAAAACACCCAAAACACCATTGATTTTGTCATCTCTCATGTTTGTGTGTTTTCTGGATTTTCAACCAAAAGATAATTTTCTTCCATCGAAGGTAACAATTTGATTCCTTATTAGTTTTTTATGTCATCTAGTCTTTTAAATAGAGTTTTTAGCCATTAGATCACATGTTTCAAATAAAAGCCAAAAATTGAGTCGTTAATGGTGGATTTTGGGATTTTGAAAAAAATATGGTTTCAAAGTGTTTTCCAATTAGTTTAGATGTGGTTTGAAGGTTTCTAAATTTACTTTAAAGTTTTGTTAAGGATTTCTAAGGATTTAATGAATTTTCGTGAAAAGTGCCATAACATGTCGAAAAATTAGTTTTGCTTAGTTTAAAGGTTGAGAATCTATCGTAGGTGAATTATTAGATGAATGAAGTTAGTTTTAGGCAAAAAGATTAAGTATAGACTAATATATTTGAAATTTAAGTTTGCTATATCGAAGGTTTCGATTACAGGAGAATTTAGCATAGGCTTGTGTTTTGATTGTTTAAAGTGAGTCTTTGGCTTCAAAATCGATAGGACCTTCAACGAGTAAAGATAAAGGTAAGGAAAAGCTAGTTTAAACTTTCGTCGATTAGGAAAAAATGTGAATGGTGAGTGTTTGGAATTGCTACATGTAGACACGATTCATAGTGTTAATTGGGAGCTTAGGAATAGCCTAAACTCATATACTAAGTTATGAGTGTAAGCTTTCTATTTCCCTTGATTTATATTGGCAAATTATGTGAATACTTGTAGATTGATTATTATGATGCGATACTGTGATATGAGACATGTGTGATGACTATTGTGAATTGTGTTGTGTTGTGTTGTGGGCATGATATACATACAAATGACAATAATAATGATATGCTAATAATGTAAATATGTAAAAAAAGAACAAAATTTCATTAAGTATATATATGTGTTGAATTGTGGAATGTGATATTATTATGAAAGGTAATATGTGAGAATACTTGTATGTGATAAGCGATGTATTGATTTTAATACACACACTTGTGGTCGAATATGTGATGGCTCAATGAGCATCATTGTGGCATTTAAAGTGCAATTAAATGTGAATTGATAAGCATGCAATGTGTACAAGTTTGTGATGTAAATTGATGAATATGAATATAAATGATGTGCATTAAATCAGTAATTAAAAGGGGTAATTGTGGATATTTTGGCCTTGTGATCTCTTGAAGTATGTCATAAGGTTGTGAATACTCACCCTTTTGTTTTGTGATTTGGGCATTGAGGCCTTGGGACGTTTGGAGAGATAGGGGAATAGAGCCAAGCTCCATTCACCAAGACATGTTTGGTGTGTTGGAGATTGTTAGCTTTATACTTCACTTTTGGGATATGTTTGACTCTATGAGTCAATTGGTGTGTTGGAGATCCGTGTATCCGATGTGTGGTGATAGAGCCTACTTTTATGTTTCATAGCCTCAAGTGCCAAATTATTGTTTAAATGTGATCTTAAGTATTGTGATAATACTGTGAGAGATGATGCATAAACATTTGAATAATATGCTAAATGGGTTGATTTAAGTTTCATGAAAATGTTAGTATGTTATCATGTTAATTGTATATGTATTTGTGGTTTGAGTCATTTTCATTTAACTTGTGAATTCATGTGAATATATGAGCTAGACTTATGAGTTATTAAAGCATGTATACCTTGTTTAGGCTTGATGAATTATTGTTAAATAAATTATATATATAAACGAGTTGAGTGCAATTGCATGAAAGAGTATATGCTAGTTTATGACTTAATGAAACATGAATATGTTATTTTGACTTGGTTAGAATATGGTTGTGAATGTTTTGTAGTATGCTCTTGTTTAACCTTTGATATTGTGTATACTTGGTGGTTACTCAGACATTCATCGAGATTGTTTAAGCTCACCCACTCTCTAACCATTGCAAATATTTAGCATTTGCATTGTGAGTGGTCTTGAGGATACCAAGGAAGTGATCCAAGTTAGGCTTTATTATTTACGTGGGTGGGTATTAATATTATTCTTTTAACGTGGGAATAAGGCAATGTGGTTAGACTTTGATTGATTATTATTGTGGTCATCATGATATTTTATATGTTTAGTTTTGTAACATCCCGAAATTGGGCCTAGTAGGATTGAGCCCAATGGGCCTTAAGCGTAGTAGCATTTAAAATTTTTGGAGAACGGAGATCGGCTTAAGTGCAAGTTGGACCTTTTAGATAAGTGATTTTGGAAGGTTAGAGGCTTCTATGAAGTCCGGGATCAAATACTAGCTTTGGGAAATTTTGGTTTTAGGTGAAAAAATACCCTTGGTGGGTAAATTACGAAAATACCCTTGGTAGGTAAATTACGAAAATACCCTTGGTGGGTAAATTACGAAAATACCCTTGGTGGGTAAATTACTGAAAATACCCTTGGTGGGTAAATTATGAAAATACCCTTGGGGTAAATTACAAAATACCCTTGGTGGGTAAATTAGAAAATACCCTTGGTGGGTAAATTACGAAAATACCCTTGGGGGTAAATTACGAAAATACCCTTGGTGGGTAAATTACAAAAATACCCTTGGTAGGTAAAATTACTGTTATACCCTTAGAGGTTGGTTAGATTGATTATGTTGTATATTATTATTCGATTATGATGGTAATTCGTTTCATATGTTATTTGATAATGATTGCATACATGTCATCGCATACACAATTGTAATATTATGTATGTTGCATGGGCATATGGGTGACAATGATATAGGGAAGTGTTACGGTGGTTTTACCACATTATCTCGGTGACCTATGTCACATATTATGAATCTGGTGACTCTGTCACATTATCTAGTGGCTATGCCACAATTATAAAGCGATGTGCGCTTGACTGCAGCGGCCGCCGATGGTGTGTAGCGGATGGAGGTCGATTTAGTAATCCCACTGTGTTTGGCCGAATACGGTGGTGTGTAGAGGTTGGATACTTAGGTTGGGTGGGTTGCATTGCATACATGCTTAATATGTTGTATTTGTATGGGTTGATACATGTTCTTACTATTGGGGTTGTACACTTTGAGTTTTAGTAAACTCACCCCTCTTTTTAAATGTTTGGGTAATCCCTAGTTTGAGGACTTGGAGCCGAGGTGGACTCTGTGGTAGCCATGCACTATTTTCTCGTAAACTTTCAGTTACTATTTAAAATTACTTTCTAATTTTGGGATTTTGCAATGTAA
Source organism: Gossypium rotundifolium (assembly GCA_025506655.1). Classification (NCBI taxonomy): domain Eukaryota; kingdom Viridiplantae; phylum Streptophyta; class Magnoliopsida; order Malvales; family Malvaceae; genus Gossypium; species Gossypium rotundifolium. The sequence goes on from CP106731.1 coordinate 153,822,737, forward strand.
TAAGGCCTTGGTATTTTATTTGGTTTTAGCTTTTAATTTGGTTCTTGCTTGTTATTAAATGTTTAATCTGGATTTTCCTAAAATGTTAATAAATCATTTATTATTCAAAATTATTTACACTCGATTTTTCACAACAAATATAGCGAACACGAACTTTTTAATGAATGCACAGTTTTTAAACATTCCTTTCATGTGACATGCCAGATCCGGTAGTAACGTTTAGGCTGGGTTTGGGGTGTTACAATTTTGGTATCAGAGCCAAGGTTCAAAAACTCGACTGTGGGTTTGGGTTCAAAAATGTTTTCAAAGGATAGTTTAGAAAATATATATATCTTTTCTGTAAGTATGGCACCCGAGTCTCCGGTACCAAATCCGTAAGTTTCCTTTTTATTATATTCTGTTATATGTGGAATGATTGTATTTATTCTGCGATGTGTGGATGTGATGCTTGAATATAGGAATTGTATGTATGTGTGAAAAATATCTGTTGCTTCGGTGGTAGATAGTTGGTTTTATAAAGGGGTTCCAAGATTTAGTTAGAAAGTATATTAGTTTTATTAAGATCAGAGTGCGCAGCAAGAGCGTAGTGTTGTAGGTTAGGATGTGTGACTGTTAGATAATTGGAAATTTCGAGGACGAAATTTCTTTAAGGAGGGTAGAACTATAACATCCTGAAATTGGGCCTAGTAGGATTGAGCCCAATGGGCCTTAGGCGTAGTAGCGTTAAAATTTTTGGAGAACGGAGAGATCGACTTAAGTGCAAGTTGGGCCTTTTAGATAAGTGATTTTGGAAGGTTAGAGGGCTTCTATGAAGTCCGGGATCAAATATTGGCTTTGGGAAATTTTGGTTTCGTGAAAAAACCCTTGGTGGGTAAATTACGAAAATACCCTTGGTAGGTAAATTACTGAAAATACCCTTGGTGTAACATCCTAAAATTTGAGTATCAGTTGGTTGCTTGTGTTAACTCGGGTAGTATTGTTTGTGTGTTAGCATAGCCTTGTGAAGGCTTGATTTTATTTATGAAGCTTGAATAATTCTTAGCATTTAAAATTTAATGAAGTGGACTAGGTGATCTTGACACTTAAGATAATTTAAGTATTAAATTCTAGCACATGAGGAGTTAATGGCAAGGTGGCTATGATGCATGAAGGGTTGCTTGAGGAAGAGGTTCGAGTAGCATGGATTGCTTTTGGAAGACTTTATTTTTATGTATCCTAACATTAAGTGTCGGCCAAGCTCTAATTATGGTAGGTTGGACTTTCAATTTTTATGGCAAGTTGAATATTAGTTTAGGAAAGCTTGTATTTTGGGATAAGAATCTTAAGATTTATGGAAGGATGGGGGGACAAAGGGCTTGGATGATGAAGAGTGTTTTGGAAACTATTCTAAGGCCATTAGTCCATGAATGTGGACGGCATGTGTGGCTAGGGGGGGAAGTTGGGGGGAAATTGGTTGGCCAATTTTAGCATTTTGTGCACCATTTGGCATTTCTTCTTTTCCTCTCCAAAATTTTCTTCCTTAGCCGAATGTACCTTAGGCATTAGGTGCAATTTTGCTTTTGGTTTAGCTCTAATTTTTGTTTGAACCAAATTCTATTTTCTTTCTTTCATTTTTCCTTTTGAAACCGAAACCATACTTAGCACTTTGTGCACTTTTCTTTTTTGGCAAACAAGGTGTTTGGCGAACCTCTTTCTTCCATCTCTCTTTTCTTTCTTTTGATATTTGCTCAAAACCACATTTTCTTTTTACTTCTCTTGGCGAATCTTCCTCCTTCCCAAATCTCATTTCTGTCACTTTTGCTCAAAGTTAAAAACATCCATCTTCATTCTATTTTCTCCTTCCATTTTCTTCTTTCTTTTATTTTCAAATCCTCCTTCCCCTATTTCATTTTCACTTTTATTTTCCTTTCTCTTTCTCTACTCTAGACGAATTCATTTGATTGTCTTGTATCCACCATAGCCGAATCTTCTTTATTTCTTTTTGATTGTCTTGGCCGAATATCATCAAGAGTTCATATTGGTTTTCTTCAATCGGTTTTGGAAGATAGGTAAGTGTCTTGGCCGGATTTCTTTTCTATTTTCTCTATTGATTCTCATGAGGGCAAAAGCCAAATTTTAGGTATGTGATAGTAAGATTCTAACCATAGGAACTTATTTCTTTTAGGCTCTTGGGACTTTGGAAGCAATCGACTTAACCCTATTCTCTAGCAATCAAAGTTGGTAAGACAAGTGGTAAGGATTCATGTCGATTCATCATTTTTTTTAAGTGGTTGAAAAGCCAAAGGCTATTGGGATATAAGGTGTGATGTTAGCCGAATGGTTTTGCTTATAGTTTTTGTGGTTTGGCTGAATGTAGGACAAGGTGATCTAGTGCGGTAGATCGGGTCTTCGGAAGTTAGTACTTGCGTTAGTGACAGGTGTGTACCTTACACACTTTATAACTCGGTAATAAATATATGTTTATAAATATACTAATCATGTTATTAAAGATGAAAACTATGAGATTTTGATAAAATACCTTGATGGGTATGAACAAGGACTCGGGTAAGTCCGTTTCGATATGATGTTGTTATATGTTAATTAATATCATGATTTAAGATATATATATATAATGGTTATATGATCATATCAAAGCATGATGGCATGATTTACTCTTGTAAAACATTGGTTTGGGTAATTTGAGAGGAGGGGGAAGGATTTGATATCCGTGTCTTTGGGACACCGGAGGTTTGGCACCTCCGGTGGTTTGGTACCACGTTATTTCGTGTCTTTGAGACACGGAGGTTTGGCACCTCATAGCGACTCGTCCCAGTGGCTTAGTACCACCGTGGGTTGGCCCCACTTTTGATTTATTGGGATCGTCGCTAGTGATTTGGTATCACACGTGGGTTGGCCCCACAACTTAATTAATTGTGACTTTGGGTCACCAGTGATTTGGCACACATTATTGGATATCGTGACTTTGGGTCACCAGTGGTTTAGCACCACCGTGGTTTGGTACCACACGGGGTAGAAAAGGAGTTATGGATGGCTAGGTTGGGTGCATTATATATATATTGCTTGGTTATGAATTGTGTAAGAATGTTGCATTAACTGGGAAGGATTTATGCATTGAGTCTTGGTGACTCACCTTCTCCTTTAACTTTTCGGTGATTCTTAGATCACGGAGGTGGGCCGGATGAACTCGAGGAGGCCATGCATGTAAAATTGGGATTTACATGAACTTCGTTTTGGGTACTTTATTTTATTTTAATTTGGTTAATATCTTTATTTGGATTTGTAATAAGGCCTCTTTAATTATGTTTTCATTTGGATTATTTATATGCTTTGAACTTGTTTTAAACATGGCTAAATAATCATCACGGTTGATCTAATAATTGAGCCCAAAGTTTTCTAAGCTATAAAAGCAATAATTTTCAAAATCTTACCATCGGGTAATATAAATCGTATGATAGTAAAATTTCAACTTAAATGTTTTCGATAACTTAAATGATTTACAAATTTAAGTTTCAACACTCAAATGCAAACGGTTTTCAAAGTAATAATTTGGGTTTTTCTTTAAAATAAATGTTTTCTAACCTATGGATGGTCAACTAAGTTTTAAAAGATTTACTTACGGATTTTAAAAGTAAACTATCGATATTTTTTTATCATGCACTTATCTTTCTAAAATTAATCTAAACTCAATTTTATTCAAAATGTTTTCTTACGTGGCATGTCGATTCAGTCATGGCGTATTGACCGGTTTGGGGTGTTACACTTGGTAGGTAAATTACGAAAATACCCTTAGTGGGTAAATTACTTAAAATACCCTTGGTGGGTAAATTACTGAAAATACCCTTAGTGGGTAAATTACGAAAATACCTTGGTGGGTAAATTACTTAAAATACCCTTGGTGGGTAAATTACAAAAATACCCTTGGTGGGTAAATTACAAAAATACCCTTGGTGGGTAAATTACGAAAATACCCTTGGGGTAAATTACTGAAAATACCCTTGGTGGGTAAATTCTGAAAATACCATTGGTAGGTAAAATTCTTTATTATACCCTTAAAGGTTGGTTAGATTGATTATGTTGTATATTATTATTCGATTATGATGGTAATTTGTTTCATCGTTATTTGATATATGATTGCATACATGTCATCTGCATCCACGAATTGTAATATTATGTATGTTGCATGGGCATATGGGTGATAATGATAAAGGGAAGTGTTACGTGGTTTTACCACATTATCCGTGACCTATGCCACATATTATGAATCTGGTGACTCGTCACATTATCCGTGGCTATGCCACAATTATAAGGGCGATGTGCGCTTGATTGCAATGACTACCTTTGATGGTGTGTAGCGGATGGAGGGTCGATTTAGTAATCCCCACGGTGTGACTGGCAGGTACGGGTGGTGTGTAGAGGTTGGATACTTAGGTTGGGCTGGGTTACATTGCATACATGCTTAATATGTTGTATTTGTATGGGTTGATACATGTTCTTACTATTGGGGGTTGTACACACTGAGTTTTCGTAAACTCACCCCCTCTTTTTAAATGTTTCAGGTAATCCCTAGTTTGAGGACTTGGAGCCGAGGTGGACTATGTGGTGGCCATGCACTGTTTTCTCGTAAACTTTCAGTTTCTATTTAAAATTACTTTCTAATTTTGGGATTTTGCAATGTAATAAGGCCTTGGTATTTTATTTGGTTTTAGCTTTTAATTTGGTTACTGCTTGTTATTAAATGTTTAATACGGGATTTTCCTAAAATGTTAATAAACCGTTTCTTATTCAAAATTACTTACACTCGATTTTTCACAACAAATATAGCGAACACGAACTTTTTAACGAACACACAGTTTTTAAACATTCCTTTCATGTGACATGCCAGATCTGGTCGTAACGTTTAGGCCGGGTTTCGGGTGTTACAGTTTTCGTGCACTTTTGATGGATGTCATAATTATTTCATTAGTATTGTTATGGTTTGAATATTTACTATGTTGAAATGCCATGAACTGTATGTATGGCCAGTGGACGTTGAATAATATGGTAGAACTATTGCATGATATTGCCATGATGTTTTGGATATTTTATAGCTTAATTATTCCTAGGAACTATAGACTTGGACCTTGGTATGTTGATTCTTGCTCAGATATTTTTTGATATTTTGAACTGTTATTTTGGTCATTTTGACTTTAATTTAAAGAGTTAAATGATTCATGTTGATTAGATATTTGTTGGGATGGATTAAATGCTTAGATGTGCTGTATTTTTGTGGTTTGGAGCATAGGTATCGATATTCGAGTTATAAAACAATACCTCGTGATATTTCAATGTGCGAAAAGTCAATATTGTAATTTGGCATCGATACCTTACCACGAGAATCGATACTCGAGGTAAAATAATTCATACTTTAATAAGGGTATCGATAATTTTCGAGACTTTGATTTTAAATGAGAAAAAAATGCTATTTTGGTACCGATTTTCTAATCGATATCGATACTCTATAAGAGAAATATTGATACCTTTGTTACAATATCGATACCTACATACTTATTTAGGAACTTTTGCTAAGTGGCTCTAATGCATGTTTAATTGATATAATAAGTTTGTTTGAAGTATGCTGAGCATGTTTTAATGTTGTTTTAATGTATGTTGGACTTAAAATTCGCATGAATGCCTTATAATAAGAATGATTTATTAATAACGTGATAAATTTCTATGAGTTTAATGTGTGACGGTGGTGAAACGACCTGTTACTCGGGCTTGGCTACCGGACTGGGTATAGGGTGTTACACTGAGCTTCTAGCTCACCCGTTTGTTTAATATGCTTCAGGTTAACTACAGACTTTGGATCGGAAACATGTGGGAGCTTGGATTGTTTTATCAGTGAATTAAAATATAATGATTTTCATAATTATCTATTTTGGACTTTTCGGACTGTAATATGTTTTTTAGTTGTGTTCTAGTTTTTGTTTAATTTGTCGGTAATAGATATTTTTTTAACGTGAAACTGCAAAATCACACAAGTTAACAAAATGGATTTCGATTTTCAAAACTAAAACTCTGAGAATTTTTCGCTACAAATTAAGTAATATCTGAAGCATTTTTTTGTAAATAATTAAATGGTTTTTAATGAATGTTTACCTTAGTTTTGGAAATGATCTATCAACATTAATTTTTCTAAATACACGAGTTCGAATTTAATTTCTGGGTTGGAAATAGTGTTTTCGGACTTAAGTTTTTGAGAATTCTACCAAAATTTAAGTTTTTGAAACGCACAACTAAGTTTGATTAAATCAAAAGTTTTCAAACGAGATCAAGTTAAGAGCTATTTTGTAAAATAAATAAGTTCTGTGCGTAATTTTTTCAAAACAACATGTAAGTGTTTTGCTAAAATATTTTTTCTTAATTCTTGGTTTCTAAAGCTAGGATTTAACTTCGGTTTTTAAACAAACTAATGTAATATCTCCAAATTCGCCATAACGCCTAGACTAGGTTTGGGTGTTACATAAATCTTAAGCCAAACTTTTAAAAATACTTCTCCTTAACATTTTTCCACAACACTTTTTAAAAGTACTTTGCAAAAGCAATGCTAAACTAGTTAGTGAAACAAAATATAAAGAAGGTAAAGGATAAGGGATGTTAAAGAAAATGAAATAAAAAGTATGTTGTAAAATACTAGTTTGAGCTAGTGACTAAATTGTAAATATATGAAAATTTTCATAGTCCAAGTGTAAACACTTAAAACATGAGAGGTTAAAGTATAAATATGGAAAAGTTGAAGGACAATGGTGAAAAATAAATTAAAGATGAAAGAGTCTAGAAAATAAGGAAAATGGATGAATACTGAACTAAATTGGATAAATGAAAATTATGAAGGACTAAATCACAATTTATCAAATTAAGTGATTATTCAAGGATGAAATTTTAAGGATTATAAAGGGCTAAATGGTCAATTAGCATGAAAAGAATTCTAGAGTGTAATGATGACATGAGAGATATTTTAATAATATTTAAAATTAAATAATTAGATAAATGTTATAATATTAATATTTTAATTAGATTTTGTTAATATTTTATTATGAAAGTGATTGGTTTAAAAGAGAGGAAATATGAAGAGAATTCATCATCTTTTCACATTTCAATGTGAGAGATAGCTAGAGAAGAGAAAAGTTTTATTTTTCTTACAATTTAGTCCTTTGCCATGAAAATCCACCTTTTCATATTGAAAATTTCCTTAGACACCAAAGAGAAAAGATAAAGTAGAGATTCTAGAGAATATGTTCATCAATTTAGAAGCAAAAAAAGAGTAGATGAAATGTAAGAAAATGAGAAGAAAAGGAAGGAAAGTGGTGAAGCTGACGAAGGAAGGGAAATGAAGAAGAGAGGAAGAAATTCTTGACAAAGGGGGTAAGTTTCATACTAAACTTGTATTTCAATAGACTAAGTTAAATATGTTGTAAATGAGGTGTATGAAACATGTATTTTAATTTAAATACTAGAAATAAAAAGTATTTGATAAAGTATAGAGATTTAAAATACTAAATTGGTAAGTAAGAGAAAATGTGATTTGTATTGTGAAAAGTATTGAGATTAAGAAATGAATATGTAATCTACAGATAAACATAAGTGATTAAATTAAATAGTAATCAAAATATGGTGATTATGCATGATTGAATTAAAGATAGTGCAAAGAATAGACCTGTTCATTAGTTCGGCTACCCGCCAAGGCTTGAAGGTCTACTTAAAATTTGGGGTGGTTTAGGTAAAAGTATTAGGCTCGAAAAATGAGTTTGGGCAAAAAAATTAGGGCCATTTAAAATATTGGTCAAGCTCGAGCTTGAACATTCAAGCCTCAAGCCCGACCCGCTTTTTAAGTTTATGGTTTTTATATTATATATATTATATAATTTAAAACATATTTAAAAAATAAAATTATATTAAATATATAAAACTAATGTAATGTAAACATTAAAATAGTGTTAAAATGACTATATAAAAATTTCAATAATAAAAATGTATAAAATTATTAAATATTAAAATAATATAAAATAAATATTTTTTAAAATAATTAAAAATAATATGGGGAACCTAAAATGGGCTTGGGTTAAGTCTTTTGCAAATATAGGCGAGTTTGGGCAATCGGGCCGAGCTTGAACAAGCATAAATTTTATTAATATCATGCTTAGGCCTGACCCAACCCACAAGCACCTCTAGTAAAGAACCATGGAAAGGAAAATATTTCCATTAAAACAATTTGGACACCAGCTGTAACACCCCTAACCCGTCTTCGTCGTCGGATTAGGGTTACAGAGCATTACTGTATAATCAGAAAACATTTAACGTCATAACATTTAAATAAATTAAACATATTATAAACCATTCAATCATATGCGTTTTGTCCCTAAATCGAGCCTTCGAGGCCCTAAAAGTAACTTAGAAGTGATTCGAGACTAATTTGAAACAAAACAGGAATTTTAAGAAAAAGTTACAAAAATTGGAAAATAGGGTCACACAGCTGTGCAACATAGCCCAGGCCGTAACATTTGAATAAGGGACACATAACCGAGTCCCAGCTCGTGTCCTCACCCACGTAACTTACTGAGTAGGGCTACACGGCTCTGTTGCAGGCCATGTTACTGTTTGAGTTGCCACATACACCAGTGTGTCAGGTCGTGTGTTAGGCCATGTAACTATTGACTTGAAACATTAAAATTTTACAAGAGACACACGGCCGTGTCGTCAAGCCGTGTGTGTCACACGGTCGTGTGATAGCCCGTGTCCCAAGCTGTAGGGACCCAAAAATTTATCTAAAATCAAGCCATTTCAAGTCCAATTCATACCTAACCATTCAAAACATTTGGGCACACATTCAAGGGGTTCAGACATCATTCAAGGGGTTCAAACATCATTCAAACACACATAAACATGCCATTTCAAACATCCTAAATCACCTAACCAATATGTTATTCAAAGACATCATAATTGTATCAAACATTAAGAATCAAACCAAAACAATTTGACCTTATCTCAAACACACAACCTAGTTCACTTAACTACCATACATGACCATTTGCAAGCCATGAAAACATACCAAAAGAACCTTATTTACAAGCACTTAAAAGTGACTAATATGACATAACTTGTTGAGGCATTAAAGTGCACCAAACCAACATAACCTCAAAAGCTTAAACATACCAAAAAATACATTACAAAGATCCTATACATGCCATTATTAGCCTTGGAAAAAATACACAAAATCTACTCAAATGATTGTTGGATAGTGTGATAGGTCTTCGACGAGCTTCCAACCGATTGAGCTTTTGATAATCTATAAGGAAAGTAACTACGTAAGCAACGAGTGCTTAGTAAGTTTGTATAAACTTTAAACATAACATATCATTTCATTAATACAACTCATAGATTAGGCATAAATCATTACCAATACCATAGGCTTAGTATAAGCCTATACAACATTGTTAAACTCACAAGTTGGTACACTTGTTCATGGTACAAATGAATTCATCCATAAGCAGATTTACATATGCAAATACATCATTTAGTTCATATGTAACACCCTAACCAAGACTCGCTTTGGGATTTGAGTTATGAGGCATTACCTAACTATACATAAATCATTGCATGCATTCATTGAAATTCATTTTTTTATTTTAGCAACACTAACATGAATTTATTTATGTATCCCATTGGATCTAAATTGTCTACAAAGTACTTGCATTTCATAACTATAAAATTTTTGCCACTCGGTTTACATGTATTGAAATAAACTAGTAATTTCGAGTAAGTATAACTATATTGAAATTTTTTTATCTAATGTAAACATGAACTCTCAAATTTATAATTTGAACAATAATCCTATGTCTTTTCTTGACTTATGAATATAATTAATTATTATAAACGTGCAATATACAAAGAATTTGACCAAAAGAAATATGCAAGATCTCACATTACAACTCCCTACCGAGTTAAATAATTTCATCACATTCAATTCACAAATCAATGATCAAAATCTACTTGACCCTAATATACAATACCCCATTGCCGAATATATAACATGAAATCAACTTGACTATGTCACCAATTCTATGTCAATAGTATAAACATCAAATTTCATTCATTAATCATATTACCAAATTAATATTCTACATGCTTTAACCTATAAACACCCATGACTTCACCTAATAGCTAAACACATTATCAAATACCACACCATATATATATATATATATATATACATCTAGGCTATTCGATTCCTCTTCAATCATGAACTACGCTATAAACACAATCATACATCCATAATACTATCACGCAAGCCATTACCATGTAAAACTTAATTTATCTAAAGTAACTAAGCCTTTTTTTGCAAGGCTATATTATAGTTATGTACAATCACCCAAAATCCCATAGTTAACACTTAAGTCTAACCTATACATGCCTTTCAAATAGAACTAAGTTAGGTATACCAAAAGTTTTGATAGTGCGATCGACTTCTTGGATGATCCTTCGAGTCCGTAGCTTGAACCAAAATCTATAAAATAGAAGTAGACAAGAACACACACAAGAAGCTTGCTAGCTTAGTAAGTCGTAAGCAATAGATAATACAACAATCGAACACTTGAACATTTTTAATCAATAAATTTAGGACATTGGATATGAACATTTCAATATGCAATTGAAACAAGACCGAATACTAGTAGTATATTAACTCAAATAATTATACTTCATTACCATCAACTCAGTATCTCGTCAAGTACCAAGTGCATATATTACATGAAACACATGTTTAGAATCATATAAATACAACATTCATATCAATTACATTATTACACTAAAAATTTTGTTATATAATATTCATACACATCGATTATAAGCTAAATTTCACATCACACCTTTCTTATCATATTATTTCAACTCAAGTAATATTAAACACAACTTACCTTACGTTTGATGAATTCAAAAGGGACTTATGCTTACCCGAGTTTTAACTCAATACATTAACTATGTTACACCTCGAGCAATTTATGGTTCCTTCGTTTAAAAGTATCATCGGATTAAGCACGCTAGGCATAAAAGCCCGAATATGTCACCGCAAGACTAAGCTCGCTAGGCACGAAGCCGAATATGTCACCGGCACTAAGCACGCTAGGCACGGCCGAATATGTCATCGCACTAAGCACGCTGAGCATGAATCCTGAATATGTCGCCAAGCACTAAGCTCGCTAGGCACGGCTTCAATATGTCACCGATACTAAGCTGCTAGGCACGAATCCCGAATATGTCACTGCGACTAAGCTCGCTTAGGCACGAAGCTCGAATATCAACACATTCAACCTTTCGACACACATTAATTAGTACTAAAATATCAACCATCTCATATTCTTTATTTTACTTTCATCCATTAATCCAAACATACATATTCACATTACATTAATCAAATTAAATTCACTACAAACTCATAATCCATATTTGGCCAACATGTATATTTATACTTTAGATTTCCAAATTTCATCATATTTTATGTTCATAAATAATTATTTGGCATATACTTGCTTAAAGACTTACCTCGACTATCGACGGACAATGTAGACCTACTTATTCGACAACTTTCGCCTTTCCCGATCCAAACTGCTTCTTCTTTGTTCTTGATCTAAACACATTAAAATTGAGCTCATTCAAGTACATTTCATCTCAATTTAGTCCCTAAGCACATAAATAGGCAAATTACCATTTTACCCCTAGAGTTTCACTTTTTTACAATTTAGTCCTAATTGCACAAAACACAAAATACACAAAATTTCCCTATAACACTCAAGGGCTGAATGTTCATAGGGATTATACAAGTCTATATTTTCATTTATTTCATGTTTTAGTCCTTTAAGAATTTATTTTTTCAAATTAGTCCCTAACACTTAATTTCACCAAAACTTCTAATTCTAAAATGATGATTTAACACATGCTATTCATAATCTACTATCAAACATTACATGCCATGCATATACAACCATAGCCGAATCTTAATGTGCCATAATCTCAAAAATTAATACATGGGTTGTATAGCATTCAAAGTAACAATTCCAAAAATGTAAAAATTATAAAATACTAAGCAAAATACATACCCTAAATTAAGCCCCAAGTTGCCGAAATTTAAGCTTCAACAATGGAGTTTTTCTTCCTCCCACATTCGGCCAAGAAGAAGAACAAGGTATGTTCTCTTTCTTCCCACTTTGTTTCATTATTTTATGCCTTAAAAATTAAAAGTAATATTGTTTATTCATTACCTAAAAAAAACATATTATTATAAAACAAAATTTTAATCTTATTTCTCATATATGCCGTCCACTATCTAAAGAAATGGGCTAATTGTCCTTTTAGGACATCCACTTTAAAAGCTACAATCAAAAAGGTACATTTCACTTTAGTATGCCACTTTTACTCTTTATACGATCAAGTCCTTTTTATCAAATTAAGCACTTAAACAATAAAATTTTTCTACGAAACTTTCACACACATTAATTCACATATAATAAACACACAATATAATATTTAAAAATTTATCGGACTCGGATTCATGGTCCCAAAACCACCATTCCAATTAGAGTCAATTTCGGTCTGTGACAACTCTCCCCCCTTAAGGATTTTCGTCCCCGAAAATCTTACCGTGAAACAAAGTTGGATATTGTTGCCTCATTGAATCCTCAGGCTCCCACCTAGCCTCTTCAACTCCGTCTCATTCCATAGTACTTTTACTAATGGAATTCTTTTATTTCTTAATTCTTTCATTTCCGAGTTAAAATACGATTGGTTCTTCCTCATACGTCATATCGAGTTGGATTTCAATCTCGATGGAGCAATCACATGTGACAGATCTGATCTGTATCTACGGAGCATCGAAACATGAAATACATCGTGTATCTTTTCTAATTCAAAGGGTAACCTCAATCTATAAGTAACAGGCCCAATACGCTCGATGACTTCATACGGTCCGATGAATCTTGACTCAACTTGCCTTCCGACCAAAAGCGGAGTACTTTCTTCCACGGAGAAACCTTTAAAAATACTCGATCTCGACCGAAATTCAATGTCTTTACGCTTTAAATCAAGATAAGACTTTTGATGATCCGGCGACTTTCAAATTGTCTCTAATAATAGCTACTTTCTCGCTCGCTTCTTTAATCAAATCAACCCGTGTATCTTATTCTCGGTGAGCTCACCAAAGATAACGGTGTTTGACACTTTCGCTCGCATAAGGCTTCATAGGCGCCATTTTGATACTAGATTGAAAACTGTTATTATAGGCAAATTCAATCAGAGGTAAGTATCTTTCCCACGTACCTTCAAACTCAAGAACGCAACATCTCAACATGTCCTCAAGTATCCGAATAGTTCGCTCAGATTGACCGTCTGTCGTGGATGAAAGGTCGTACTAAAGTAAAGTTTAGTACCTAAAGCATCTTGCAACTTCTTCCAAAATCGTGATGTGAATCTCGGATCTCATGCAAATAATGGAACTCGGTACACCATGCAACCTCACAACTGTGATATATACAATTCAAGCAAGTTTATCAAGTGAATAGTCCGTCAATCGGTACAAAATGAGTCGATTTGGTCAATCAATCTACTATAACCCAGATCGCATCTTTCTTGCTCGGTGTCATAGGCAAACCAGATACAAAATCCATAGTGATTCTATCCCATTTCCATTCAGGTATCATGATCGGTTGAAGCAACCCAGTAGGCACTTGATGCTCGGCTTTTACTTGTTGACAAATTAAACACTTTGTCACAAATTCAGATATATCCCGCTTCATGCCAGGCCACCAATAGAACTGTTTCAAATCGTTATACATTTTCGTGCTACCCGGATGTATTGATAATCGACCACTATGAGCCTCGCTCAGAATTATCTGAATCAAATCTGAGTTCTTCGAAACACACATTCGGTTTTTAAAGTTCAAACAGTCATTAGCATCGATTTGAAACTCTGATCCCGCATCTTTTTCACACTGAATTCGCCTAGCAATCAAATCCTTGTCGACTTTCATGCATCACAAATTTGTTGAATAAACATCGGTCTTGCTTGTAACTCGGCTATGATCTAACCATCACCGAGACATAACCATCCGTATGTTCATCGCATGAAGAGCAAACAATGATTTTTGACTTAGCGATCCGCAACAACGTTGGCTTTTCTCGGATGGTAGTCAATCATCAATTCATAGTCTTTCAATAGTTCTAACCATCTGCGTTGTCTCAAGTTCAAATCTTTCTGAGTCATCAAATACTTTAGGCTTTTATGATCCGAATAAACGTGACATTTCTTGCCAAATAAATAATGACGCCAAATTTTCAATGCAAAGACAATAGCTGCTAATTCCAGATCGTGAGTCGGATAATTTCTTTCGTGTGGCTTTAGTTGCCTCGAAGCGTAGGCTATAACTTTACCTTCTTGCATCAAAACACAACCCAATCCATTCAGAGAAGCATCACTAAAAATGACAAATTCTTTACCCGATTCAGGCTGAGCTAACACTGGAGCTTCGGTCAAAAGGGCTTTCAGCTGCTTGAAACTTTTCTGGCACTTTTCTGACCACTCAAACTTGACATCTTTCTGTAATAGCTTTGTCAAAGGTGTAGCTATCACAGAAAAAACTTTTACAAACCGTCTGTAGTATCCTGCAAGACCTAGGAAGCTTCGAATCTCGGAAACATTCTTTGGTGGTTTCCAATCGAGTATAGCCGCTATTTTGTTTGGATCCACCAATACCGATCTTTGAAACAACATGACCCAAGAAGCTGACTTCATTTATCCAGAACTCACATTTACTAAACTTTGCATACAACTGTTGATCTCGCAAAGTTTATAGCACTAATCTCAAATGCTCGGCATGCTCGGTTTTATCTTTGGAGTAGATTAGTATATCATCAATAAACACTACTACAAACCGATCCAGAAACTGTCTAAAGACCCGATTCATTAGATCCATAAAAATAGCAGGTGCATTAGTGAGTCCAAAAGGCATAACCAAAAATTCAAAATGTCTCGTATCTCGTCCGAATGCAATCTTTGGCACATCTGTGTCTCGACTCATAATCGATAATAACTCGATCTCAAATCTATCTTCGAAAACACCAAGCCCTTTCAACCGATCAAACAAATCATCAATACGTGGTAGCGAATACTTATTCTTTATAGTTACTTTATTCGATTGCCGATAATCAATACACATTCGCATCGCTCCATCTTTCTTTTCACAAAAGAACCGGTACACCCAAGGAAAGAAGGTCGATCGTGCAAAGCCCCTATCTGTTAACTCTTGCAGCTGTGCTTTCAACTCTTTTAAATTAGTAGGTGCCATCTGATACGGAGCTATCGAGATCGGAGTTGTCCCCGATACTAATTCAATTCCAAACTCAATCTCTCGTACTGGTGGTAAAACCGATAATTCTTCAGGAAACACGTCTGGGTATTCACACACAACTGGTACAGATTCAATCTATTTTTCGGCTACTTTATTATCCAGCACATACGCCAAATAAGCTTCATCCTCTTTTCACATACCCGTGGGCTAACATCGAGGTTATTACGATGAGGCAACCCACTCACATCATTAGTTTCAACCGGATAATCTCACCGCTTTGGCATCTCAATTCAATAATCTTTCTTTTACAATTCACCACCGCATCATACAAAGTTAACCACCTATTCCTGTAATTATATCAAACTCGTCAAAAGGTAATAACATCAAATCAATGGAAGCAAGAATCCGAATCATCAATGGGCAACCTTTACCTACTTTATTAACCATTACACAACGACCCAAAGGATCGACACACGGATCGTAAACTCAAGAGACTCAACGGTAGAGTTTTATCGGATACTAAGGTTTCACACATATGAATGAGTTGAATCAGATCAATCAACGCGATCACGAGAGTATCATAAAGTATGAAAGTACCAAGAATAACATTTGCGAAGAAGCATCCTCTCGCTCAGACAAAGATAAGTCGTAGTGGTGCTTGGGCCTCTGATCGAACTACGTTGTCTTTCATCCTCTCCGATCGCCACCTACATTGCTGAAATGTTTGGGTGGTCAGCCCCGTCATAGCGTCTTTTCGATTTAGTGTTCTGAACCGTATTCTGTTCGGCTAACATTGGGCACTCTCGAATAAAATGGTCCGACGATCCACATTTAAAGCAGGACCGATCACGAACCCTACAACTTTCAGAATGCCATTTCCCGCAATGTTTACACTCGACCCGATCCTGTAGAACATTACCAACACTAGCCATCGAAGTGGCTCGGTAACTCCCTGGAGGTCGATCATGTCTAGGTAAGTCTGAAGTAGCTTTATGTCGGTTAGAGTCATCTCTGAATTTCTTAGGCACCGAATGGTAAGTCTTACTCGTTGATCTCTTACGAGTATCTCTAGCTTCTATTTCAGCTTTTCTTTTCTCTTTTTCGAGCTCTTCAGCTTTACAAGCTCGCTCGACTAGTGCCACAAACTCTTTGATTTCAAGAATGCCGACCAGCAACTTTATATCTTTATTCAGACCGTCTTCAAATCTTTTGCACATAATGGCTTTAGTAGAAACACACTCTCTAGCATATCTGCTAAGTCTGACAAATTTTTGTTCATATTCTATCACACCATTCGCCCCTGCTTCAGTTCAAGAAATTCTTTTCATTTTTGATCGATGAATCTTTGGCTAATGTATTTCTTACGGAACTCGATCTGAAAGAAATCCCAAGTCACTTTTTCTTTTGGGACTACTGATACTAGTGTATTCCACCAGTGATATGCAGTGTCCCGAAGTAATGATATAGCACATTTCAAGCATTCTTCTGGAGTACAGGATAATTCATCAAGTACCCGAATAATGTTATCGAGCCACAACACAGCTCGCTCTGCATCATCATCGTCATTAGCCTTAAATTCTTTGGCCCCATGTTTCCTGATTTTATCAACGGGAGGCCTACTAGATCTCATCGGATCTATCGTCTGAGGTGCTGAAGGTACCGGAGTTGGATTATTCAGGGGTGGAGTTTGTTGTACAGCCGGGTTATTCCTAATAAAATGGGTAAACCATTCATTCATCATCTGGTAGAAGGCTTGTTTAGCCTCCCCCTCGTGGCTATTCAAACCGGTCGAGAGTTCATCGGCGATCCGTGTGCACGGTCGCACTACGCCTCTACATCATCCGCCATAACTCTATCGGGATCAAGATCCATTGCTATAATAAACACAGTTCGAAATGTCAGAAGTCACCACACTATCAATTATACAATTAAAGGCATGTATAGCTAGACTCTCACGCGCTACGGTAGTCCTAGAATCGACTAAATCGTAAGCTCTGATACCAATTAAATGTAACACCCCTAACCAGTACCCGTCGCCGGATTTGAGTTATGAGGCATTACCTAACTATACATAAATCATTGCATGCATTCATTGAAATTCATTCTTTTATTTTAGCAACGCTAACATGAATTTATTTGCGTATCCCATTGGATATAAATTGTCTACAAAGTACTTCCATTTCATAACTATAAAATTTTGCCACTCGGTTCACATGTATTGAAATAAACTAGTAATTCCGAGTAAGTATAACTATATTGAAATTTTTTTATATAATGTAAACATGAACTCTCAAATTTCAATAATCCTATGTCTTTTCTTGACTTATGAATATAATTAATTATTATAAACGTGCAATATACAAAGAAATTTGACCAATAGAAATATGCATGATCTCACATTACAACTCCCTACCGAGTTAAATAATTTCATCACATTCAATTCACAAATCAATGATCAAAATCTACTTGACCCTAATATACAATACCCCATTGCCGAATATATAACATGAAATCAACTTGACTATGTCACCGAATTCTATGTCAATAGTAAAAACATCAAATTTCATTCATTAATCATATTACCAAATTAATATTCTACATGCTTTAACCTATAAACACCCATGACTTCACCTAATAGCTAAACACATTATCAAATACCACACCATATATATATATATATATATATATACATCTAGGCTATTCGATTCCTCTTCAATCATGAACTAAGCTATAAACACAATCATACATCCATAATACTATCACGCAAGCCATTACCATGTAAAACTTAATCTATCTAAAGTAACTAAGCCTTTTTCGCAAGGCTATATTATAGTTATGTACAATCACCCAAAATCCCATAGTTAACACTTAAGTCTAACCTATACATGCCTTTCAAATAGAATTAAGTTAGGTATACCAAAAGATTTGATAGTGCAATCGACTTCTTGGATGATCCTTCGAGCCCGTAGCTTAAACTAAAAATCTATAAAATAGAAGTAGACAAGAACACACACAGTAAGCTTGCTAGCTTAGTAAGTTGTAAGCAATAGATAATACAACAATCGAACACTTGAACATTTTTAATCAATAAATTTAGGACATTGATATGAACATTTCAATATGCAATTGAAACAAGATCGAATACTAGTAGTATATTAACTCAAATAATTATACTTGATTACCATCAAGATGCATCTCATCAAGTACCAAGTGCATATATTACATGAAACACATGTTTAGAATCATATAAATACAACATTCATATCAATTACATTATTACACTAAAAATTTTGTTATATAATATTCATACACATCGATTATAAGCTAAATTTCACATCACACCTTTCTTATCATATTATTTCAACTCAAGTAATATTAAACACAACTTACCTTACTTTTGATGAATTCAAAAGGGACTTATGCTTACTTGAGTTTTTGTAACACCCCAAACTTGGCCCATGAGTCCTGACCGGATCTGGTATGTTACTGGGTAAAATATTTTGGGCCAATTTGAAAGTTTGGAGAAAGTTTGATAAAATTTGGTTAAGGTATTAAAATGGGGTTTGAAAACTCAGTTGGGCCTTTTATAAATACAGTTGGGCTTTATAAACCCTTTTGAAAACATTTGATCATGTACATTTTAAAAATCATCAAGTTGTAGTAGACTAAGTTTATTTTTGGTTACCCGATGGTAACGTCTTTGAAAACTCGTAAAAGTTATTAAGTTGGAAAAGGTTACTTTTACCTGCTTACTTTAACATTTGTAAATTTCATTTGTAATACCTTATAAGTAAAATAAAATAAAATAAACATCCAAAATAATAATAGCGGCCTTATTACATCCCAAATTAAAAATACTTAGGAAATAAAATAATTAACTTAACGAAAATAAATTTAACTCCAACAATAAGCATGGTCGCCTCGAGTCCTCTCCGACTCCATCTCCGCGATCTACTCATCCGCAAAATGTTAAGGAAAGGGTGAGTCACCAAGACAATGTGTAAATCCCCTACCCAGATAGCACTCATACACAAGATATTAATTAACATGCAAATATGCAACCCAACCTAGCCATCCATACTCCTCAACTACCCGTGTGGTCAAAACCACCGATGACTTAGAGTCACAATTTAAATGATGGGGCCAACCCATCGTGTGGTCAAAACCATCGATGACCATAGGTCACAAATAATCAAGTGTGGTCAAAACCACTGGTGGTACCAAACCACTGGGACTTAGTCACAAATAATCAATCGATGTGATCAAAACCACTGATGACCATAGGTCACAAATAATCTGATGGGGCCAACCCATCTTGTGGTCAAAACCACTGACGACAGTCCATAATTCATCCTCCTCCTATCATCAATCCCACCATCACATGCTTTTATACCAATTTTCATAAATCATATCGTAGCATTTAATCATCATGTGATGGCATGCAAATCATATATCAAAAATCACAAGTTAGGGGACTTACCCGGAATCCATGTTTAAGCCCACAAGCATATCATAGATCACTACCAAAATTTATACATAAGACAATAATATAGCAAGTTTATTAATAAAGTGTGTAAAGAGTTTACACACCTGCTTCTCTTGAAATTCCTAGATCCCAAGATCCGATCTACAACACTAGATCTTGCCCTATAATCGACTAAACATTATCATTAGTACCAAAAGCCTATTCGCCAAACCCAATTCATACCAAGGGTTCTTTGCGGACTTACCTTGAATGGATTTGATTTCCAATCAAATCCCGAAGCCTAAATTAGTATCTAAATCCATGGCACACGTGAGTTTCGGCATTTAATCATAAACTTTTTAATTGAAAGGCCCTTGGCCGAATGTGCTTACCAACTCACCTTGGAAAATAAATCCCGAAAGCTTCCCTTACTTATTGAAAATTGGCAGCACCTCTTAATGTTGTGAGAGGGGTTCGGCTACCCTTTTAGAAGAGAAAGGAACCGAAAATAGCACCCTTTTTCCTTAAGGGGGATTCGGCCAAACTCAAATGGAGGGGCTGGAATTTTCTTCTCAAGAAAAGAGGTTGTTTCGGCTAAAAAGGAAGCAAGAAAAGCTGGAAATTTTTGAACAATTTTTGGCTATAGTTTAAGGGAGATTTCGCAAGACCAAGAAGAGAGAAAAAAAAGAGTTGCTGGAGTTTTTGACACTTCTTTCAGTACAAAATGAGATATGGACAAATTTCAGATCTCCAATTTTCTAAAACACTCCCTATTTTGTGATAATTTCCAACCACTAATTATCCAAGATAAAGCAAGGTTTTATCTTCCAATTAATCTCTTAATCTTCTCTAAACAATATAATAGCAAATAAACTACTTACAATCACCCCCTTCCAGCCGAATATGTGCAAAAAAAAAGCTTATCCTTATCAAAATTTGAGTCCAAATTCATGCCATCACTCTCCTTCACGCCAAAGAATAAAGAAGAAAAAATAAAATCAAAGTGTCGCTTCTTTGATTCGAACCAGTCATTCTCAAGCAAAGCAGAGCAATTTCCTTTAAGCGCCCCAAACCAATTCTCCCAATTGACTTTCATGTCAATTTACCCCGCCATTTAAATATAAAGCCTTATACCTGAGCCCTTTTCTCTTGTAGCCAAAGCCCAAAAAATAAAATCCCTTTGTTAAATCACGACTCGAACTCGAGTCCCTTTTGCCAAAGCCCTTTAAGTGGCGCCCAAGCCACTCCACCTCCTCGACTTTCATGTCCGATCCTTACCAAATTTATTTAAAGCCTTCCTTACTTGGGCCCTTCCTTTAACGCCCAAAAGGAAAAACATTTCTCCTTATTACACCGAGACTCAACCCAAGACCCTCTTGCAACCCTTAGGCGCACCAAGCCAATTGTACCAAGCCCTTTCTTTTGTTATATTTCACCAAGATTTTATTTAGGCCCTATCTCACTTAGCTCCTTTCTTTTAAGTACTTATTAAAGAGATTTTAATTTCAAATCGACCTAAATCGGGGTTATTTTTAGACCCTAAATCATGCCAAATAAAGTCATATTATTTATTTCTTTAAGCACACATGAGAAATTTATTTAAATTTTAACAACCCCTAATTTAGGGTGTTACAATTCTACCCCCTTAAAAATAATTTTGTCCTCTAAATTACTTACTAGCGAATAGTCATACATCTTAACTCACCGTGCTACGCTTATGCTGCACACTCTGATCTTAATAGAACTATCTTACTTCCTAGGTACAATCTCTAAGTTCACAACCAAGGTTTCGTGCACTTCCTAGTAAAACAAGAAAACTCTACAATAATCAAAGCAATTAAGGGTATTCCGAAGTAAGAACATACCGTTGTCACATCCGCACATCCTCCTCCTCATGACGGCCAACCGCATAAACCAACCTTGGTTGCCTCGCCTCTGCACCTTCAAAGACTCGACCACGCCTGCTACCATTTCCATTACCCCTAGCGCACCTCGACCCCTCTCGTGGTTGTTGGTTATCCTTCGCTCGTGCACAATCCGACCTTCCGTTCTCAACCTAGTCGCCTTCTTAGGGCAGCTCTCTAACTCGATGCTCCATAGACCCACATTCAAAGCATCCACGATTACCATTCCAACACTCCCCTTGTGAAACTTGCCACACTTATCACACTGTGGCGGCCATTGAGGATTAGCAGCAGCAGCAGGCCTAGCAGTTTGATCCGACCCACCAAACTTTGACCTCTTTTGCTGATTACCAGAGAACTCTGATGGTTCCGAGCTCCTCTTCTTCCAATTCCGATCTTGGTTCCGTTTAACGGACTGTCTTACTCCCTCAGCAACTTTAGACTTCTCCACAAGAATAGCAAACTCTCATTCCTATTGTGGAGCTATCATCATTCTCAGCTCATCTATAAGCCCATCTTCGAACCTGACACAACGTTCATGCTCGGTACCCACAATACCACGAGCATATCTACTCAATCGGAGGAACTCGGCCTCATACTCAGCCACTGTCTTATTTCCTTGGATCAGGTTCAAGAAAGCCTTCCTCTGAGCGTCTACATAGCTAGTTCCAATATACTTCCTTTGGTAGGCTTCCCTGAAGAATTCCCAAGTAAGGTTTTCTACCACCATTCCATCCCTTACGGTGAGCCACCACTGATAGGACTCATCCCAAAGCAGAGAAATGATACCCTTTAACTTCTCCTCAGGGGTGAAATCTAAGTCACCCATAATCCTTTCCGTGGACTCTAACCAATATTCTGCTGCACTAGGTGCCACTCCGGAAACTCCTCTAAATACTTCTGCTCTGTTAGCCCAGAGTCGTTCAGCCACAGACTTACAGGTTCCTGCACCCGCGCCAGCCTCAGCAACTCGTTCTAACACTCGTAGCACCGCTTGGGATACTACATCGTTACCACCGTCCGATCCTCGAAACTTCGGTTTCCAAATACGATGATCCGGATCTCATTTTGGACCCATGACCAGACCTCGTGGGCTCCGACAGGGTCATCCTACCTCTACCACGGCCACGGGGTGGACGTCCACGACCTCTTGAACTCATTCTAACGATCATGTTTATCTGTTTAAGAATTTTATGCATTAGTATTTCACTTGGTTATCCGCGAAGATATTTTATGATAGGAGTTTTAGGAGTGGTTCTTTTGTAATCATACAAACACACAGTCTTTCATTTATTCAATCAAAGAGACGTTGTTGATTTTATGGTGATTGTTTTTCCACTACCCAGGGGTATTTTTGTAATTTGTCCTACAGGGGTATTTTCGTAATTTTTTTACAAATACAGGTTCTCAGATGATTTTGTCAAAAATTATTTTAAAACTCTTAATTTCCGGGGTATTTTGAAAATTTTGAAATTGAGGGTCTTCCTATGATTTTGAAACTCGTATGCTTTGGTAATTTTCCACAAATCGGTAAGTTTGTAAAATTTGATAAATCATGGATGTTTCAAAAGTTGTAAAACTTTGGGAGTTCTTTTTAGAATTGTATTTTCCAAAATAATGATGTTGCAAAATTTTGAAAACCAAGGTCATTTTGGTAATTTTATTGGTTAGGGCAATTTTGTAATTTTCTAAAATCATGATGTTTTCGATATTTTGTAAAGTAAGGTTTTGGGCATTTTTATGTGATGAAACTTTTGATTAAAACTGGGTATTTTGGAAATTTCATGATTCAAGTATGCTGTAATTTTACCCCTAAGGGTATTTTAGTAATTTTTCACATTAGTGGCATTTTCTCAAAACAATTTTCAAAAATTGGGTTCTAAGTATTTTCATAAAAGAAGGATTCAAGTATTTGAAAAATTTTTCATACGGAGGTATTTTGGTAATTTACAAACCGTGGGTATTTTGGTCATTTTATTTTTTCAAAACAAGGTTTCAATTTCTTCAAAACAAAGCGGCTAATCCCTTTCGGGTTTTGGTTATTAAGTTTAGCTTTGTGAGCGTGTCGTCTCATTAGGATGAACCGTTACTACGCACTGTAGGATTCAAGTGAGTAGGAGGTGAGTCACGAGGTCGCTTAAATACCGTGCCCCAACGGGATCCAATCCTAGACATGCGATAACGATTGCCACATCTTTTGCTCAAGGACAACTCACGTGGTTTGTTTAGGAATTTATTAAATCTTATGCAATATCTCGTTGGAGTATGCTAGCCCTAGGGTTCAATAGTTTCTATTCTAGTAGTCTACGCTCCCATTTTACCCTTCTACCCTCATCAAAAGAATTCACAAAATTGATAGAAGTACTTACCAGGCGGATAGGTGCCGAGACTCGGTGCCATGTCGTTCAAGCCAAAACAATTTCTCAAACATTATAATAAGGCCTACTATCCAAAACCAAACATTTTGGGCCTTGAGCCCCCACACCGAGAGTTTTGAATCGGCTCTAATACCAAAATGTAACACCCCAAACCTACCCATGAGTCCCGAAGGTCCGGTATGTTACTTGGGTAAAATATTTTGGGCCAATTTGAAAGTTTGGAGAAAGTTTGATAAAATTTGGTTAAGGTATTAAAACGGGTTTGAAAACTCAGTTGGGCCTTTTATAAATACAATTGGGCTTTATAAACCCTTTTGAAAACATTTGATCATGTACATTTTAAAATCATCAAGTTGTAGTTGACTAAGTTTATTTTTGGTTACCCGATGGTAACGCCTATGAAAACTCGTAAAAGTTATTAAGTTGGAAAAGGTTACTTTTACCCTTTACTTTAACATTTGTAAATTTCATTTGTAATACCTTATAAGTAAAATAAAATAAAATAAACATCCAAAATAATAATAGCGGCCTTATTACATCCCAAATTAAAAATACTTAGGAAATAAAATAATTAACTTAACGAAAATCAATTTAACTCCAACAATAAGCATGGTCGCCTCGTCCTCTCCGACTCCATCTCCGCGATCTACTCATCCGCAAAATGTTAAGGGAAAGGGTGAGTCACCAAGACTCGTGTGTAAATCCCCACCCGTAGATAGCACTCATACACAAGATATTAATTAACATGCAAATATGCAACCCAACCTAGCCATCCATACTCCTCAACTACCCCGTGTGGTCAAAACCACTGATGACTTAGAGTCACAATTTAAATGATGGGGCCAACCCATCGTGTGGTCAAAACCACTGATGACCATAGGTCACAAATAATCAAGTGTGGTCAAAACCATGGTGGTACCAAACCACCGGGACTTAGTCGCAAATAATCAATCGATGTGATCAAAACCACGATGACCATAGGTCACAAATAATCTGATAGGGCCAACCCATCTTGTGGTCAAAACCACTGACGACAGTCCATAATTCATCCTCCTCCTATCATCAATCCCACCATCACATGCTTTTATAACAATTTTCATAAATCATATCGTAGCATTTAATCATCATGTGATGGCATGCAAATCATATATCAAAATCACAAGTTAGGGACTTACCCTAATCCATGTTTAAGCCCACAAGCATATCATAGATCACTACCAAAATTTATACACAAGACAATAATATAGCAAGTTTATTAATAAAGTGTGTAAAGAGTTTACACACTTGTTTCTACCGAATTCCTAGATCCCAAGATCCGATCTACAACACTAGATCTTGCCCCTATAATCGACTAAACATTATTTGTTAGTACCAAAGGCCTATTCGCCAAACCCAATTCATACCAAGGGTTCTTTGGGACTTACCTTGAATGGATTTGATTTCCAATCAAATCCAAGCCTAAATTAGTATCTAAATCCATGGCACACGTTAGTTTCGCATTTAATCATAAACTTTTAATTGAAAGGCCCTTGGCCGAATGTGCTTACCAACTCACCTTGGAAAATAAACCCAAAGCTTCCCTCACTTATTGAAAATTGGCAGCACCTCTTAATGTTGTGAGAGGGTTCGCTACCCTTTAGAAGAGAAAGGAACCAAAACAACACCCTTTTTCCTTAAGGGGATTCGCCAAACTCAAATGGAGGGCTGGAATTTTCTTCTCAAGAAAAGAGGTTGTTTCGCTAAAAAGGAAGCAAGAAAAGCTGGAAATTTTGAACAATTTTTGGCTATGGTTTAAGGAGATTTCAGCACCAAGAAGAGAAAAAGAAAAGAGTTGCTAGAGTTTTTGACACTTCTTTGCTGTCTGTAATGTATATGGACAAATTTCCAAGGTCTCCAATTTTCAAGAACACTCCCTATTTTGTGATAATTTCCACCACTAATTATCCAAGATAAAGCAAGGTTTTATCTTCCAATTAATCTCTTAATCTTCTAAACAATTTAATAGCAAATAAAATACTTACAATCACCCCTTCCAAATTGAATATGTGCAAAAAAAAACTTATCCTTATCAAAATTTGAGTCCAAATTCATGCCATCACTCTCCTTCACGCCAAAGAATAAAGAAGAAAAAATAAAATCAAAGTGTCGCTTCTTTGATTCGAACCAGTCATCCTCAAGCAAAGCGAAGCTTCCCTTTAAGCGCCCCAAACCAATTCTCCCAATTGACTTTCATGTCAATTTACCCCGCCATTTAAATATAAAGCCTTATACCTGAGCCCTTTTCTCTTGTAGCACCAAAGCCCAGAAATAAAATCCCTTTATGTTCAATCACGACTCGAACCCGAGTCCTTTTGCCAAAGCCCCTTTAAGTGGCGCCCCAAGCCACTCCACCTCCTCGACTTTCATGTCCGATCCTTACCCGAAATTTATTTAAAGCCTTCCTTACTTGGGCCCTTCCTTTAACGCCCAAAATGAAAAACATTTCTCCCTTGCTACAGCCGAGACTCGAACCCAAGACCCTCTTGCAACCCTTAGGCGCACCAAGCCAATTGTGCCAAGCCCTTTCTTTTTGTTATATTTCGCCCAAGATTTTATTTAGGCCCTATCTCACTTAGCTCCTTTCTTTTAAGTACTTATTAAAGAGATTTTTAATTTCAAATTTGACCTAAATCAAGTTATTTTTAGACCTAAATCATGCCAAATAAAGTCATATTATTTATTTCTTTAAGAACACATGAGAAATTTATTTAAATTTTAACAACCCCTAATTTAGGTGTTACGCTTTTAACTCAATACATTAACTATGTTACACCTCGAGCAATTTATGGTTCCTTCGCTTTAAAAGTATCATCAAGATTAAGCACGCTAGGCATAAAAGCCCAAATATGTCACCTAAGACTAAGCCCTCGCTAGGCACGAAGCCCGAATATATCACCCAGACTAAGCACGCTAGGCACGGTCCAATATGTCATCGGCACTAAGCACGCTAGGCATGAAGTCCGAATATGCCACCCAAGACTAAGCATGCTAGGCACGAAGCCCAAATATGTCACCTAAGCACTAAGCTCGCTAGGCACGAAGCCCGAATACGTCACGACACTAAGCTCAAGTAGGAACGAAGCCCTAATATCAACATATTCAACCTTTCACACATTACTTAGTACTAAAATATCAAACATCTCATATTCTTTATTTTACTTTCATCCGTTAATCCAAACATACATATTCGCATTACATTAATCAAATTAAATTCACTATAAACTCATAATCCATATTCGCCAACATGTATATTTATACTTTAGATTTCCAAACTTCATCATATTTTATGTTCATAAATAATTATTTGGCATATACTTGCTTAAAGACTTACCTTGACTATCGACGGACAACGTAGACCGGCTATTCGACAACTTTCGCCTTTCCCCGATCCAAATCCGTTCTTCTTTGCTCTTGATCTAAACACATTAAAATTGAGCTCATTCAAGTACATTTCATCTCAATTTAGTCCCTAAGCACATAAATAGGCAAATTACCATTTTACCCTAGAATTTCACATTTTACAATTTAGTCCTAATTGCACAAAACACAAAATACACAAAATTTCCTACAACACTCAAGGGCGAATGTTCATAGGATTATACAAGTCCATATTTTCATTTATTTCATGTTTTAGTCCTTTAAGAATTTATTTTTTCAAATTAGTCCCTAACACGTAATTTCACCAAAACTTTTAATTCTAAAAATGATGATTTAACACATACTATTTATAACCTACTATCAAACATTACATGCCATGCATATACAACCATAGCCGAATCTTAATGTGCCATAATCTCAAAAATTAATACATGGGTTGTATAGCATTCAAAGTAACAATTCCAAAAATGTAAAAATTATAAAATACTTAGCAAAATACATACCCTAAATTAAGCCCCAAGTTGCCGAAATTTAAGCTTCAACAATGGAGTTTTTTCTTCCTCCCACATTCAGCCAAGAAGAAGAACAAGGTACGTAACACCCCAGACCTGGCCCAAACATTACGGCCGAATTTGGTTTGTTACAGAGGAAAATATTTTTGAAAAAATCCCTTTAGCCAATTCAATTTAAGGTAAAAGGTATTTTCTTGTTTTAAAAACAGTTGAGGTGTATAAAGAAAACAATACTTAGTTCGTTTAAAAATATATTAAGTCGATTGTTATCGATTTCGATGTACCGATGGCACAAAAAACATTTTACGCTTGAATTTAAGAAAATTTGTGTAATCATTTTAAAGTCACTAAGTGATTTAAACAAATTATCCAAACATGTAAAATAATAAAAAATAATCTTAGAGGCCTTATTACAACCGAACAAATAAAACCAATATAAAATAAAACAATTCAAAATCCATTTAATCCATATTTTCTCTGCATGGCCACCTTGAGTCCATCCGGCTCCTCATCTGCGATCTACGAGTCACCGAAAATATTAAAGGAAAAGGTGAGTCACCAAGACTCAATGTGTAACCCTTTTCCGCTTAATGCAACATCATACACACAAATCACAATCAAGTTTAACATGCACCCAACCTAACCATCCAAAACACCTTTTTCTACCCCTGTGGTACCAACCCACCGGAGGTGCTAAACCACCGGTGACTTAAAGTCACGATATCCATCAATATTGTGGTGCTAAACCACCGGTGGTGCTGTACCACCGTGACCAAGTCACAAATAACAAGTTGTGGGGCCAACCCACGTGTGATACCAAATCACCGCGTCAATCCCAAAATATCATCTGTGGGGCCAACCCATCGTGGTGCTAAGCCACGGGACGAGACGCTATGAGGTGCCAAACCTCCGGTGATAAAAGTCACGAAATGTGGTACCAAACCACCGGTGTCCGTCGACACGAATATCACTTCCCCTCCTCGCTCAACCCACATCAATCAATGATATGCATATAATGTGAATTATGCCCACATGTTTATTTAACAACATACACCGAATTTATCATCACCACATATTTATATGCCACATATACCAAATATGTCATGCTTCCCAAAAGCATCATAAAGAAAACTCATAACAACAAGGACTTACCGATTCCTTGCTTATACCATGATGGTATTAAATCCAAATCTACATCAATTCAGGTTTAGCACACACAATGCATTTAGCACGCTTACGAGTTATAAAGTATGTATGTACACACCGTTTCTAACGATAGCTCTAAATCCTCAAGAGTCAATCGGTCATACAAGATCTTCTTGCCCTATATTTGGCCATTACCCATGTTAGTGCCATTGACCATTCGCCCAACCAAAATATACCCAAAGGGTTACACATGAACCCAAACCTTACCTACACGCCCTTTGAATACTAGCCACCACACCAAGTGTTTCTGCTTCCCTATAATCGGCAATCACATACCCATATTAATAGCATTCGACTTTTCGATCATTAAAAGTATAGTCTATTAAAGTAGATCCTTACCACCACTTACCACCGATTGTCGATTTAATGAAGGCTTGGTTTGAATACCTCAAAATCCTTGAGCACCTAGATGTAATCGATTTTAACACCGATTAGCCACCAATATATTTCGCTTTTCCCTTCAACCAAGCCGACAAAGAGAAAGAAGAGAGGAGAGTTTTGGCTATTACTTACCTTCCCAATTGATTGGACAAAGAAATCCCAAAGAGTCTTATGCTTCCCCTAATATTCGCCAAGGTGAGTTTAATAGGAGGAAAAGAGATTTTGGTCACCAAGATAGGAAGTAGATTCGCTAATAGGAAAGAAAATAATGAGAAAAAGGAGATAGGGTTTCGGTTTGAGAAGAAAAGGAAAGAAATAGATCAAGATGAGAGTGTAGAGGATTCGCCAAGGTCTAAGAAAAGAGAATGGTTTTCGCTTTGAGAGATTGAGAAAGGAGAGAAAATCAAAGATGGAAGAGTTTGGGAATTTTGGCTACTTGTAAATGGAGAAAAAGAAAAGACAAAAAGATGGAGAGTATGCCTAAAGAGAATTCAGCACTCCCCCCTATCACCTAGTCTCCTTGCCGTCCACTCCCCTTCAACAAGGAGTTCAAATTTCGGCCAACACCTTGAATCACTCTTGGCCAATAGTTTAAAACAATTCAAAATAATTTGAATTCAACAAATGCCTACTTTTTCTCCTTGCCACCTTTTAAAAATTATTCAACTTAATCACCAAATAAAATGCTAATAATATCCTTATTATCCATATTATCCTCAAGTGTTTAAATTGAACACTCTTCTCTCTCTTGTCTGTCCAAAATAAAGAGTAGAAAGGGAATTCATAACTCAACATTGGCTCCCTTGCTCCCTTGATGGCGCTCAACTCTAGCCCTTAAGTGGCCTCCTCTTGCCACTTTTCCAAGGCCTTTTTAGTGTCTAACATTCCCTCATTTAACTTGTAACCCCTACTTACTAAGGCTCCCTATCTTTAAAGCTTTACCAACAAATTTTCCTACCACTTGAGCCTACTAAAAGTTCATAACTAAGTCCTATTACACCACGAATAACATCACAACAATCCAATCACAAGCAAAATAATTTAATCACAAATAACCTCCCATTTTAGGATGTTACAGTTCTACCCCCTTAAAATAATTTCGGCCTCAAAATTACCTGATCAAAAGAGGTGGGGGTATTGCTGTCGCATCACATCCTTGGGTTCCCACGTAGCTTCCTTCGCACCATGGTTTCGCCACAGCACTTTCACTAAAGGTACTGACTTCCTACGTAGAACTTTGACATCCTGATCTAAGATCTGAACTGGTTCTTCCTTGAAAGATAAGTCCGAGTTTACCTCAAGTGATGGATCGGACCGATATCGTCTAAGCATCGACACATGAAAGACATCATGAATTTGCCTTAACTCTGCTGGCAACTCGAGCTGATAAGCTACCGGTCCCACTCGCTTCAACACTGTATATGGCCCAATAAACTTAGGGCTTAGCTTCCCTTTTCGCCCAAACCGCAACACCTTCTTTCAAGGCGACACCTTCAGAAAAACCTTATCTCCTACCTCATATTCCATTTCCTTGTGCTTGAGATCGGCATAAGACTTCTGCCTATCTGATGCCTCCTTGAGACGAGCCCGAATCATCTTAACTTTATCTTCGCTTTACGCTACCAACTCGACCCAAGACATGTCGCTCACCCAACTCGCCCAACATGTAGAGAGTACGGCATTTTCGTCCATACAAGATTCTTCATATGGTGCCATCTGGATACTCGCTTGATAACTATTGTTATAAGCGAATTCTACCAACGGTAGATACTCTTCCCAACCGCCATCAAATCTAGAACACAACCTCTTAGCATATCTTCTAAAATCAGATGACCTTTTCGATCGCCCGTCGATTTGTGGATGGAAAGTCGATCGAATCCAATCGTACCCAAAGCCCGATGCAACGCTTTTAGAACCTTGACGTAAATCGATCCCTATCTGAGATGATCGATACTGGCACACTATGCAACCTCACTATTTTCGACACATACAGCTTAGCTAGCTTCTGAAGTGAATAATCCACCCTTACCGGTATGAAGTGAGCTGATTTAGTCAGACGGTCCACAATCACCCAAACTGCGTCCTTCTTGCTGGGTGTGAGGGGTAGCCCACTGGCAAAATCCATAGTGATCCTCTCTATTTCACCGAGGAATCTTCACCGTTGAAGTAACCACGATGGCAATCGGCGTTAGTTTTAACTCACGACACGCCGACACTTTCCCACAAATTCAGTTACCTCACGCTTCAATCCTGGCCACCAAAACTATTTTCGCAGATCTCCATACATCTTGCTACCTCCCGGATGCATAGCGTATGGGCTGCTATGTGCATCCTGAAGAATTCTCTGCCTTAATTCCACATCTTTCGGCATACAAGCTCGCCCTTGAAAGCATAATACTCCATCATTGGACAAGCTATACCCTTCTAAACCACCATTTTGAACTTGCAATCTCGTGCATCTGCACTTTCATCTACTAATTATTTTTCCTTAATCTCCATTATCCAAGTCGGCTTAACTTGCGCTTACGCCAAAAGACTTCCATCGTCATATAGACTCAAATGAGCAAACATCACCCTTAAGTCCGCTTACGACCTTCCGACTTAACGCGTCACCACCACGTTAGCTTTGCCGAGATGGTACTCAATTGAACAATCGTAGTCCTTCAACACTCAATCCACCGTCACGCTTCAAGTTCAAATCCTTCCGAGTTAAAAGATACCTCGACTTTTGTGATCCATGTAGACTATCGACTTCTCCCCATACAAGTAATGCCTCCATATCTTCAAAGTGAAGACCATCGCCGCTAACTCCAAGTCGTGAGTTGGATAGTTAACCTCATGCGGTCTTAGTCGACGGACGATAGGCCACTACCTTCCCTTCCTCAGATCAACACACATCCCAACCCAAAGATGGGATGCATCACAATAAATCGTAAATAACTTCCACGCCTCGGTTGTACCAGAATCGGAGCTTCTATCAGAATCTTCCTTAGCTTGTCAAAACTTTCTGCCGCTTCTTCGACCATACAAATGGAACTCCTTTTCTTAATAACTTAGTCAACGGTGCTGCGATTAAAGAGAATCCTTCCACAAATCTTTGATAGTATCCCCGCTGCACCCGAAAACTCCAAACTTTTGCCACTGACTTAGGCGGTTTCCAATCCAACACCGCTTGAACCTTGCGAGGGTCCACTCTAATCCCTTCCGCTGACACCACGTGACCTAAGAAAGCCACCTCCCTAAGCCAAAATTCAAATTTACTGAATTTGGCATATAACTGCTTTTCTCTCAGTACTTGTAGAACTATACGCAAATGCATGTCATGCTCCTCCTCCGTCTTTGAATAAACCAATATGTCGTCTATAAACACCACGACAAATTGATCCAAGTACTACTGAAACACCCTATTCATTAAGCCCATGAACGCTGCAAGTGCGTTGGTTAACCCAAATGGCATCACTAGAAACTCGTAATGCCCATACCGAGTATGGAATGCCGTCTTGTGAACATCACCTTCCTTCACCTTAGGTTGATGATAACCCGAACTAAGGTCTATCTTCGAGAAAATCGATGCACCCTTCAGTTGGTCAAATAAGTCATCAAACAGCACAGGTGCTCCCCACGGAGATATACTTGGTCGGATAAACCCTCGGTCCAAGAGTTCCTGAATTTGAGCCTTCAGCTCCACCAATTCCTTTGGTGCCATTCGGTATGGTGCTTTAGACACAGGCACCGTTTCGGGTAACAAGTCTATACCGAATTCAACTTCACGATCCGAGGCAAACTTGAAGTTCTTCCGAAACACATCGGTGAATTCCCTATCGTTCGGACCTTCTCAATCGCGACTCCTTAGCCTCCAAGGCACATATTCGAACCAAAAACGCTTCACAGCCCTTCCTGACCATCATCTCAGCCTTCAAAGTAGACACCACATTGGATAGGTAATCCCTTCTATTACCTATCATGACCACTTCATTACCCTCAGCCATCTTTAGAACGATGCGCTTAGCAACGCAATCCAACCTTGCTCGATGCTTAACCAACCAAATCCATTCCAAGAATTAGATCGAACTCCCCAAACGGCAGTTCCATCAGATCAGCCACAAACACTACCCTTAGAGTTCTAGGGGTACATCTCTATATAGCTTGTTTACAACTACAGAGTGACCTAGAGGGCTAATTACTATCATCTCCCTAGAAGCAGTCTCAAAGTCTAGGTTCATAGTCTCTACCACGCTACTAGCAACGTATGAATGCTTTGAACCCACATCAATTAATGCAACATATGAAAGACAAAAATTAGGAGCATACTGGGTTTGACGTGCAGTGCGTCACCCTCCTCTCGACGCCTCGCCACGTAGACTAAACCAGTTACCTTGCTTCATGTTGCCCGCCTCTTCCCGAGTGCGGACCTCGATTAGAACCATTGCATCCCCTACCATTACCACGACCCTCCGTGGTGGTCCTACATTTCTAACCCGAGCACGGTTCGACCCTCCGGCCGATTCTTTGCCAACTTCCGAGGATAATCCTCACACGGTGATCCAAAGATCCACATTCAAAGCATCCCTTTCACCGTCCAACAACCTCCCCAATGTGATTTCCCACAGCATTACACTGAGCTGGTCTCTGATTAGTAGTCATGGGCCTTCCTGCTTGATTCGAACCACTCTAGATAGCCCTTTTACGTGCATTACTACCCGATCCAGATGATCTAAAGCCTCTTTTACGCTTGTTCCTATCGTAGTTCTGTCTTACAGACTCCTTGACCCCTTCGGCTACTTTAGCCGTTTCCACCAAGACAGAAAACTCACGCTCCTACTGTGGAGCAATTAGCAGCCTCAAATCATCCCTAAATCCGTCTTCAAAGCGGACACACCATTCATGCTCTGTTGACACAATTCCCCGAGCATAGCGGCTCACCTCAAAATTACGCTTCATACTCGACACGGTCTTATTTCCTTGTACCAACCCCGAAAGGCTTTCCTTTATGCGATCGGTGTATTGGTGCCCACATACTTCTTTGATAAATGACTTTGAAGTATTCCCAAGTAAGATCATCTGCCGCAGCACCATCTCGAACCGTGAGCCACCATTGATATGACTCATCCTTTAGAAGCGACACCGCTCCTTTCAATTTCTCCTCATTCGTCAGATCGAGATCATCCATGATCCTCTCAGTCGATTCTAACCAATATTCTATTGACTGGTGCCACTCCCGATACACCCAAAATACCTCAAATTTCTGTTGGATCGGAGTCGCTGCATGATTTCGAGCTCCCATACCTCCACTTGCCCCACCACCATCTCAAGGACTCGCAACACGACTTGCGACATCGCCTCACTTCCTGGCCGATCCTCGCTCCTCAAAGACCAAAAGCGGGGTGGTGGTGGCGGTGGTACCTCATTCTCGCACCACGACCCGACCTAACGGGTTCTAACACTCATCCCGCCTCACCAAGCGTCCACGACGGCCACATCCTCTAGAGCTCATTCTAACTATTGCGCTTTAATCGATTAAGAAATTTTATGGATTAGTACTTGTTTCACTTGGTTACCCGCCAAGAAATTTTATGAAGAGAGTTTAATAGAGATTCTTTCGATCAATCAAAGTTTTAAGTCCTCTATCCTAGTTCACACAGTAAAAACACATCCATTCCCTAATACCTTTCATACACACTCACTCTTTCGGGCATTTACATCTGCTTTCTATCCTGTGGGTATTTTCGTCATTTTCCTACAAGGGTATTTTCGTAATAAACCAAAAAATTTTTAAAACTTTAATAAATCAGTACATTTTTAAATTTCCCAAAATTGGAGGGTATTTCTAAAAATTTGTCAAATTAAAGGTACGGCAGAATTTTGGAATCCAGGGGTATTTTGGTAATTTTGTCAATCAGGGGTAATTTTGTAAATTTCCAAAGTCAGGGTCTTATTTTGAAATACAAAATTTTGGATACTTTTGCAAAGTAAGAGAATTTTACTAAAATCAGGGTAGTACGGTAATTTTAGAAACCAAGGGCATTTTCATAATTTTGCCACTAGGGGCATTTTGGTAATTTTGGTAAGTCAAAAATATTTTGAAATTTTTCCAAAAATAGATTTTCCCCTACTATTAAAAAGAAATGCTCTAATGATTTTAAAACTAGAGTTTCCATAAAACATGACCGATCCCTTTCGGTTTTACTCAAGATGTTTAGCTTTATGACCGAGTCCTCTTGGTTAGGGTGAACAAAGCTACGCACTGTAGGATTCTCAAGAGAAGGTGAGTCACGAGGACTGCTTAAATACCAGGCTCTTCCGGATCCAATCCTAGACATGCGCACAGGGGTTACCACACCCTAACTCGGCGACTTGGTCGTAGGTTTGTTTACTTAGGCTCTTAAAGTCTTATGTCTTTTGTTGGGGTAAACTAGTCCTAAAGTTTAAAGCACTTATCATACTATCTACGTTTCTTACCTACCCTTCTACAGATAATAATTCACAAAGAAGTCAGAAGTACTTACCTGGGCGGATTGGTGCCGGAGACTCGGTGCCATGCTGCTCAAAACCAAAAATATTTCAAAAAGGCCTACCAAAAACATTTTGGGCCTTGGACCCCCACAGCTGAGCTTTGAACTGGGCTCTGATACTAATTTTGTAACACCCTAAACCCGGCTCAAACATTACGGCCGAATTTGGTTTGTTACAGAGGAAAATATTTTTGAAAAAATCCCTTTAGCCAATTCAATTTAAGGTAAAAGGTATTGTCTTGTTTTAAAAATAGTTGAGGTGTATAAAGAAAACAATACTTAGTTCGTTTAAAAATATATTAAGTCAGATTGTTACCGATTTTAGATGTACCCGATGGCACAGAAAAACATTTTACGTTTGAATTTAAGAAAATTTGTGTAATCATTTTAAAGTCACTAAGTGATTTAAACAAATTACCCAAACATGTAAAATAATAATAAAAAAATAATCTTAGGAGGCCTTATTACAACTGAACAAATAAAACCAAAATAAAATAAAACAATTCAAAATCCATTTAATCCATATTTTCTCTGCATGGCCACCTCGAGTCCATCCGGCTCCTCATCTGCGATCTACGAGTCACCTGAAAAATATTAAAGGAAAAGGTGAGTCACTAAGACTCAATGTAACCCTTTTCCGGTTTAATGCAACATCATACACACAAATCACAATCAAGTTTAACATGCACCCAACCTAACCATCCAAAACACCTTTTTCTACCCCGGTGGTACCAAACCACCGGTGGTGCCAAACCACTGGTGACTTAAAGTCACGATATCCATCAATATTGTGGTGCCAAACCACCGGTGGTGCTAAACCACCGGTGACCAAGTCACAAATAACAAGTTGTGGGGCCAACCCACGTGTGATACCAAATCACCGCGCCAATCCCATAATATCATCTCGTAGGGCCAACCCACCGTGGTGCTAAGCCACGGACGAGACGCTATGAGGTGCCAAACCTCTGGTGACAAAAGTCACGAAATGTGGTACAAAACCACTGGTGTCCGTCGACACGAATATCACTTCCCCTCCTCTCGCTCAACCCACATCAATCAATGATATGCATATAACAGAATCATGCCCACATGTTTATTTAACAACATACACTGAATTTATCATCAGCCACATATTTATATGCCACATATACCAAATATGTCATGCTTCCCAAAAGCATCATAAAGAAAACTCATAACAACAAGGACTTACCTGATTCCTTGCTTATACCATGATGGTATTAAATCCAAATCTACATCAATTTAGTTTAGTACACACAATGCATTTAGCACAGTTACGAGTTATAAAGTGTGTATGTACACACCTGTTCTAACGATAGCTCTAAATCCCTGAAGAGTCAATCGGTCACACAAGATCTTCTTGCCCCTATATTTGGCCATTACCTATGTTAGTGCCATTGACCATTCGCCCCAACCAAAATATACCCAAAGGGTTACATGAACCCAAACCTTACCTACGCCCTTTGAATACTAGCCACCACACTAAGTGTTTCGCTTCCCTATAATCGGCAATCACATACCCATATTAATAGCCTTCAGCTTTTTCGATCATTAAAAGTATAGTCTATTAAAGTAGATCCTTACCACCACTTACCACCCGATTGTCGATTTAATGAAGGCTTGGTTTGAATACCTCAAAATCCGGAGCACCTAGATGTAATCGGTTTTAACACCGATTAGCCACCAATATATTTCAGCTTTTCCCCTTCAACCAAGTCGACAAAGAGAAAGAAGAGAGGAGAGTTTTGGCTATTACTTACCTTCCCAATCGATTGGACAAAGAAATCCTGAAAAGTCTTATGCTTCCCCTAATATTCGGCCAAGGTGAGTTTAATAAGAGGAAAAGAGATTTTGGTTACCAAGATAGGAAGTAGATTCGGCTAATAGGAAAGAAAATAATGAGAAAAAGGAAGATAGGGGTTTCGTTTTGAGAAGAAAAGGAAAGAAATAGATTGAAGATGAGAGTGTAGAGGATTCACCAAGGTCTAAGAAAAGAGAATGGTTTTCGATTTTGAGAGATTGAGAAAGGAGAGAAAATCAAAGATGGAAGAGTTTGGGAATTTCTGCTACTTGCAAATGGAGAAAAGAAAAGACAAAAGATGCAGAGTATGCCTAAAGAGAATTCGGCACTCCCCTATCACCTAGTCTCCTTGCTTAGTCCACTCCCTTCAACAAGGAGTTCAAATTTCTACCAACACCTTGAATCACTCTTGGCCAATAGTTTAAAATAATTCAAAATAATTTGAATTTAACAAATGCCTACTTTTTCTCCTTGCCACCCTTTAAAAATTATTCAACTTAATCACCAAATAAAATGCTAATAATATCCTTATTATCCATATTATCCTCAAGTGTTTAAATTGAACACTCTTCTCTCTCTCTTGTCATTCAAAATAAAGAGTAGAAAGGGAATTCTCGCAACTCGAACACCGGCTCCCTGCTCCCCTTGATGGCGCTAACTCTAGCCCTTAAGTGGCCTCCTCTTGCCACTTTTCCAAGGCCTTTTAGTGTCTAACATTCCTCAATTAACTTGTAACCCCTACTTACTAAGGCTCCTATCTTTAAAGCTTTACCAACAAATTTTCCTACCACTCGAGCCTACTAAAAGTTCATAACTAAGTCCTATTACACCACGAATAACATCACAAAGAATCCAATCACAAGCAAAATAATTTAATCACAAATAACCCCCATTTTAGGATGTTACAAGGTATGTTCTCTTTCTTCCCACTTTGTTTCATTATTTTATGCCTTAAAATTAAAAGTAATATTGTTTATTCATTACCTAAAAAACATATTATTATAAAACAAAATTTTAATCTTACTTCTCATATATGTCATCCACTATCTAAAGAATGGGCTAATTGTCCTTTTAGGACATCCACTTTAAAAGCCACAATCAAAAAGGTACATTTCACTTTGGCATGCCACTTTTACTCTTTATGCGATCAAGTCCTTTTTATCAAATTAAGCACTTAAACAATAAAATTTTTCTACGAAACTTTCACACACATTAATTCACATATAATAAACACACAATATAATATTTAAAAATTTATCGGACTTGGATTCATGGCCTCGAAACCACCATTCCAATTAGGGTCAATTTCGGTCTGTGACATCATAAATCTTTTCATAAGATCAAGATTCAATCCATTTGCAAACTTACCATTTCATTTCCTTTTCTTACTCATTGAATCATCTAGAATTACATCGGATACTCGGGAATGCTCACACATAGTGGGCCTTTCCATATAATCATAACCTTTCCTTTACATCAATGCTCACACGAGCTGTAAAATGGGCTTGTTTACACAAATTGTGGGTCGAAATGTAAGCTACACGATGCTGCTCACACAAGCTGTGGAGAATCTGCAACAAATGCATGACCTTAGCCATTAGTAGAACATTCAAGACCAGTACCCGAAACATGAAATCCTTAATAACATGTCATTTGTATCCTAAGAATTTTAAGGTTAAACTGAGACTCTTTATCTGTCAGTTCATCATTGCATTGTTACATATATGTTAAAATCCATTTACAATTAACACAAAATAGTATATAATAAAATTAACTAACATTAACACAATTACAGTTCATACGAACTTACCTTAATAACTAGGGTCGTACTAGTAGAGTCGAACTATGCTGAAGCTTTCGCTTTTCCTTGATTTAAGTTTGAATATAGTTTACCTTAATCTAAATAGATAATTTCAATTAGTTAATTACTTCTAGTATTCAATTTAATCCATAGTTTATATTTATGCAAAATTATGGATTACCCCCTAACATTTTAACTTTTCACAATTTAGTCTTTAAGCTCAAAACTTGAATATAACTCTTTTTAACCTAAACCATGTTAACCCATGTTACAAGGGACCTTAAAACAACTCATAATTATCAACAATTCACAATAAAACCCATGGATTTATACTTTTAACAATTTAAACCCTATTTGCAATTTCATCAAAATCACTTAACAAAACATGTTTATTTTACAAAAAATATTAATAATCTATCAAATAAAATCAAAACACATTCAAAAACATCTATGAAAAGTCCCTCAACCTTCAACATTTTTGCAAACTAACCCCCAGGCTAGCTAGATTAAGTTAAAATGAACTCAAAAACATAAAAATCATTAAAAACGAGGCTTGGATACATACCATGAAAGGGGAAATAAATCTTAGCCAAACCCTAGCTATTCTTCCATGGATAAATATATTTGAAGAAAATAAATATGAGAAAGATGATGATTTGTAGTCTATTTGATTTTAAGTTTATTACCATTTTACCATTTTGCCCTTATTACTAAATAAAATTTTCAATAAAACCTTGTCCATAACTATCCACTAACTCACTAAATGGTATATTTACCATGTAACACCCCAAACCCGGCCTGGGCGTTATGGTCGAATCTGGCGATATCACATGGAAGTGCGTTCGAAAACCGTATCATTGCTAAGATCGTTTCCCATTTAGAACTTATCATTAGATTTCATTAATACTCAAATTGTGATTCATTTCCAAAACACTATACTTTATGAAAGTTTTTAAAATAGTTTGTGTGTGAGTGGTATTTTGATAAAACATTCATCTCTTTTGTAAACCCAAGTTTTCCCTACTTCTAGCAGATATAAACAGAAAACATTATAAAATCCAAATTTTAGGTAAAAATCCATAGAGGCCATTATTAAATAAAAATACCCCAAATTAAAACATAAAACCATGAATAAGTATCAAATAGCAAAAAGGAGTCGTGTGGCCACTGCTGAGTCCTCCGCTGCACCGGTCCTCCTATGTCTGGGGATTACCTATACAAATTAAACAGCAGGGGTGAGTTTACGTAAACTCAGTGTGTAATCCCCATGCAAACAAACATACAATAACAGATAATCTCAGTTCAGGCCTAAGCCTTTTTCAATTTCAGTATCAGTATCAGTTTGGGCCTTAACCCCTTTTAGTAATAGTAAGCATTAGGGCCTCACCATCATCACAGACAAATAATAAAGGATGCTTATGCGCTTATAAAATCCTACCCAACCAGCCTTTACACTCAATCTTCGTCTAACCCTACACTCCATGTGGGGATATAATCAACCCACATCCGTACACTCCAAAGAGTATCGAATGCGGCACTAGCTAGTAGTTGCAGCTGAGCTGCCACTAAGTTAGGCTTGAAGCCTTTTAGTACACTTCCTCCAATCAATATCAATCCCCAAACCAATGCAATGCAACTTATAGTTATGACATGCTATCTCATAGTAACAGTGCATACGATCAGTTCAGTGAAATATTATCATGCTCAATAACATATATACGTATAACAGTCATTCAGTCGTTTCATACAATTAGGGGTCTAGGTAGCTTACTGACCCTACAGTAGGCTCACAGTCATCTCGGGTGACCTGTGCAACGTTAGCAACAAATAAGTGAAAATGGGCTCACAAGCCCATATTGTCTGCCCGTGTGGCCCACACGGCCCAAATTGGCTTTGGCCGTGTGGATCACTAGGCCTGGCCCATAATCCCACACGCCCGTGTAGCCCACACGGCCCAATTGGTTGAGCCCGTGTCTCATACACGACCGTGTCATCCCCCGTGTCATGCGCGCACAGCCTGGTTCATCGATCACACGCCCGTGTATCGTCACACGGCCTACCACACGCTGTGTGGCATCGACATAGAGCTTTTTTGACTTTTCATGAGACGTGTTTTCAATGTTTTGGGTACAGATCCGTACGTTTTCGATGTAAAAGCACTCCTAAGATTTCCAACACCTAAAATTGACCAATATTAACCCAACTTAGTCACTTAATCATCATTCAATCAAAAACTTAATGAGATTTCCCAACCTTTAACCATTTAAACCCCTTACCTTCAATGGAGCGACGGGATATCGCACACTTACAGCCTTGATGGTGAAACTTTAGCTCCTTGTATACTCCCTGACACCAAACAAATCCCTTATTACCCACTTAGCCATAAACAGCGATAGAATTCCATTAATACACAATCTTACCGACCACAGGAAAAATGACCGAGGCACAACGGAGAAGGAATGAGTAAGGGAAACAAAGGAAAAGGGGTAGGGTAGAAGAGAGGCAGATTTTGACAAAGGAAAAGAAAAGGGGAGAAACCAATGGAAAAAATTCAGTAAGAGGGGAAAAGAAAAGAAAAACATTAGAAAGATGAACAGTTTTGGGAAAGAAAACAAAATACAACTCTATTAGATTTTCTGATAACCTCTAAAATCCCTTAATTCTCTCCATCAAACTCCCCACTAAATCCACTACTCAGATTTCTAGTCCATCTCAAACTATGACACGACACAGGCAGTAAAATAAATCCTTTGTTTGCGTAGAGACTCGAACTCCAGACCTCCAGCTTATTTACACTCCACTTAACCACCAGACCAGTAGGCCCTTTCTAACATATTTTACCAACATTTAATTAAAAGCCTACTATCTAAAGATAGGGCTTTATTCAAAGAAAAATAAAAATTTTGCTCAAGCCAAGGCTTGAACCCAAGACTTCTCAAACACTCCCAGAACATTTAACCACTGAAGCAGATGAAGATTTGTGTCACAAACACATGAAAGTAATTATAAAAGATTTTTGGGCCGTTAAAACTCTGCCCCTCTTTAAAGAAAATTTTAGCCTCGAAATTTTACCTGTTCAGAATAGATGGGGATACTGCTATAGCATCGCATGCTCAGGATCCTACATGGCCTCTTCCGAACTATGATTATGCCAAAGAACCTTAACCAGTGGAACGGACTTTCTTCTTAGAACCTTTACATCGCGATCCAATATCTGGACTGGCTCCTCCTCAAAGGTCAGATCTGGCCTAACCTCGATCTCCTCAACTGGAATAATATGTGTGGGATCAGAGTGATAGCACTTCAACATAGAGACGTAGAATACGTCGTGAATCTGGTCTAACTCTAGAGGTAACTCCAACTGGTAGGCAATCGATCCCACACATTTCAGTCTGCGGTAAGGTACAATAAACCTAGGGCTCAACTTACCCGTACTTCCAAACCTTAGTACCTTCTTCCATGGTGAGACCTTGAGAAAAATGAAGTCCCTCACAGAATTTTAAATTTCGCGTCATTTCAGGTTCGCATAGGACTTCTGTCTGTCTAATGCCGCTTTCAATCGATCTCGAATCAATCTAACTTTGTCCTTGGTATCAGAAACTAGTTTAGGGCCCAGAACCCATCGTTCACCCAATTCATTCTAACATGACGGTGTACGACACCTACGACCGTATAATGCCTCGTATGGTGCCATCTAAATGCTAGACTAATAGCTATTGTTATAAGCAAACTCTGCTAGCGGCAGGTAATCCTCCCAACTGCCTCGGAAGTCAATTACACAACTTCTCAACATATCCTTCAGTATCTGAATCACCCTCTCTAGACTGACCGTCAATCTGAGGATGGAACGCAGTACTGAAGTCTAATCTTGTACCCAGAGCTTCATGTAGCTTCTTCTAGAACTGAGACGTGAAGCGAGGATCCCTAATAGATATTATCAAAACATGTACCCCATGCATTTTCACTATCTTCGACACATACAGCTTAGCCAGCTTCTTCAAAGAGTAGTCAGTACGAACTGGTATGACATGGGCGGACTTGGTCAATCGATCCACGATGACCCATACAGAATTCTTCTTAGTGGGTCTAAGGGGTAACCTACTAACGAAGTCCATAGTTACACGCTTCCACTTCCAAAGTAGAATCTTGACTAGTTGCAACAATCCCGAAGGTAACTGATGCTCAGCCTTAACCTGCTGACATGTCAGACACTTAGTCACAAACTCAGTAACCTTTCGCTTAAGACCTGGCCACCAGTATAACTCACGAAGTTCTATGTACATCTTGTTTCTTTAGGATACATAGCATAAAGGCTACTATACACATCTTTCAGTATCGACTGCCTCAATTCAGTATCTTTTGGTACATAGATTCTCCCACGGAAACAAAGCACCCCTTCACTAATTAGTCTAAAATCCTCAGTGTTCCCACTCTCAACCTGTCAAAAATGAAGACCCAATGACTCATCCTCTATTTTTTACCCTTAATCTGCTCTATCCACGTCGGTTTAACTTGAAGTTCGGCCAACAGACTATCATTATCAAATAAATTGAGGCGAGCAAACATTGCCCTCAGATCAGTCATAGCTCTATGGCTCAGCGCATTTGCCACCACATTGTCCTTACCAAGATGGTATTCAATCCTACAGTCGTAGTCCTTAAGCAACTCAATCCACCTACGCTGCCTAAGGTTCAGCTCCTTTTGAGTGAGGAGGTACTTGAGGCTTTTGTGATTAGTGTAAATGATACACTTC
This sequence comes from Gossypium rotundifolium, assembly GCA_025506655.1. NCBI lineage: Eukaryota > Viridiplantae > Streptophyta > Magnoliopsida > Malvales > Malvaceae > Gossypium > Gossypium rotundifolium. Next base: position 153,867,259 of record CP106731.1, read on the forward strand.
TCACCATACAGGTAATGCCTCCAGATTTTCAGTGCAAATACCATAGCGGCCAACTCCAAGTCATGTGTCGAATAATTCACCTCATGAGTCTTAAGTTAACAAGATGTGTACGCTACCACCTTACCCTCTTGCATCAACACACATCCTAAACTGACATGTGATGCATCACTGTAAACAGTAAACTCCTTTTCAGACCCTGACTGTATCAGAATAAGGGCCTCAGTCAGTACAGTCTTGAGCTTCTCAAAGCTCTTTTGCTGTAAATCAGTCTAGTTAAATAGCACACCCTTACGTAGTAGCTTAGTCAAGGGTGCGACGATCAACCAAAACCCCTTTACAATACATCGAAAATATCCTGCCAGACCTAGAAAACTGCGAATCTCTGGTACAATCTTAGGCTGTTTCCAATCCAAGACAACCTCAATCTTTCAAGGATCTACTCTAATCCCCTCAACAAAAACCACATGTCCCATAAATGCTACTTCTTGTAACCAGAACTCACATTTAGTGAACTTGGCGTACAATTGTTTCTCTTTCAAAATCTACAAAACCACTTAGAGATGTTCATCATGCTCACACTCCATTCTCGAATACACCAGAATGTCGTCAATAAAAACCACTACAAATCGATCCAGATAGGGTTGGAACACTCGGTTATCAGATCTATAAAGGATGCAGGTGCATTCTTTAGTCCAAATGGCATCATTAGGAACTTGTAATGACCATAACGAGTCCTAAATGCTATTTTGTGTACATCAGCCTCCTTAACTCTCAACTGATGGTACCTAGAGCCAAGGTCAATCTTAGAGAAAATTAAAGCTCCTTGGAACTGGTGAAATAGATCATCAATCCTCAGTAGGGGGTACTTATTCTTGATGGTCAGCTTGTCCAATTGACGGTAGTCAATACATATACACATGGATTCATCATTCTTTTTCACAAACAGCACTGGTGCTCCCTACGGAGACACACTAGGGCGGATGAACCCATGATCTAGTAACTCTTGAATTTGAGCCTTAAGCTCCACAAACTCCTTCGATGCCATTCTATATGGGGCGATGGACACCAGAGCTGTACCAGAAAGGAGCTCAATCCCAAACTCTACTTCACAATTCGGAGGTAACCTAGGTAAATCCTCAGGAAAAATTTTTGAAAAGTCCTTAACCATCCTGATATCCTTAACCGAAGAATCCCTAGAATCTAAAACATTGATGTAGGCTAGATACGCCTCACATCCCTTACGAACCAACTTTTCAGCCTTAAATGCTGAAATCACATTTGATAAGTAATTTTGATGTTCCCCAATTACGACTACCTCGTTCTCCCCCTCTATCATCAGTGTAACCCTTTTTGTGGCATAATCTAAGTCACTCAGTGTTTGATTAACCAGTCCATTCCCAGTATCAAATCAAATTCTCCAAAAGGCAGTTCCATCAGATCAGCCAGAAAGATAGCCCCTTGGACCTCTAGAGGAACATCTCTAAACAGTTTGTTACCCCTTATTGGCTACCCCAACGGACTCTGTACAATAACCTCAATCATAGTGTTCTCAATCAGTATATCCAAATTTTTTGATACGGTACAAGCTATATATGAGTGAGTGGATCCTATATCTATCAGTGCAGTATAAGGTACATTGTAAATAAAGAACGTACCCGTAATGACGTCTGGAGCATCTCCATCTTCTTGGTGATGCCCAGCATAAATTAGAACTGGCTACCTCGCCTCAGTATGACCAGCACCTCTGCCCAGTGCTTTTTAACCACAGCCTCTCGGTAGCTACTGAACTACCTCCGATGGTGCAGTACCCATGCCAGAAGCTTGCATCTTATTAGAACAATCCCTAATACAGAACTCCAAAGAATTGCACCTCAAGCATGCTCCAATCTTTTTCCAACACTCGCCCAGATGGTATCTACCATAATTAGTACACGGTGACTATCTAATAGCAGTAATAGGAGCCTCAACTCTGATCAGTCCATCAACTCTGGCCTTTTTTTAGGCCTCTAAATGGAACTCGAAGGCTCCGAATCCCTCTTATTCCTACCTCTCTTTCTATTCTGGTGCTCAGTGCACTTCACTTCCTCGGTAATCTTCGCCTAATCGACCAGTGCAGCAAAGTCTCGCTCCCTCTGTGGAGCTATCAGTACTGATGGTGGTGGAAAAAATCTTAAAATTTATATAATGAATGATCGAGCCTAGAAACTAACTATAACCACGATTGAGGCAAGCGCACCTATCGAACAGTAGTATAGTTTAGTGGCAAGACCGGATTGTCGAACCTAAGGGAACCAAAAATACTAATACTAACTTTCTTCTTATTATTTAGCTTAAGAATTAAGGGAATTGTTATTTAATCTAAAATTAACTAACTACTAAGCTGAAGATGCTAAGACACAGAAAATAAATTGGGGAAATACTTGTGGGAAAACCAATTGATTAAGACAATACCCGAGGAAGAATCCACCTAGACTTCATTTCTTATCTAACTCTGAACTAGATGATTTATTCACTTGACTTGATCCTTAGAATTCCCTAATTTATATTAATACCTCTCTCGAGGCTACTAACGTCTAACCCTAGGTTGATTAATTAAAATTTCTTTCCAATTAAAACCCCTAGAATTGCATTAACTCGATCTATGGACTCCCATATTAGGTTTGACCCTAATCCGGTAGATTTTTATCATCCTGTCTCTAGGGTTGCGATCAACTTCACTTAACTATACTAGATCTACTCTCAAACAGGGAATATTCCTCCTCTGCCTAAGGGCATCAATACTTGAATAAATATCCTAAAATATCAAAGCAAGAAATAAGAACAAATAGTTAAGAACAAATCAAGTGTTTATCAAATATTTCAAAAAATAATAACAAGATCCGTCTTAGGTTTCATCCCCCTCAGGTATTTGAGGGGTTTAGTTCATAATCATAAAAGAGTACATCTTAGAAGAAAAATAACAAAACATAAAGAAAACCCTAAAACCCCCTAAAAGAATTAAAGGAGAGATCCTCAATTTTGAGTGTGATTCCGGCTTCTGGGATTGATCAACTGGCTTTCTTCGAGTGAATCCCACAATTCGACCTCTATGGCTTGGCTTATTGGCCTAGCTGAATGCCCCCTTTGAAGGTTGGCCTCTAGGGTGTTTATATAGGCTTTTGGAATGTCTTTCTTTGCCTCTAAGTACCCTAATCCGAATGAAACTCTTCTTTGTTGCAGTAGGGACACGCCCATGTGGCACGGCCGTGTGAATCAAATCCAGGTTGTGGTTGGGTCTGCTAAAGAGGCACGGTCGTGTGTCTTGGGCCCAGGCCATGTGAATTTCGTACTTTGGCCCATTTTCTTTATTTTTGGCCCATTTCTCGTTCTTTTCATCCTCCGGTGCTCTCCTAAGTATAAAACATGAAATTAACGGATTAGGAGCACCAAATTCCACAATTCAGGGAATAAATTATCCAAAAGTATACTAAATGTGGGATTAAAATATGAACATATTACGGTTTATCAAATACCCCCGCACTTAAGCATTTGCTTGTCCTCAAGTAAAATTTTCAACTCACAATTAAAACTAACTTCCCTCGATTCATAATTCTTATCAATGATGCCTCATCATAATTCATAGATAATTTATACATGGATAATTTAAAAAAGAGTCTTGAAGATTTAAATAATCAAAGTCGCAAGTGTGTAGCACGAAAAATATAGGTGTTTCCCCTTATCTAAATAATTACCTTTAATTCAAAATCGACAAGAGTCGACATCCTCACTAAAGATTCACTCAAATTACTCAAAGTGTTTAAGGTTCAAAATTAAGTTCTCAAAAGTCGAACATTAAAAGTTAATCCCATAGGCTTGCCTAAAAATCAAATCTCCACCACTATAAAATGAAATGATACACAGATCAAAAGGTCTTTAAAAAAGGGTTGTAACGAGGCTTAGGTTAAAGGTGTAGATAAAGGTTAAATTAAAGGGTTAGAATTGAGATTGAATTGACAATTTACCTAACTAGAAAAAGAAACTAGTCCTGAATAATTACATCAATTGAAAACTCATAATACGAGCTTCTTCTTCAAGATGTTGAATTTAAACGTATAAGCTCACTTAATCATAGAACTAATAATGAATGTACTTTGACTATTTTTTTTAAGAAAAATAAAGTAAATATAAGATGATTTCAACTACTGAAATAAAATAATTAGGCAACTGGTCAAATCAAATCTCGATAGAAGAGTGGTCAAGAGAAATGGTGATAACAAATACAAGATGGGTTTTAGGTTAATATCAGTCGGTGAATCAATAAAAGGGTTGTTAGGATCAAAGGGGTTCACTAGGGGTTAATTGTGAGGGTAGGCTTTTAGTGGAGTAAGTGGGTTAAATCCTAAGTGCCATTATCATCTCTATATATCAAATCAAAGATGTGGTCTCAACATGTATAATCGAAGCAAGTTCTAGAATAACAAATCAATGTTGACACACTTATAATCAATAAAGTGAGCACGAAAAAAATATATGCTTTAAAAGGCTCAAAATCTCACAAAAATTATGGGTTTTTGATATCAACTTTGTAAATTTCAAACTTCAAGGTAATAATTAGATTTAGGTAGACAACCTAACAAAATTTTAATTTTTTGAAAATAGACTCATCATGCTTGATTCTCTAGCTTCTTAATGTTTAAATCATCAATGCACAATTAATTATGACTTAATCCAAAACATATCAATAAAAATCTTAAATCAACAGAAGTTTCATTCTAATTAGTAATATGAGAAAATTACTTAAGACAAGATATCATTCAGGGATTTTGAGAATAATGCAAAAAATTAGGAACTTTTCGAAATGAAATTCACCCTTCAAATGATTATCAATAGAATTTACGTTCTCACCTTTATCACTCGATGTCCTAGTTGAGTCGAGAGCTTGAAGACTAATTGATTCGTCACCTACACGAAGTGTGAGTTCACCTGTACTAACATCAATTTTAGCTCTGGCAGTTGCTAAAAAGGGTCTTCCTAAAATTAAGGGGATACTATTTTCCTCATCCATGTCTAAAACGACAAAGTCTAATGGGAATATGAATTTATCAATTTTCACGAGTATATCTTCAATTATACCCCTAAGAATTCTAATAGTTTTATCAGCTAATTGAATACTCATCCTAGTTTGTTTGGGTTTCCTTAGACCTAGTTATTTAAACATTTTATAAGGCATAACATTTATGCTTGCTCCTAAATCAGCTAAAGCGTTATCAACAGATAAACTACCAATTAAGCATGGAATTGTAAAACTCCCTAGATCTTTTAATTTTTGTGGTAGACTGTTTTGCAACATTGCTGAGCACACTGCATTTAGTTCCACATACAATTCCTCATCTAAGTTCCACTTGTTTGTTAAAAGCTCTTTTAAAAATTTCCTTGAATATGGCATCTATGAAAGCGCTTTAAGAAATGGTAAGTTAATATGTAATTTCTTTAAAAGTTTAAGAAACTTACCAAACTGTTCATCTGTATTGTCTTTCTTCATCACATTGGGGTTTAGTATTCGAGGTTGGTACTCTTTAATCACTGGTTTTGGTTTTTCTTGGCTTTCATCAACTTTACCTTTACTTACCATAGGTTCTTGCCTTGGCTCAGATTCAGATTCCACTAACCCTTCACTGTCATGAGCTATTATGGCTTGAAGTTGCTCCTTTGAGTTAGTCTCAGTGTTACTTGGCAAGCTACCTTGTGGTCATTTGGAGATCAGCTTAGCAAGTTGCCCTAACTGGTTCTCAATCCCTTGAATCGATGCTTGTTGATTTTTAAGTGTTGTTTCGGTGTTTTGGAAACGTGTTTTTGACACCTTTATGAATTTTGTCAGCATCTCCTCAAGGTTCGGCTTCTTTTCCTGTGGGTAGGGTTGTTGTTGGAAGTTTGGAGGGGATTGTTGTCTCTGATTTCCTTGACCACCCCATGAGAAATTGGGGTGGTTCTTCCAACCTGGATTATAAGTATTACTATAAGGGTTATTTTGAGATTTAAAATTGTTACCCATATAGTGAACTTGTTTGTTTTCAACGCTCAGGTTGTAAGGTGGATATTCTGTATTGTTCATCTCTCCTCCATTCATATCATACTATGTAGCTGGATGTACCTACGAAGAACTACATAAGCCATCTATTTTCTTAGTGAAAAGTTCTACCTGGTTTGATAGCATGGTTATTGCGTCGAGGTTGAAAACACTAGCGGCTTTTGTTGGCCTTGTTCTCGTGACTTGCCACTAATAGTTATTTAGTGACATCTCTTTAATGAATTCGTAGGCTGCCTCAGGTGTTTTGTTATTCAGGGTTCCGCCGGTAGCTGAATCAATCAACTTACTGGTTGAGGGGTGCACACCATTGTCAAAAGTTTGGACCTGTAACCACAAGGGTAATCCATGGTGTGGGCACCTTCTCAATAGATCTTTGTATCTCTCCAATGCATCGTATAGTGTTTCTAGATCCATCTTCACAACAGAAGAGGTATCATTCCTTAATTTGGCCATTTTGGCCAGCGAAAAATATTTTAATAAAAAATTTTCGGTCATTTGTTCACATGTAGTGATTGATCCTCGTGGAAGAGAATTCAACCACTGTTTAGCTTTGTTCCTCAAAAAAAGGGAAATAATCGAAGACGGATGGCATCATCAGAAACGCCATTTATTTTGAAAGTATCACAAAATTCTAGGAAATTTGATAAGTGATTATTTGGATCTTCATCCTACAAACCATCAAACTGAACAAATTGTTGTATCATCTGAATTGTGTTAGGTTTCAGTTCAAAATTATTTGCAGCAATAGCAGGTCTAACAATAATTGACTTAGTTCCTGTTAAATTAGGTTTAGCATAATCATACATAGTTCGAGGAGCATGATTTTTGGCCACCTCCTGAGGTAGCGGATTATTCTCAGCCATCTCTTCGGTAGTATTAATTTTGTTCTCTTGCTCTTCTTCTATATAATTTAAGCTTCACCTTATTTCTCTACGATTTCTGCGGATAGTACCTTCAATATCACTGTCATAAATTAAGGGTCCTGTCGGGTTCCTTCTAGTTATAAACTAGAGGTACCTGCTAGGAACAAATAAAAAGAAAAATAAAATTAGAAAAGTAAAAATAAAATTTAATTACAAAAATAAAATATGGCTAAAGTAATAAAAATTGAACGTTCTAAATATTTTAGTTCCCCGGTAATGGTGCCAAAAACTTGATGGTGGTGGAAAAAGTCTTAAAATTTATATAATGAATGATCGATCCTAGAAACTAACTATCACCACGATTGAGGCAAGCGCACCTATCGAACAATAGTGTAGTTTAGTGGCAACACCGGATTGTCGAACCCAAGGGAACCAAAAATACTAATACTAACTTTCTTCTTATTATTTAGCCTAAGAATTAAAGGAATTGTTATTTAATCTAAAATTAACTAACTACTAAGCTAAAGATGCTAAGACACAAAAAAGGAATTGGGGAAATACTTGTGGGAAAACCAATTGATTAAGATAATACCCGAGGAAGAATCCACCTAGACTTCACTTGTTATCTAACTCTGAACTAGACGATTTATTCACTTGACTTGATCCGTAGGATTCTTTAATTTATATTAATACCTCTCTCGAGGCTACTAACGTCTAACCCTAGGTTGATTAATTGAAATCTCTTTCTAATTAAAACCCCTAGAATTGCATTAACTCGATCTATGGACTCCCATATTAGGTTTGACCCTAATTTGGTAGATTTTTTTCATCCTATCTCTAGGGTTGTGATCAACTCCGCTTAACTATGCTAGATCTACTCTCAAACAGGGAATATTCCTCCTCTGCCAAAGGGCATCAATACTTGAATCAATATCCTGAAATATCAAAGCAAGAATTAAGAACACATAGTTAAGAACAAATCAAGTATTTATCATATAGTTCAAAAAAAAATAACAAGATCCGTCTTAGGTTTCATCCCCCTCAGGCATTTGAGGGGTTTAGCTTATAATCATAAAAGAATACATCTCAGAAGAAAAATAACAAAACATAAATAAAACCCTAAAACCCCCTAAAGGAATTGAAGGAGAGAACCTCAATTTTGAGTGTGATTCCGGCTTCTGGGATGGATCAACTGGATTTCTTCGAGTGAATCCCACAATTTGACCTCTCTAGCTTAGCTCCTTGGCCTAGCTGAACACCCTCTTTGAAGGTTGGCCTCTAGGGTGTTTATATAGGCTTTTGTAATGTCTTTCTTTACCTCTAAGTACCCTAATCCAAATGAAACTCTTCTTTGTTGTGACGGGGACACGCCCGTGTGGAACGACCGTGTGAATCGAATCCAACTCGTGGTCGGGTCTGCTAAGGAGGCACAGCCATGTGTCTCGAGCCCAAGCCGCGTGAATTTTGTACTTTGGCCCATTTTCTCCATTTTTTTGGCCTGTTTCTCGTTCTTTTCATCCTCTGGTGCTCTTCTAAGTATAAAACATGAAATTAAAGGATTAGGAGCACCAAATTCCATAATTCAGGGATTAAATCATCCAAAAGTATGCTAAATGTGGGATTAAAATATGAACAAATTACGGTTTATCAAGTACCCTCAGATTATCCCTAAGGCCATCCTCGAAGTCAACACATCTCTCATACTCAGTCACCACCATACCACGTGCATAACGGCTTAGTAGTAGAAATTTGGCCTCATACTGGGCCACTGATCTATCACCCTGGGTCAAATTTAGGAACTCTCTCCTACGGGCATCCATGTAATTGGCTCCCACATACTTCCCCTAGAAGGCGATCTTAAAGAACTCCTAGGTCAGTCGATCGGGCTGAGTGCCCTCCTTAACAGTGAGCCACCAGTGATATGCCTCATCTCATAGCTGCGATACAGCACCCTGTAATTTTTGCTTGGGGGTGCAGTCCAAGTCGTCCATAATCCTCTCTGTGGCCTCAATCTAGTATTCAGCCACATTAGGGGCAACTTCAGCAATACCCCTGAAGAGCTCAGCTCCATTAGATCGGAGTCATTCCGTAATTGACCCTCATCCTCCAGCTCTAGTATTGGGCCCAACGACTCTCTCCAGAATCCTTAACATGGCTTTGGATAGTGCGTCGTCCCCAGCCGCTTGAGCATGAGACCCAATCTTAGTCACTGGTTAAACTGGCGTCTCAATTGTATCCAAATTAGGCAAGTTGCCAGAAGATGAAAATCCAGCTCGAGCACCTCTACGGACGTCTAACACGGCCTCTTATACCCCATCTGTGAGTACCTCTTGTGCTTATTGTCTATTTGTGTTAATCTATATTTACAGTTTTATGCATCAATTTACAGTTCCAGTGTTTATTAACAAATATTTTATGAAAACAGTATCAAAAGTGTAAAATTAATTTTCGTACAACGTAGTGTCTATCGGTGTCTATAGGTTTTTCTACAGTATCTAGTTATACACTAACTTGAGTGTTTTCAGTACAGTCTAGCTATAGTAGTCTCATTATATACTACTTATAACAGTTCGGCCAAAAATGTATAATAGTTTCACATAGCAGTTTCAGAGAACTTACTAGATCAATGCCGGAGACTCGGTGTACCACACATCCAGTAAAAATATTTCAACTATCAGATACCAGTTCTTAAAAAACCCCAAATTTTAAAATCCAAATCCACAGTTGAGTTTTGCAATCTGTCTCTAATACTACCAAATGTAACACCCCAAACCCGGCCTAGGCGTTATGGCTGAATCTGGCAATGTCACATGGAAGTGCGTACGAAAATCGTATCATTGCTAAAATCGTTTCTCGTTTAAAACTTATCATTACATATCATTAATACTCAAGTCATGATTCATTTCCAAAACACTATACTTTACGGAAGTTTTTAAAATAGTTTGTGTGTGCGTGGTATTTTGATAAAACATTCATCTCTTTTATAAACCTGAGTTTTACTTACTTCTAACAGATATAAACAGAAAATAGTATAAAATCCAAACTTTAGGTAAAAATCCATAGAGGCCATTATTATAGAAAAATACCCCAAATTAAAACTTAAAACCATGAATAAGTATCAAATAGCAAAATGGAGTCATGTGGCCACCGCTGAGTCCTCCGCTACACGCAGTCCGCCTATGTCTGGGGGATTACCTGTACAGATTAAATAGAAGGGGTGAGTTTACGTAAACTCAATGTGTAATCCCCATGCAAACAAACAGACAATAACAGATCATCTCAGTTCAAGCCTAAGCCCTTTTAAATTTCAATATTAGTATCAATTTGGGCCTTAGCCCATTTCAAGATAAGACCTTAGGGCCTCAACCCATCACATCTGATAATAATGTGATGACCCTACCCAACCAGCCTCTACACTCTATCTCTATCCAACCCTACACTCTAAATAGTACCGAATGTGGCACTAGATAGTAGTTGCAGCTGAGCTGCCAGTAAGTTAGGCTTGAAGCCTTTAAATAAACTTCCTCCAATCAATATCAATCCCTAACCAATGCAATACAACATACAATTATGACATGTTATCTCATAGTAACAATGCATACGATATCAGTTCAGTGAAATATTGTCATGCTCAATAACATATATACGTATAATATTCATTCAGTCATTTTATACAATTAGGGGTTTAGGTAGCTTACCAACCCTTCAGAAGGCTCACAGTCGTCTCGGGCGACCCATGTAACCTCAGCAACAAATTAGTGAAAATGGGCTCATATGCCCATGTTGTCTGCCCGTGTGGCCCAAATGGCCCAAATTGGCCTTGGCTGTGTGTGGATCACACGGCCTGGCCCAGAACCCCACATGCCCGTGCAGGGCCCACATGGCCCAATTGGTCAAGCTCGTGTCTCGTACACGGCCTCGCCGACCATCACATGGCCTTGTCATGCGCCGTGTCATGGCGCACGGCCTAGTTCGTAGATCACACGCCCGTGTATCGTCACACGGCCTACCACATGACCATGTGGCGTCGACAGAGAGCTTTTTTGGCTTTTCGTCGAGACGCGTTTTAAGTGTTTCAGGTGCACACCTGGTACGTTTTCAATGTAAAAGCACTCCTGAGATTTCCAACACCTAAAATTGACCAATATTAACCCAACTTTGTCACTTAATCGTCATTCAATCAAAAACTTAATGAGATTTCCCAACCTTTAACCATTAAAACCTCTTACCTTAATGGAGCAACGAGAATATCACACACTTACAACCTTGATGGCAAACCTTCAGCCCCTTGTATACTCTCTGACACCAAACAAATCCCTTATTACCCACTTAGCCATAAACAATTATAGAATTCCATTAATACACAATCTTACCGATCAGAGGAAAAAAGACCGAGGCACAACAGAGAAGGAATGAGTAAGGGAAACAAAGGAAGGAGGTAGGGTAGAAGAGAGGCAGATTTTGGGAAAGGAAAAGAGAGGGGGAGAAACCAATGGAAAAAATTTGGTAAGAGGGGAAAAGAAAAGAAAAACATCAGAAAGATGAATAGTTTTGGAAAGAAAACAAAATACAACTCTATTAGATTTTCTGATAACCTCCAAAATCCCTTAATTCTCTCTATCAAACTCCTTACTAAATCCACTACTCAGATTTCTAGTCCATCTCAAACTCTTACACGACACAAGCAACAAAATAAATCCCTTGTTTGTGCAGAGACTCAAACTACAAAACTCCACCTTATTTACACTCCACTTAACCACCAGACTAGCAGGCCCTTTTTGACATATTTTACCAACATTTAATTAAAAGCCCACTGTCTAAAGATAGGGCTTTATTCAAAGAAAAACAAAAATTTTGCCTAAGCCAAGGCTTGAACCCAAGACTTCTCAGACACTCCCAGAACATTTAACCACTGAAGTAGATAAAGATTTGTGTCACAAACACAAGAAAATAATTATAAAGGATTTTTGGGGCATTACATACCATCAAGTCCATTAACTTAAAATTTCATAGCCATTTGACCCTTTTAACTAATAGAACTCAACTTTTATACCTTTTTCAATTTAGTCCTTTTCACCTAATTAACCATTTAAACATCAAAATTTCTTAAAAAAGTTTTAAAATGACCTTAATATAATCTTGTAGACATTAAATAAATATTAAAATAATTATTTACTCATCAGAATTGTGGTTTTGAAACAACTATTTTTGACACCACTAAAAATGGGCTATTATACTAGTAGTGGCTCAACTTTGAAAATTCACCAGAAAACCATGAAAATTTAGTTATAGGTTTAATAAAAGATGGAATTAAAGCTTATTGAGTCTAATTTTTTATGGAATAAATGGATGAAGCAATGGAATTGTATATTTTGAGATATATTAGTTCTTGTAGTACAAAGTTAGATTTATTAGGAAAAATTAAATTTACAAAACTTATTAAGGAATTAAATTTATATGTTTAAATTTTTAACAAGTCTATTTTCAAGAAAATCAAACACAAACATTATTTGAACCACGTAAATGATCATGTCTGTCGAGTCTTAGAAATTTATAAAAAAAATGATCGAACCTGGAAACTAACTAAGACAACGATGGATGCAAGTGCACCTATCGAACAGTAGTATATCTATCGGCAAGACCGGATTGTCGAACACAAAGGAACCAAAAGTACTAATATTAACTCTCTATTTTTATTTAGCCTACGAATTAAGTGGATTTTTTATCTAATCTAAAATTAACTATTCAACTAAACTAAAGGTTGCTAAGACAAAGAAGAAATTGGGGAAGGACTTGAGAGAAAACTAATTGATTTAGAAAATACCCGAGGAAGAATCCACCTAGACTTCACTTGTTATCTAACTCTGAACCGGATGATTTATTCACTTGACTTGATCCATAGGATTCCCTAATTTATATTAATACCTCTCTTCAAGGCTATTAACGTCTAACCCTAGGTTGATTAATTGAAATCTCTTTCTAATTAAAACCCCTAGAATTTTATTAACTCGATCTATGGACTCTTATATTAGGTTTGACCCTAATCCAACAGATTTTCGTCACCCTATCTCTAGGCACACGAGCAACTCCGCTTAACTATGCTAGGTATACTCTTAGACAGAGTCTTTTCCTCCTCTGCCTAAGCATATCATACTTGAATCAATATCCCGAAATACCAAAACAAGAATTAAGAACACATAGTTAAGAACAAATCAAATATTTATCATTCAATTCAAATAACAATAACAAGATCCGTCTTAGGTTTCATCCCCCTCAAGTATCTAAGGGTTTAGTTCATAATTGTAAAAGAAAACATCTCAGAAGAAAAGATAAAACAAACGTAAGAAATCCATAAAACCCCCTAAAGGAATTGAAGGAGAGATCCTTCGTCTTGAGTATGATTCTGGCTTTTGAGATGAATCAATTGGCTTTCTTTGAGTTAATCCTTGAATTTAACTGCTCTGGCTTGGCTCTTTGGCCTAGCTGAATGCCTCCCTAAAGGTTGGCCTCTAGGGTCTTTATATAGGCTTTCAAAATATGTTTTTTTCATCTAAGTACCCTAATACGAATAGAATTCTTCTTTCCTGCGACAAATACACACCCATGGCACACGCCCGTGTAAATCATGGCCAGGCCGTGGTCAATCCTATTGATGAGGCACAGCCATATTTTTTGGGGTCCAGGCCGTGGTCGACTCTTCTTGCGAGGCACGACTGTGTGGTCTTGGGCCCAGGCCGTGTGGATTTCATGCTTTGGCCCATTTTTTTCGTTTTCGACCGTTTCTCGTTCTTTTCATCCTCCGGTACTCTACTGAGTATAAAACATGAAAACAAAGGATTAGGAGCACCTATTTCATAATTAAAGGGAAAAATCATTCAAAAACATGCTAAATATGGGATTAAAATATGTTACTATTACGGTTTATCAAATACCCCCACACTTAAGCTTTTGCTTGTCCTCAAGCAAAATTCTCAAGTCACAATTAAAACGAACTTCCTCAATTCATAATATTCATCAACAATGCCTCATCATAATTCATAGATAATTTATACATGGATGATTCAACTCAAAGAGTCCTAAAGATTCAAAAAATCAAAGTCATGAGTTTTTAGCATGAAACATAGGTGTTTGCCCTTACCTAGATAATCACCTTTAATTCAAAATAGACAAAAGTTGACATCCTCACTAAAGATTCACTCAAATCACTCAAGGTGTTTAAGGTTCAAAAATTAAGCTCTCAAAAGTCGAATATGAAAAGTTATTACCATAGGCTTGCTTGAAAATCAAATCTCCACCACTGTAAAATGAGATGATACACAAATCAAAAGGTCTTTTAAAGGTTGTAACGGGGCTTAAGTTAAAGGTGTGGATAAAGGCTGGATTAAAAGGGTTAAAATTGAGATTGAATTGACAATCACCTAACTAGAAAAATGACTAATAACCTGAATAATTACATCAATTGAAAACTTGTAATACTAATAATGCAAGCTTCTTCTTCAAGAAGTTGAAATTAAATGATAGGCTTGCTTTAATCTCATAACTAATAATGAATATACTTTGATTTTTTATTGATTTTGATTTTTTTTAAGAACAAATTAAGTAAAATAGAACTTTAACAACTGAAATAATCTAATTAGGCAACTAATCAAAACAAATCTCGATAGAAGGGTAGTCAAAAGGAATGGTGATAACAAATACGAGATGGGTTTCGGGTTAATATTAGTGGGTTGAGTCAATAAAAAGGGTTGTTAGAATCAAAGGGGTTCACTAGGGGTCAATTATGAGGGTAGACTTTTAGTGGAGTAAGTGGGTTAAATCCTAAGTGCCTTAATCATCTTTGTATATCAACATAATAGTGTGGTCTTGACATGTATAATCGAAGCAAGTTCTAGAATAACAAATCAATGTTGACACACTCATAATCAATAAAGTGAGCACGAAAAGAATGTATGCTCTAAAAGCTCAAAATCTCACAAAAATTATGGGTATTTTGATGTCAACCTCGTAAATTTCAAATTTCAAGGTAACAATTTAGATTTAGGTAGACAACCTAACAGAATTTTAATTTTTTGAAAATAGACTCATCATGCTTGATTCTCTAGTACCTTAAAGTTTAAATCATCATTGTACAATTATCAATGACTTAATCTAAAACATATTAATAAAAAATCATGAATCAACAAGAATTTCATTCTAATTAGTGATATGAGAAAACTTACTTTAAGACAGAATATCATTCAGGGATTTGAGAATAATGCAAAAAGTTAGGCACTTTTCTAATAAACTTTCACCCCCACACTTAAGATGTACATTGCCCTCAATGTACAAAGATAGATAACAATCATAAAATAAGAAAATCAAAAGAGAGGGAGAGAGGTGAAACTTCCTGAATTTTTGGATGGATTCCTTGAGTTGGAAGTGTGGAAACATGATTCGGAGGTTAAAGAAAAGTTGGAGGGAGCGCCTCTAATTCCTGTGCTAGATGAAGAAATTGGGTAACTCATGAAGAATTAGCCAGGAAATAGTAATAATAATTTAAATTATACTAATTATATAATTAAAGTAAATAAAGATAACAAGAAAGAAAATATGAATTAAAATAAAACTAAAAGAGAAGATGAATGGACTAGAAAGTCCTTATTGGTAGATGGTTCGCGAGGAGGGTGTGGTGTCTAAGGCCGTGGTGTTGTGATTCCCTAGCAGCCTTTAGAACCTAAAACCAAGAAACTAAAACAAAATAAGCTAGATTAAGCATATGAATAATAAAGGAAAGGAAAATAAAGGAGAAGAGAAAAGTAAAATAAAAGTTAAATGGTCTTAAAGACCCTTGGCTTGTCAAGTTAATGAAGCGACCGGCATGAAGTTATGTTGGTTGGTCTCGCACAGGGAGACAGGACTCAGATCTTTCTGTTTTGTCGACATTGTTGAAGCGTAGATTGAGACTTTTATAGAATAAAGAAGGAGGAGAGTGAAGATGGAGGGGAGTGGTGATCGTTTGAATTGTCAAGTTTTAAAATTTATAAAGAGAATGATCGAACCTGGAAACTAACTCTGACAACGACTTAAGGCAAGTGCACCTATCGAACAGTAGTATAGTTTAGGCAAGACCGGATTTTTGAACCTAAGAAAATTAAAAGTACTAATACTCACTTTCTTTCTATTATTTAGCCTAAATATGAAGTGATTGATTGATTAAACTAAAAACTAACTAATTACTAAACTAAGGCGCAATGACAAAAAGAACAAATTGAAGAAATATCTTTTAGAAAAACTCAGTTGATTATGACGATACCCTAGAAGGAATCCACCTAGACTTCACTTGTTATCTAACACTGAACCAGACGATTAATTCACTTAGCTTGATCCGTAAGACTCCTTAATTTATATTAAACCCTCTCTTGAGGTGAATAACGTCTAGCCCTAGGTTGATTAATTGAAATCTCTTTCTAATTGAAACCCCTAGAATCGCATTAACTCGACCTATGGACTCCCATATTAGGTTTCACCCTAATCCGACAAAATCTCGTCACCTAACTCTAGGCGCGCAATCAACTCCGCTTGATTATGCTAGATCTATTGTTAAGCAAGGACTTTTGCTCCACCACCTAAGCACAATCAACTTGAATCAATATCCCAGAAATATTAACACAAGAATTAAGTACACATAATTAAGAACAAACTAAGTATTTATCATATAGTTCAGAAAGCTATAACAAGATTCATCTAGGTTTCACCCCCTTCAGGTATCTAAAGGGTTTAGTTCATAACAATAAAATAAAGCATCTCAAGGGAAAAGATAAAACAAAACATAAGAAATCCATAAAACCCCCTGAAGGAATTGAAGGAGAGATCCCCGTCTTGAGTAGAATTTTGGCTTCTTGAGATGGATCAACTGGCTATCTTCGAGTGATTCCCACGAATCTGGCCTTCTGGCTCTGCTTCTTGGCCTAGCTAACTGACTAACTGACCGCCTCCCTTCAAGTTACACTTAGGGTCTTTATATAGGCTCTTGGAATGCGTTTCTTTCTCCCTAAGTATCCTTTTTCGAGTGAAATTTCTATTTTCCATGACAGGGCCACGGCCATGGCGCACGCTTGTTTCAATCAACTTTAGGTTGTGTTTTGGTTCTGTTGATTGAGGCACGACCGTGTAAATCGTGGTTAGGCCATGTTCTAGTTCATTAATGAGGCACGACCATGTGGCTTGAAGCTCGGGCCATGTTGATTTCCACTTTAGCCCAAATTGGCCCGTTTTAAGCCTGTTTCTCGTTCTTTTTGTCCCTAGGTGCTTTCCTGAGTATAAAACATGAAAGAAAGGATTAAGAGTACCTTTTTACATAAATCAAGGAATAAATCATCCAAAAGTATGCTAAATCTGGGATTAAAATATGTTACTTTTACAGTTTATCAAATACCCCCACACTTAAGCTTTTGCTTATCCTCAAGCAAAATTCTCAATTTACAATTAAAATGAACTTTCCACAATTCATAATTCTCATTAACAATGGCTCATCATAATTCATAGATAATTCATACATTGATAATTTAACTCAAAGATTCCTGGAAATTCAAACAATTCTAAGTCATATATTTTGTAGCATGAAAACATAGGTGTCTCCCCTTATCTAAATGATTACCTTTGATTCAAAACTGACAAGGATTGACATCCTCACTAAAGATTCACTCA
The DNA here is from genome assembly GCA_025506655.1 of Gossypium rotundifolium. Lineage (NCBI taxonomy): Eukaryota > Viridiplantae > Streptophyta > Magnoliopsida > Malvales > Malvaceae > Gossypium > Gossypium rotundifolium. Next base: position 153,884,875 of record CP106731.1, read on the forward strand.
AAGCACTTGAAGTGTTTAAGGTTCAAGAAAAATCACTCATAAGTCAAACCTGAAAAGTTAATCCCATATGCTTGCCTAGAAATCAAATCTCCACCACTGTAATATGAGATGAGACACAAATCAAAAGGTCTTTAACAGGGTTGTAACGGGGCTTAGGTTAAAGGTGTGGATAAAGGCTAAATAGAAGGGTTAGTGTAATATCCTGATCCTGTGGGTCTGTGCATTTGATACGTTGCATGGCTAAATTAGTAGGTGAAGGATTTGAGGTTTGGATTGGGCTCAGGTTTGGGCTTAAATCAGAGTTAAATTGTTTAAAAAGAGAGTTAGTAGTATCTTTAATTTAAATTATTATGTTTAGTAGCAAGATGAGCTTATGGCCCAAATTTTGGAGGGTTATAGGAGGACATGTGGGTGGCGTCACTTAGGGGAGGAGTTTGGGCCAATGTGGCCGCTTGGGGCCCAAGTTAATGAGCCAAAATTCGGCACTTCAAGGGGGGAGAGAATGGACAGCACCTAACTACAATTTAGGGGGTTTATTTCTTTTATTTTATGATTAAAATGATGATAATTAAGAGGGAAGAGTTGGTTCTAAGTTGGCCTCTTCTAAGATGAGATAGGGATTGGGTTATCATGCAAGATAAGAGCTATCAGGAGGGAGAGAGTTGGCGAAACTCCAACTCGAGTGTGTGCTGTGTATATAGCGAAATTTGGAAGGAGAATTATCATCTTTTCCATTTGTTTTTCCCACTTTCTCATCTTTTCTCTCAAGCCAAAATTCCTTTCTCTCTTTTCTCTCTTTTACCCGAAATTCCCTAGCCTTCTTCTCCTCTCCAATATCTTCCTGAAAGCTGAATTCTTCTTACTCATATTTCTCCTCCATAATCGAATCTACAAGGGAGGTTTCTGTTTCTCGAAGGTGCACCATAAATCGCATACTCTTTAGTAATATGGTGAGTTTTGAGATTTTATTCTATGCGATTTCACTCTTTTTTTTCATTAAGATCTAACCCGAAACACTTGTTTAAGGTCTGTCGATTTTCCCTCTCTACTTTTAGTAGCCAAATCATCTCATTAAAGGTCCTCTGTGCGATTTGGTGAGAAAGTCAAGGTAGGTAAAGGTAGGTTCGTAGAATGGTTTTGTTATTATTCTTTTGACTTTGGCGAATGTGATTGGTACTCATTTGATTACGTGTAAAGGATTGGTTTAATACTTGGGTGTTGGCCGAATATAGGGAGGTTGGTGGAGACATCTTCTTAAAGACTTTCGGGATCCGACAGTTTAGGTAAGGTTGCAATTTAGAGTTATAAGTAAGTAATTAATTAGATCTCACCATTTACATTCGGTTAGTAACCAAGGGGTTATTATGGACAATAATAATAGACTAGCAATAGGAGCGATTGGATCTGTAAACCCAACGCCAAAGTAGCGTAGAAGCAGTAGTATCTGAAAACCGGTGTGTAACTCTTACACTTTCTTACTAATATGTGTTAATGTTGTGTGTTGTTTAAAAGCGGAGTGACGGCTATGATTATTAAATTACCCTTGTGGGTAAAAGCGATGATGCCGGGTAAGTTGTTATGATTTCTTGCATTGGTTGCGATCTATGGGAGAATGATACTTTGTATGCCTAATCGTATATGTTAAACATGATCATACTGATGTTGTTACCATAAATATGTGTTATGGGTGATGAGAGGAGGAAGTATGATCTATCGGTGTCACTAGTGATTTGGTATCACATAGTGGGTTGGCCCATATGTTTAAAATTGTGACTAAGTCTTAGTGGTTTGGCACCACCGGTGGTTTGGTACCACATATGTATCTTTTTGTAACCGGTTACGGTGGTTTGGCACCACCAAGGTTTGGTACCACAAGGGTAGATTTGGGAGACTCGGATGGATACTAGGTTGGATGGGTGCATGACTTGCATATTAATGTATGAATTTGTGTAAGGGCATAATTTCTTTGGGATGGGGATTTATACACTGAGTCTCGGTGACTCACCCCTTTCTATTACATTTTGCAGATCAGGCCTAGATCGTGGATATGGAGCCGAGAGGACTCGAGGTGGCCATGCACAACATTTGGTTTAGCACAAAATTTCCATTTGAACTTAGTATTTTGTTTAATTTTGGTTCACAGTTATGTAATGAGGCCGCCTAAACTTTATTTTGGGTTTGTTTTTATTTAGTAGACTCTAAAGTTCATATTTACTATGTCAATTAAACTAGGAATTGAATGTTTAAAAAAAAACTAAATAAGTACTTGTTTTTATATATATAATGCCTAAGTAAATAATACATAATATCAACATGTTTTGCACCTTTCCAAAACACCTCGACATTTTTGAAAAAAAATTATTAGTTTTACAACGACTTTCCCTTTTCGAAAATCAACGAATCGATTTTAAAGCATTTTTTTCCTTTTCGTGGCACGTCAAATCCGGTTGTAGCATTTAGACCAAGTTTAGGGTGTTACATTTTGGTATCTGAGCTCGGTTCAAAAGCTCAATTGTGGGCTTAGGGCCTAAAATATGTTTTTGGGTTTGTGAAATGATTAAGCATGGCACCTGAGTCTCCGGCGCCGATCCACCCAGGTAAGTACCCTAACTTCTGTTGTGATATATATTTGTTGGGTTTTGTGGGCTTAGACGTAGCTAAGGATGATAGTACCCATGGACTCTAGGTTAGACAAACAACTTTCTAATCCATAAGACTTAACCTTAATAAACAGAACCTGTAGACAAGTCATAAGGCTAAGGTGTGCCAACAAGCATATGCATGTCTAGGAGTAGATCCTGAAGAGCTTGGTATTTAAGCAGTCCGAGTGACTCACCTCCTCTTCGCAGGAATCTTACCTGGTGCATAGTGATTGTTCACTTTTGCCAAGCCAGGGTGTGGCAATAGGCATATGCATGACTAGGAGTGGATTCAGGAGAGCTTGGTATTTAAGCAGTCCCAGTGACTCACCTCATCTTCGCTCGGATCCTACCTGGTGCGTAGTGACTCTTCACCCTATCCATGAGGACTTGGTCACAGGCTAAATCTGATAATTAAAACCCGAAAGGGACCAGCCAAACTATTTTGTAAAAACCTTAGTTTTTGAAATTACCAAGTTACCCCTAGATTTGTAAAAACTACCTTAGATTTGGAAAATGACCAAAGTACCCCTGGCTTGTAAAATTACCAAATTACTCCTGACTTACAAAATTACCAAAATACCTCGAGTTACAAAATTACCAAAATACCCCTATAGGTTAAAATTACGAAAATACCCATGTAGATTAAAATTACAAAAATACCTAATACCCCTGCTCATGGAATGTGGTCTGTGGATGTTGTTTGTGTGATGAATGTACTTAGAACTAGGAGATAAGCTTGAAACTGAAACTTTAGATAGATTCAAAATCGAAAGAATCACTTTTAAAACTATTTTTCATAAAATTGTTCGTGGATAAACAGTAAACAGGGTTAATAATTAATAAATTTTTAACCAGATAAACCGAACGAGAAGAATGAGTACACGAGGTCGTGGACATCCACCGCGTGGTAGTAGTTGGGTAGGATGGCCTTGTCGGACCAGCAGGGTCTGGCCATGGGTTCAAAAATGTGATACTGGATCTGCCGGTGGCGGAAACTGAGTTTTAGGACTAGACCGGTGGTAATGACGTAGTATTGCAGGCAGTACTGCAAGTTTTAGAAAGGGTTGCCGAGGCAAGTGGGGGAGCAGGAACTCACAAATTGGTGGCTAAGCGACTCCGAGCTAACGGAGCAGAGGTGTTTAGGGGGTGTCCGGTATAGCTCCCAATACTGCTGAGTATTGGTTGGAGGCAACAGAGCGTATAATGGATGACCTAGACTTCTCGGCTGAGGAGAAGTTGAAGGGATAGTGTCTCTTCTCCGGGATAAGTCGTATCAGTGGTGGCTCACGGTCAGGGATGGTGCAGTGGCGGTGATATCACCTGGGATTATTTTAGGGCAGCCTATCAGAGGAAGTATGTGGGGACTGGCTATACTGATGTGCAACGTAGGGCATTCCTAAATTTGGTACAAGGGAATAAGTCAGTACCTGAGTATGAGGCTGAATTTTTAAGGTTGAGTAGGTATGCTCGGAGTATGGTGGCCACGAAACATGAGCATTGTGTTAGGTTCGAGGACGGGCTGAGAGATGAGCTGCAGGTGTTGATTGCACCTCAGCATGAAAGGGAATTTATCGTTCTCGTGGAAAAGGCCAAAATAGCTGAGGAGGTGAAGCGAACCGAGAAACAGAATCAAGATAGGGGCAAGGATAAAAGGAGTTTTGGGCCATCAGGGGCTGGAGGAAGTGCTCAAAAAAGGACTAGATTTGGTGGGCCGAATCAAGCTGCGAGGTCTGCTGCCACTACTCAGTGGCCACCCCGGTGTGCTCAATGTGGGAAGTCTCATTCGGGTGAATGTTGGGCTGATAATAGAGGATATTTTGAGTGCGGGTCGATGGAGCACCGGGTAAGGGACTGTCCGCAGAAGTTAGCTAGGATCCAAGCTGAGGGTCAAGGACGTGGTCAATTCAGGAGAGAGGGCTAGCAACCACAGAGGGGTTGAGGTGCGACTAGGGGTAATGGTAATGGCAATGGTCGAGGTTGTGGAGCACTTGGCCGAGGTACTAGAGGGGCTAATGCTAGGCAGCCTGGGTTGGTCTACGCAGCCAAACATCGAGAGGAGGGTGACACACCGGACGTCATAACTGGTACGTTTATAGTTTCTAGGCTGCCTTACATTGCTTTAATTGATATTGGTTTGACACACTCGTATGTTTCTAGTAGTGTGGTAGGAACTCTGAACTTAGCCTGTGAAATATCTGCTAGGAAGATGGCGATAGTTAGCCCCCTAGGAGACTCTGTGGTGGTAGACAAACTATATAGGGATGCACCCCTAGAACTTCAAGGGGTCGTGTTTCCAGTGGATTTGATGGAACTACCCTTAGGGGAGTTTGATTTAATCTTAGGAATGGATTGGTTGGTTAAGTACCAGGCAGAATTAGACTGTGCGACTAAGCACATGGTGCTAAAAATAGTCGAGAGTGTAGAGGTGGTAATGATAGGTGAGAGAAGGAATTACCTATCTAGTGTGGTTTCCGCGCTGAAAGCGGAGAAGATGGTTAGGAAAGGATGTGAGGCATTTGTAGTTTATGTTTGTGCATTGGAAGGTAAGGAATCGGCTATAAGAAGTGTCCTGGCGGTGAATGAGTTTGTTGATGTCTTCCCAGAAGAGCTTTCGGGTTTACCCCCAGATCGGGAAGTGGAGTTCGATATAGACCTTCTACCGGGAATAGCGCCAGAGGTGAGTCGTAAGACTCAAAGTGCATAAATCCCCCTCCCGATATATACAACATACTAACACACATCATAACAAAGCAATACAATTAATGCACCGATCCTAACCATCCGTAACTCCTTTTCTACCCCGTGTGGTACCAAACCACCGGTGGTGCTAAACCACCGTGACCAAAGTCACGATATCCATCAATGTGGTGCTAAACCACCGGTGACCCAAAGTCACGAATAATCAATCTGGGGCCAACCCACGGTGATACCAAATCACTGGCGACAATCCCGTATCTCAAAAGTGAGGCCAACCCACGGTGGTGTTAAACCACAGGGATGAGTCGCTATGAGGTGCCAAACCTCTGGTGCCCCAAAGACACAAGTGTGATACCAAATCACTGGTGACTGCAGTCACGAATCGAGTGATGGGGCCAACCCATCGTGTGATACCAAATCACTAGCGTCAATCCCGTAAAATCAACCGTGGGGCCAACCCACTGTGGTGCTAAGCCACTGGGACGAGACGCGGAGGTGCCAAACCTCTGGTGACCCAAAGCCACAATAATCAATCTGTGGTACCAAACCACTGGAGGTGCCAAACCTCTGGTGTCCCAAAGACACGGATATCATATTCCCCCTCCTCTCATATCACCCAATAACATATCATACTAATGCAAATCGTGCAACTCATGCAATCATGCTCACATGCTTAATATGGCATCTCATAATACATACACCATAAATCATGATATCGTATATCACTACAGATCACGTAATGAAACGGACTTACCGAATCCGTACATACCCCATCGGGTATCATATCACCATCATACCGCTTTGGTCTTACAAAGGCGACAGTTTATTAAACATATTACTAAGTAAAAAGTGTGTTAGCTTACACACCTGTTAACATGCAAGCTTAAACCCAACGAACCGATCTAAATCCCTCAATTACCTTGCTCCTATAATCGGCCAAACACGAGATTCGCACCTAGACTATTCAGCCAAAACCATTAAACCAAAGGGTTAACATTAAACCTTTACCTTGCAAATGGTTTGGTTTCCTACCAAACCCGAACCAACAATGGTTCCTCTGACAATCGGCCTCCCCCTAAAACACAAACAATTAGCCTCACAAGCCTTTGGCTTAACAAACTCTAAAAGAAAGACCATTAAAGCAACCTCTTACCACCACTTACCAACGATTAACAGAGAAGGAAGACTCCTCTTGCTTGCTTCCAAAATCCAAAGGCCCTATAACGAAATGATTAATCAAAAATTAACTCCCTTCAACCAAAACCAACATCAGCTTTAACCAAACCGAAATAAACAACAACCAAGGGAGAAAAGAGATGGCCTTTCCGCCAAAACTTACCTTCTTCAAATGATTGAACCACCAAACAATATTATTACCACACACAAAAATCAGCCACAAGATAACTACTAGGAGAGGAAAGATTCGCCAAAGACTTAAACAAGAAGGAAAAGGATTCGCCAAGGTGTTTAACACGCTTATGTACGGCTTGAGTGGAAAGAAAGGGAGAGTAGAGGTGAGAAGAAATAGAAGCTACGGCAATGGGGTTTGAGAGAAGAAAAAGGAGGTTTGAAGGGACAAGTTGAGGGGGTTTTGGTTTAAGAGAAATGGGAAGAAACAAATGGAAACAATCGGCTAAGGAGTTTTGGAAAAGAAAGAAAGTAAAAGATGAATAGAGGGAGGGTGCTTTCGGTTTACACGAATGAAGATAGAAGAAGAAATGGAAAGAACATTCGGCCACAAACACAAAATGTAGAAAGCACAAGTGCAAACTTTGGCAAGTGGAGTTGCTTGAGGTTTCAGTTTCAAGAAGCAAAAAATGGAAGAGTTTTTTTCTTGAAGTTCGGCTTAGGCTATTGACAAAAAGGAAAGAATTTTGGCTTACTAAACTTTTGACCAACAACACCCAAAATGCCAAGGTAAAATTCGGCACACTCCCACTACACCTACCAACCGGCCACTCCCCCAAAATCTCTCCAATATTCGGCCACCACTCCCCAAACACTCACAACCACCCATTCAAATCACCTTGAACAAGTCTCCCTCCTAAATTCACTCTCCACCCACCATTCAAATAATAGGCTTGGTCCATGGCAGAGTTTGAACTGCTACAACTTCTCCCCTCCATGCCGTCAAAATGGAAGCAAAATGTGGGCATTCTGCAGCTTGAACATAGGACCTCCTCCTTGCAAGTGGCGTCACACACACAAGCCTCAAGTGGCGCCTATCCTGCCACTCCACCAGCTCCTTTCTTGTGCTAACATTTACCAAATAATATTTATAAACCCCAGCTCCTTCAGCTCCTCCCACCTAAGCCTAAAAGCAAAGATTTTTCCTACGACTCAGGCTTACACCTATCTTACAACTAAGCCCTAAAAACATCAAAACAACAACATAGCACACCGTGCACATGCAAACAAAGCCACAATAAAATAGCCCCTAACCCGGATATTACGCTTCTACCCCTTAAAAATAATTTTGGCCTCAAATTACCCGTCGAAGAGTTATGGGTATTGTTGTCACATCATATCCTCGGTTCCCACGTAGCTTCTTCCATGCCATGATTCTCGCCATAGTACCTTTACCAAAGGCACAGACTTCCCACGCAGAACCTTCACATCCCGATCTAGAATCGCATGTGTTCTTCCTCCATAGTCAAATGGGGTTTACCTCGATCTCTTCCATCGCTATCACGCGATGGATCTAAGCGATATCGCCTAAGCATCGAAGCGTGGAATACGTCGTGAATCGACTTAGCTCGCGGCAACTCAAGTCGATATGCTACCGGTCCCACTCGTCTCGAGCACTTTATACACCCAATAAACCTCGGACTTAACTTGCCTTTTCTTCCAACCTCAACACTTTCTTCCATGGCGAAACCTTCGAAAACCTGATCCCCACAAAGAACTCTATATCTCTACGCTTGAGATCGCCAGAAGACTTCGCCTGTCTCAAGCTTCCTTCAACCGAGCTCAATCAACTTAACCTTGTCTTCGGTCTCAACAACCAACTCGTCCCAACAATCGACGCTCACCCAACTCCGCCCAACAAGTAGGTGAGCGACACTTCCTACCATACAACGCCTCATATGGTGCCATCGTGATGCTTGCTTGGTAACTATTGTTGTAGGCGAACTCGGCTAATGGCGTAAACTCCTCCCAACTACCTCGAAGTCCGAACACAACCTCGTAACATATCCTCTAAGATCAGATAACCTTTCGACCGCCGCGTCGATCAGGGTGAAATGCCGTCTTTGAAATCCAACCGTGTACCCAGAGCTCGATGCAACACTTTCGTAACCTTGACGAATTCGATCCCTATCCGAGATGATCGACATCGCACACCGCAGCCTCACTATCTCGACACATACACACTTAACTAACCTCGAGGTGAGTAATCAACCTCACCGAATGAAGTGAGTGATTTAGTCGACGATCCACAATTACCCAAATCAATCCTTCTTGCTAGGCGAAGAGGTAATCCACGACGAAATCCATAGTTATCCTTTCCCACTTCCATCGTGGAATCTTTCATCGGTCAAGCAACCTCGACGAATCGATGTTCAAATTTGACCTGCTGATATGTGAAGCACTTCCCCACAAACTCGCACTTCCTCTTCGCATCGGCCACCAAAACGCTTTTTAGATCCCGACATCTTATCGCCTCCGGGATGCATAGCGTGAGGGCGCTATGTGCCCTGAAGAATCTTCGCTTTAACTCAATATCCATCGGCATACAAGCTCTCCCTCAAGACACAAGACTTCATCACTAGACAAATCAGAACCTCCAAACCGCCATTCTCGCACTTGTGACCTCTCAAGACTCAAAACCTCATCCATTAACTATTTTTCCTTGATCCGCTCAACCCAAGTAGGCTTAACTCGCAGCTCTGCTGTATTACTTCCGTCGTCATACAAACTCAAATGGGCAAACATCGCCTTAAGTCCGAAACAACCTTACGGCTCAATGCGCTCGCCACCACATTAGCCTTGCCCGGATGATACTCAATCGAACAAATCGTAGTCTTTAGCAACTCAATCCATCTCATACGCCTCGATTCAAATCTTTCGAGTTAAAAGATACTTGGACTCTTGTGATCGTGTAGACTATCGATCTCTCTCGCATAAGTAATGCCTCCAAATCTTCAAAGCGAAGACTACGTACCGCTAACTCCAGATCGTATGTCAATAATTAACCTCATGTAGCCTCACCACCGAGATGCGTAAGCCACAACCTTTCCTTCCCGTGATCAAGACACAACCCAAACTCAGTATGTGATGCATCGCAATATATCGTGGAATTCCTTACCCGCCTCAAAGTTGAATTAGAACCGAGCCTCGCTTAAAATCTTCTTCAACTTGTCGAAACTCTCCTGTTGTTTTTCAGCCCACACAAATGGAATCCCTTTTCTTAACAATTTGGTCATCGGTGATGCGATCAACGAAAATCCTTCTACAAATCTTCTAGAGTATCCTCGCCAAGCCCGTAAAACTCCGAATCTCACCATCGATCGAGGCGGCTTCCAATCCAAAACTGCCTCAATCTTTCGAGGATCCACTCTAATCCCCTCAGCCGACACTACATGACCCAAGAAAGTCACCTCTTTAAGCCAGAACTCGCATTTACTAAACTTTGTATACAGTTGTTTCTCCCTCAGAATCTGTAATACCACCCGCAAATGCGCATCATGCTCCTCCTCAATTCTTGAATACACCAAGATGTCGTCTATGAAAACCACAACGAACTGATCCAAATACTGCTGGAACACCTTATTCATCATATCCATAAATGCTGCAGGCACGTTAGTTAACCCAAACGGCATTACCAGAAATTCATAGTGCCCATACCGAGTACGAAACGCCGTCTTGCAGATATCCGCCTCATTCACCTTTAACTGGTGATACCCAGACCTCAAATCGATCTTCGAGAATACTGCCGCTCCCTTCAGCTGATCAAACAAGTCATCTATTCGTGGTAACGGATACTTGTTTTTGATTGTCAGCTTATTCAACTGGCGGTAGTCTATACACATCTGCATAGTACCGTCTTTCTTCTTAACAAAGAGTACCGGCGCTCCCTAAGGTGAAACACTTGGCCTGATAAAACCTCGATCCAACAACTCCTGGATCTGAGCCTTAAGCTCCACTAACTCCTTTGGCGCCATCCTATACGGAGCAATAGACACTGGCGCGGTTCCGGGTAACAAATCTATCCCGAACTCTACCTCACGATCCGGTGGCAAACCTGGAAGCTCCTCAGGAAACACATCAAGAATTCCTAACCGTCTCAACCTTCTACAGAGACTTTTAGCCTCTAAGGCATACACATGAACCACATATGCTTCACAAATTCTTTCGACCATCTTCTCACCTTCAGAGCAGATACCACATTGGATAGGTAGTCCTCCTATTACCTATCATAACCACTTCATCACCCTCCGACGCCTTTAGAACCATACGCTTAGCTACTAATCCAACCTCGCCGGTACTTAACCAACCACCCATCCCAAGAACCGGATCGAACTCTCCAAACGGCAGCTCCATCAGATCGACCACAAACACTACCCCTTGAGTTCTAGAGGTACATCTCTATACAAATTTTATCTACAACTACAGAGTGACCTAGAGGGCTAATTACGGTCATCTGCCTAGAAGATATCTCAGAGTCTAAATCCATGGTCTTCACTATGCTACTCGCAACATATGAATGCGTTGAACCCACATCAATCAAAGCAGTAAATGGAGAACCAAAGATTAAGAACGTACCGGTTATGACGTCGATGCGTCGCCTCCTCCTCTGGCGCCTCAGACACACTAGCCCAGTCGTCGGCCTCGTAACTACTCAAGACTTGGGCCTGCTCCACGGCCCGACTAGAACCATTACCTCCTCTACCATTACCACGACCTCTCTCGGTGGCGGTCCATTATTCTGGAATCGAGTACGGCCCCGACCTCGATCAATCCTAGCCAACTTGCGCGGACAGTCCCTCACACGGTGATCCAGAGAGCCACACTCAAAGCACCCTTTTCCACCAGTCCAAGATCCTCCCAATGAGATTTCCCACAACGGTTACATCATGCGGTCCCCGATTAGCGAGAATGCCCTACTAGACCGATTTGGCCCACTGTCTAGCCCTTTTCCGAGGATTACCGACGACCTGTAAGATCCAAAACTCGCTTTTGCCTATTCCTATCCAAGTTCTCGCCTCACGACTCTTTAACCCTTCGCTACCTTAGCCTTCTCAACCAGACGGTAAACTCACGCCCCGCTGTGGAGTAATCAAGAACCTTAACTCGCTCTCAAACCATCATCGAACGAACACACCTCTCGTGTTCAAGAGCTACAATACCCTAGCATACCGACTCACCTCAAGAACTCGACCTCGACTGACACACGACTTACTCCCGAACCAACCTCAAAAATGCTTTTATTTGCAGCGTCGATGTAGTTGGCTCCAATGTACTTTTTCTGATATGCAGCCTTGAAATAATCCCACGTAAGGTCTTCTACTGTAGCACTGTCTCGAACCGTGAGCCACCACTGGTATGACTCATCTCAAGAAGTGATACTATCCCTTTAATTTCTCTTAGCACCAAGTCCAGATCGCCCATGATCTACTCCGTCGCTTCCAACCAATACTCCACCGTCTTTGGGAGCCACACCAGACACACCCTAGAATACCTCACCCATTTGCTCAAGTCGCTCAACACGTATTTTCTAGCTCTCGTGCCTCCACCTACTCCACTACCCTTTCCAGAACTCGCGAAGATCGCTCAGACACCGCTGCGTCATCACCACCTGTTCTCGAAACTCACCACCTCCACCGGTGGTGGTATCAAGATCTCATTCTCGACCCACCAGATCCTACGGGTTCGTAAACTGCCATCCTACCTCGACCACGCCCACGACCACGCCCACCTCTAGCGCTCATGATTAAGATCTCTACTTGCCTCGATTTTAAGAATTTTATGCATCAAGAATTATTCCACTTTGCTTAAAAGCAAAGTCTTATGAATATTGCTTATTAAAGAAGTTTGTTTTCGCAAGTCCACTTGAGTCCTATTGATTTCGGGCTTAAAGTAGTTTACTACCGCTAGTCATTCGGTCATATCACATCAAAATCTCAAGCAATAATAAGGGTACTTACCCGGGCGGATTGGTGCCGGAGTCTCGGTGCCATGCCTTCCAAACCATATACTTTTAAAACCAAAGACACTTAAAACCAAAATTTAAAACATTTTGGGCCTCGGGCCCACAGCTGAGCCTTTCAACTTGGCTCTGATACCATAATTGTAACACCCCAAACCCGGTCAATACACCACGATCGAATCTGGTATGTTACAGGGGAAATGTATTTGAGAGGCTTAGGTTTCCGGTTAAAAGTCTGATGAAAACTCTTATGTATGTTTTATTCTTGTAGAAAACTTGGGCATGATTGTAAAAAAATGATAGTGTACTTAAAAACCCAAAAATTTTGAAGACTTAATTATACATTTAAGTAAAACAAATATGTCACCTTTGGAAATTCGAGTAATTCCTTTGTGTTGATTTGAACCTTTTTATTCGACTTAGTAAGAAGCTATTCTCAAGTTTGAAAGCACATTTGAGTTACATTCGTTTTAATTTGTAACGTGATACCCGATGGTAAAGTTTTAAAACATGTCACTTCGTGGTTTTGAAAATCTATTCTTTCCAAGTTTTATACAATATTAACCTAATAATTTGTTAAGGCATATTTGAAATCAAATTTAAGCATAAAGATAACCAAAGTAAAATTTAAAAAGGCCTTTACAATCCCAAAGAAATCAAATGAAATTAAATAATGTAAAGTACCAAGTTTGAAAATCAAGTCGAGTCCGAATTTATTTTTGGCATGGTCACCTCGAGTCCACCCCTCCCTGTTCGCGATCTAAGTGTCACTTGAAATGATAAGGAAGAAGGTGAGTCGCAAGACTCAAAGCATAAATCCCTCCCAAAGATATGTAACATACTAACACACATCATAACAAAGCAATACAATTAATGCACCCGATCCTAACCATCCAGAACTCCTTTTCTACCCGTGTGGTACCAAACCACCGGTGGTGCTAAACCACCGTGACCCAAAGTCACAATATCCATCAATGTGGTGCTAAACCACCGTGACCCAAAGTCACGAATAATCAATCAGGGGCCAACCCACGGTGATACCAAATCACCGCAACAACCCCAGATCTCAAAAGTGGGGCCAACCCACGGTGGTGTTAAACCACAGGACGAGTCGCTATGAGGTGCCAAACCTCTAGTGTCCCAAAGACACAAGTGTGATACCAAATCATTGGTGACCGCAATCACGAATCGAGTGATGGGGCCAACCCATCGGTGATACCAAATCACTAGCGCCAATCCCAGAAAATCAACCGTAATAACCCATCGTGGTGCTAAGCCATTCGGGCGAGACGCGAGGTGCTAAACCTCCGTGTCCCAAAGACACGGATATCATATTCTCCTCTCATATCACCCAATAACATATCATACTAATGCAAATCGTGCAACTCATGCAATCATGCTCACATGCTTAATATGGCATCTCATAATACATACACCATAAATCATGATATCGTATATCACTACAGATCACGAATGAAACGGACTTACCGAATCCGCGTACATACCCCATCGGCATCATATCACCATCATACCGCTTTTGGTCTTACAAAGGCAACAGTTTATTAAACATATTACTAAGTAAAAAGTGTGTTAGCTTACATCATGTTAACACGCAAGCTTAAACCCAACGAACCGATCTAAATCCCTCGATTACCTTGCTCCTATAATCGGCCAAACACGAGATTAGCACCTAGACTATTCGGCCAAAACCATTAAACCAAAGGGTTAACATTAAACCTTTACCTTGCAAATGGTTTGATTTCCTACCAAACCCGAACCAATAATGGTTCCTCTGACAATCGGCCTCCCTCTAAAACACAAACAATTAGCCTCACAAGCCTTTGGCTTAACAAACTCTAAAAGAAAGACCATTAAAGCAACCTCTTACCACCACTTACCAACGATTAACAGAGAAGGAAGACTCCTCTTGCTTGCTTCCAAAATCCAAAGGCCCTATAACGAAATGATTAATCAAAAATTAACTCCCTTCAACCAAAACCAACATCAGCTTTAACCAAATCGAAATCAACAACAACCAAGGGAGAAAAGAGATGGCCTTTCGGCCAAAACTCACCTTCTTCAAACGATTGAACCACCAAAAATATTATTACGACACACAAAAATCGGCCACAAGATAACTACTAGGAGAGGAAAGATTCGGCCAGCACTTAAACAAGAAGGAAAGGATTCGGCCAAGGTGTTTAACACGCTTATGTACAGCTTGAGTGGAAAGAAAGGGAGAGTAGAGGTGAGAAGAAATAGAAGCTACGGCAATAGGGTTTGAGAGAAGAAAAAGGAGGTTTGAAGGAACAAGTTGAGGGGGTTTCGGTTTAAGAGAAGTGGGAAGAAACAAATGGAGACAATCGGCTAAGGAGTTTTAGAAAAGAAAGAAAGTAAAAGATAAATAGAGGGAGGGTGCTTTCGGTTTACACGAATGAAGATAGAAGAAAAAATGGAAAGAACATTCGGCCACAAACACAAAATGTAGAAAGCACAAGTGCAAAATTCGACAAGTGGAGTTGCTTGAGGTTTCGGTTTCAAGAAGCAAAAAATGGAAGAGTTTTTTCTTGAAGTTCGGCTTAGGCTATTGACAAAAAGGAAAGAATTTTGGCTTACTAAACTTTTGACCAACAACACCCAAAATGCTAAGGTAAAATTTGGCACACTCCCACTACACCTACCAACCGGCCATTCCCCCAAGATCTCTCCAATATTCAGCCACCACTCCCCAAACACTCACAACCACCCATTCAAATCACTTTGAACAAATCTCCCTCCTAAATTCACTCTCCACCCACCATTCAAATAATTGACTTGGTCCATGGCAGAGTTGGAACTGCTACAACTTCTCTCCTCCATGCCGTCAAAATAGAAGCAAAATGTGGGCATTCTGCAGCTTGAACACAGGACCTCCTCCTTGCAAGTGGCGTCACACACACAAGCCTCAAGTGGCACCTATCCTGCCACTCCACCAGCTCCTTTCTTGTGCTAACATTTACCAAATAATATTTATAAACCCCAGCTCCTTCACTCCTCCCACCTAAGCCTAAAAGCAAAGATTTTCCTACCACTCAAAGCTACACCTATCTTACAACTAAGCCCCAAAAACATCAAAACAACAACATAGCACACCGTGCACATGCAAACAAAGCCACAATAAAATAGCCCCTAACCCGGGATATTACAGCATCGGTATTTTCCAAGATAGATTTGAGGTCGAGGTATCACCAACTTAAGGTGAAGGAGGCAGACATCCATAAGACGGCATTTCGTACTCGATACGGGCATTATGAATTTTTGGTTATGTTGTTCGGGTTGATGAACGCACCAGCAGCATTTATGGATATGATGAACTGGGTGTTCCAACCATATTTGGATCGGTTCATCGTAGTATTTATCGACGATATCCTAGTGTACTCAAAATTAGAGAAGGAGCATGACGCGCACTTACGAGTGGTGTTGCAGATTCTAAGGGAAAAGCGTTTATACACCAAGTTTAGTAAGTGCGAGTTCTGGCTGAAGGAGGTTACTTTCTTGGGTCATGTGGTGTCAGCGAAGAGAATTAGAGTGGACCCTCGAAAGATTGAGACCGTTTTGGATTAGAAGCCACCGAAGTCTGTGGTGGAGATTCAAAGTTTTCTAGGGCTAGCAGGGTATTATCGGAGGTTCATGAAAGGATTTTCTTTGATTGCAGTGTCGTTAACGAAGTTACTGAGGAAAGGGGTTCCGTTCATGTGGTTAGACAAGCAACAGGAAAGTTTTGAGAAGTTAAAAATGATTCTGACGGAGGCCCAGGTGTTAATTCAACCAAAAGTCGAAAAAGAATTTACGATTTATTGTGATGCATCCCACACAGGATTGGGTTGTGTGCTGATGCAAGAAGGAAAAGTGGTAGCGTACGCTTCTCGACAGTTAAGACCTCACGAAGTGAACTACTTGACGCATGATCCGGAATTGGTCACGTAGTTTTTGTACCTGAAAATCTAGAGACATTATTTGTATGGAGAGAAGTCGGTAGTGTATACGGATCACAAGAACTTGAAGTACCTTCTCACGTAGAAGGAGTTGAATTTAAGGCAAAGGAGGTGGATTGAGCTGTTAAAGGACTATGACTGCTCGATTGAATACCACCCGAGAAAGGCTAATATGGTAGCAGACGCATTGAGCCGTAAGGTTGTGGCGGATTTAAGAGACATGTTTGCTCACCTTAGTCTATATGAGGATAGAAGCCTGTTAGCTGAATTGCAAGTAAATCCAACATGGATTAACGAGGTTAAGGAAAAACAACTGGCAGATGAAGTTTTAAGTGCTCAATGGTTGCAAGTACTAAATGGTGAATTGGAAAGGTATAGCTTGAACAGTGGTGGAGTGCTGTGTTTTCAAGGGAAGGTGTGTATGCCTAAGGATGTGGAGTTAAGGCAGAATATTTTGCAAGAGGCACATAGCAGTCCATATGCTATGCATTCAGGAGGTAGTAAGATGTACCGGGATTTACGGGAGCAATTTTGGTGGCCGAGCCTTAAGCGTGAAGTAACAAAATTTGTGAGCAAGTGCCTATCATGTCAGCAGGTTAAAGCTGAACATCAGTTACGCTCGGGATTGTTGCAACCAATTAAGATTCCATAATGGAAGTTGGAAAGGATTACAATGGATTTTGTGAGTAGGTTACCCCAGACGCCTACCAAGAAGGATTCAATTTGGGTGATTATGGACCGTCTAACAAAGTCAGCTCATTTCATATCGGTACGTATAGATTTTTCTTTTAGAAGTTGGCAAAATTATATGTAGCAGAGATTGTAAGGTTGCATGGGGTGCCATTGTCAATTATTTCGACAGAGACCCAAGGTTTACGTCAAGGTTCTAGAAAGCTTTGCACCAGGCACTAGGCACAAGATTAGATTTTAGTACGGTATTCCATCCCCAGTCAGATGGACAATCGGAGAGAGTGATTCAAGTTTTGGAGGACATGCTAAGGGGATGTGTCTTGGATTTCAAGGGTAGTTGGGAAGAATTCTGTCTTTGGCAGAGTTCGCGTATAACAATAGTTATCAGGCGAGTATTAGGATGGCTCCATACGAAGTGTTATATGGTCAGAAGTGTCGTACCCCTACGTGTTGGACAGAATTGGGAGAGCGATGGTTGTTGGGTCCGGAGCTGGTTACAGAGACATAGGATAAGGTGGAAGTGATTTGAGCTCGTTTGAAAGAAGCCTCGGACTGGCAGAAGTCTTATGTCGATCTCAAGCTGAAGGATATAGAGTTTGCTGAAGCTGACAAGGTTTTCTTGAAGGTGTCGCTGTGGAAGAAGGTTCTGAGGTTTGGTAGGAAAGGCAAGTTAAGCCCTAGATTTATTGGGCCTTATCCGGTGTTGAAGCGGGTAGGACCAGTGGCGTACCAGCTTGAGTTGCCACTAGAGTTGGGTCAAATCCACGATGTGTTTCATGTTTCCATGCTTAGACGCTATCACTCAGATCCATCACACATTATGCCGGTGGAGGAGATAGAGGTGAATCCAGACTTAACGTTTGAGGAGGAACCAGTGCAGATCCTGGATCGGGATGTTAAGGTTTTGCGTAGAAAATCTGTTCCTTTGGTAAAGGTACTATGCAGAACCATGGGTCGGAAGAAGCGACATGGGAGCTGGAAGATGTCATCCTACAATAATACCCTCACCTCTTTTGACATAGTAAATTTCGAGGTCAAAATTTATTTTAAGGGGGGTAGAACTGTAATATCCTGATCCTGTGGGTCTGTGCATTTGATACGTTACATGGCTGAATTAGTAGGTAAAGGCTTTGAGGTTTGGATTGGGCTCAGGTTTGGGCTCAAATTAAAGTTAAATTATTTAAAAAGAGAGTTAGTAGTATCTTTCATTTAAATTATTATGTTTAGTAGCAAGATGGGCTTATGGCCCAAATTTTGGAGGGTTATAGGAGGACATGTGGGTGGCGTCACTTAGGGGAGGAGTTTGGGCCAATATGGCCGCTTGGGGCCCAAGTTAATGAGCCAAAATTTGGCACTTCAAAGGGGAGAGAATGGACGGCACCTAGCTACAATTTAGGGGGTTTATTTCTTTTATTTTATGATTAAAATAATGATAATTAAAAGGGAAGAGTTGGTTCTAAGTTGGCCTCTTCTAAGATGAGATAGGGATTGGGTTATCATGCAAGATAAGAGCTATCAGGAGGGAGAGAGTTGGCTAAAACTCCAACTCTGAGTGTGTGCCTGTGTATAGCCAAAATTTGGAAGGAGAATTATCATCTTTTCCATTTGTTTTTCCCACTTTCTCATCTTTTCTCTCAAGCCAAAATTCTTTTCTCTCTTTTCTCTTTTTTCTCTCTTCTAGCGGAAATTCCCTAGCCTTCTTCTCTTCTCCAATATCTTCCTAAAAGCCAAATTCTTCTTACTCATATTCCTCCTCCATAATCGAATCTACAAGGGAGGTTTCTGTTTCTCGAAGGTGCACCATAAGTGGAATACTCCTTAGTAATATGGTGAGTTTTCAAATTTTATTCTATACTATTTCACTCTTTTTTTAATTAAGATCTAACCCAAAACACTTGTTTAAGGTATATCGATTTTCCTTCTCTGCTTCTAGTAGCCGAATCTGTCTCATTAAAGGTCCTCTGTACCGATTTGGTGAGAAAGCCAAAGGTAGGTAAAGGTAGGTTCGGCCGAATGGTTTTGTTATTGTTCTTTTGACTTTGGCCGAATGTGATTGGTACTCATTTGATTACGTAAAGGATTGGTTTAATACTTGGGTGTTGGCCAAATGTAGGGAGGTTGGTGGAGACATCTTCTTGAAGACTTTCGGATCCGGCGCTTAGGTAAGGTTGCGATTTAGAGTTATAAGTAAGTAATTAATTAGATCGCACCATTTACATTCAGTTAGTAACCAAGGGGTTATTATGGACAATAATAACAGACTAGCAATAGGAGCGGTTGGATCTGTAAACCCAATGCCAAAGTAGCGTAGAAGCAGTAGTACGAAAACCAGGTGTATAACTCTTACACACTTTCTTACTTAATATGTGTTAATGTTGTGTGTTGTTTAAAAGCCGGAGTGACGGCTATGATTACTAAATTACCCTTGTGGGTAAAAGCGATGATGCCGGGTAAGTTGTTATGATTTCTTGCATTGGTTTTGATCTATGGGAGAATGATACTTTGTATCCCTAATCGTATATGTTAAACATGATCATACTGATGTTGTTACCATAAATATGTGTTATGGGTGATGAGAGGAGGGGAAAGTATGATCTATCAGACTATCACCAGTGATTTGGTATCACACAGTGGGTTGGCCCCACATATGTTTAAAATTGTGACTAAGTCTCAATGGTTTGGCACCACCAGTGGTTTGGTACCACAAGGGGTAGATTTGGGAGACTCGGATGGATACTAGGTTGGATGGGTTGCATGACTTGCATATTAATGTATGAACTTGTGTAAGGGCATAATTTCTTTGGGATGGGGATTTATACACCGAGTCTCGATGACTCACCCTTTCCATTACATTTTGCAGATCAGGCCTAGATCGTGGATATGGAGCCGGAGAGGACTCAAGGTGGCCATGCACAACATTTAGTTTATCACAAAATTTCCATTCGAACTTAGTATTTTGTTTAATTTTGGTTCACAGCTATGTAATAAGGCCGCTAAACTTTATTTTGGGTTTGTTTTATTTAGTAGACTCTAAAGTTCATATTTACTATGTCAATTAAACTAGGAATTGAATGTTTGAAAAAAAACTAAATAAGTACTTGTTTATATATATATAATGCCTAAGTAAATAATACGGAATATCAACATGTTTTGCACCTTTCCAAAACACCTCGACGTTTTCTGAAAAAAATTATTAGTCTTACAACGACTTTCACTTTTCGAAAATCAACGAATCAATTTTAAAGCATTTTTTTCCTTTTCATGGCACGTCAAATCTGGTTGTAGCATTTAGACCGGGTTTGGGGTGTTACATTTTGGTATCAGAGCCCGGTTTAAAAGCTCGATTTAAAAATATATGTTTTTGGGTTTGTGAAATGATTAAGCATGGCACCTTAGTCTCCGGCGCCGATCCACCCAGGTAAGTACCCTAACTTTTGTTGTGATATATATTTGTTGGGTTTTGTGGGCTTAGACGTAGCTAAGGATGATAGTACCCATGGACTCTAGGTTAGACAAACAACTTTCTAATCCATAAGACTTAACCTTAATAAACAGAACCTGTAGACAAGTCATAAGGCTAAGGTGTAGCAATAAGCATATGCATGTCTAGGAGTAGATCCGGAAGAGCTTGGTATTTATGTAGTCCGAGTGACTTACCTCCTCTTCACAGGAATCTTACCTGGTGCATAGTGATTGTTCACTTTAGCCAAGCCAGGGTGTGGCAATAGGCATATGCATGTCTAGTAGTGGATTCAGGGAAAGCTTGGTATTTAAGCAGTCCTAGTGACTCACCTCATCTTCGCTCGGATCCTACAGTGCGTGGTATTTGCTCACCCTATCGATGAGGACTTGGTCATAGGCTAAATCCAATAATTAAAACCCGAAAGGGACCAGCCATACTGTTTTGTAAAAACCCTAGTTTTGAAATTACCAAGTTACCCTTGGATTTGTAAAAACTACCTTAGATTTGGAAAATGACCAAAGCACCCCTGGTTTGTAAAATTACCAAATTACCCCTAACTTACAAAATTACCAAAATACCCTGAGTTGCAAAATTACCAAAATACCCCTGTAGGTTAAAATTACGAAAATACCCATGTAGGTTAAAATTACGAAAATACCCCTGGGTAGTGGAATGACGAAAATACCCATGTTCATGGAATGTAGTCTGTGGATGTTGTTTGTGTGATGAATGTACTTTGAACTAGGAGATAAGCTTGAAACTGAAACTTTAGATAGATTCGAATTCGAAAGAATCACTTTTAAAACTATTTTTCATAAAATTGTTCGTGGATAAACAGTGAACAGAGTTAATAATTCATAAAATTTTTAACCAGATAAACTGAATGAGAATAATGAGTACACGAGGTCGTGGATGTCCACCGCGTGGCCGTGGTAGGGGTAGGATGGCCTTGTCAGAGCCAGCCAGAGGTCCGCCATGGGTCCAAAATGTGATCTTGGGATCTGCCGGCCGAAAAGTCGAAGTTTCGGACGGACTGCATCGGTGGTAATGACGTAGTATTGCAAAGCAGATCTATGAGTTTTAGAAAGGGTTGCCGAGGCAGGTGGGGGAGCAGGAACTCACAAATCGATGGCTGAGCGACTCCGAGCTAACGGAGCGGAGGTGTTTAGGGGGTGTTCGGTGTAGCTCCCAATACTGCTGAGTATTGGTTGGAGGCAACAGAGCGTATAATGGATGACCTAGACTTCTCGGCTGAGGAAAAGTTGAAGGGGATAGTGTCTCTTCTCCGGGATGAGTCGTATCAGTGGTGGCTCACGGTCAGGGATGGTGTAGTGGCCGGTGATATCACTTGAAATTATTTTAGGGCAGCCTATCAGAGGAAGTATGTGGGGACTGGCTATACTGATGTGCAACGTAGGGCGTTCCTAAATTTGGTACAAGGGAATAAGTCGGTACCTGAGTATGAGGCTGAATTTTTGAGGTTGAGTAGGTATGCTCTATAATATCCGGGAATTAGGGCTTGTGCATTATTGCTTAATTGTATGAAGTAGCATGCCTATGTGTGTTTGAATGTGTTGTATGAATTTTTGAGAACTTCAAGTGTAGGTAAATGCCTTAGAAAATATTAGATTTTAAGTATTAAAGGGGAGATAAGCTTGATAGGCCTTAAGGGAATTTGTATGAGTTTTTGGACATAAGATTGGGCTTGGTAAAGTGGCATGGAGGTGCCACTTAGGGCCTTGGTAGGTGACACCATAAGCAGGGGAGAAGGGCTCAGGTTCGAGTTGCAGAGGAAGCAAATGGGAGGTTGTTTTTTCATCAAGGAGGGGAGGAGTGTTGGACGGCATTGGGGCTTTAAAAAGATGAGGATAAGACTTGGTTTTTCTTTTAAAATTTGGCTAGGAAGAAGAGATAAAGGTTGACTTATTCAAATTCTTTTGAATGAGTAGCATGGAGAGAATATAGGAGAAAAATGTGGGATTTGATAGGGGAAGAGAGTGGTGGCCGAATATAGGACTCTAAGGGGTGGCATTTTCGGTTTTGAAGCTTGATAAGGAGGGTGTGCCAAAATTTAGACCTTTCTTTTCTCTCTAAGTGTCGTTCTTTCTCTTGTACAAAAGTCATCTAGTTTCGGCTCCCTTCCTCTTTGATTTGTGACCGAAACTTTATAGACCATTAAGGTCACTAGCATTTTTTTCTACTTCTCCTCTATTTGTTTCTTGGTCGAACCTATACCTCTTTCCCCAAACCTCTTCTTTTATTTTGTGTTAGCCAATCCTCCTTTGCCACCGCTTCTTGAATTGCTCAACCCCTTCTTCTCTTCTTTCTTTCACAATTCTTTCAAAAACTGAAATAGTCAGGTGATTGCCGAATTCTCCTAAGCCTCTTCCATTCTTTTTTTCTTCATATAATTTCAACTCCACACCTATTCTCTTTGATAGCCGAATCTCAATCTTAGTGTGGGCCGATTCTTTGCAAAGCCGAGGGGATCCATCTTTAAGGTAAGGTTGCGACAACTCCTCTTCGTTTGGGATTTATGTCATGGCCGAATGGCCCTATGACTCTTTAAAGTGTGTTAAAGCCGATTATAGGGGAAGTTACAGCCTAACATAGGAGATCTTTCAGGATTCTTATAGCCAACGTTTGCAGAAGTGATCCTTCGAGATTTGTGTGATCAAGGTAAGTAATATGTGGTATTCGGCCAAGGGCCATCTTCATAGTTTCCATGTATTAAATCCGATTCTAACCATTGATAAATAGGGATTTCCACAACTTCAGGAGCAAGTGACCGTTTCAGGATTTAGATCCACAAGGTAAGGGACTATGAACATTCAGCCAAGGCCATATTTAAGTGATTAAATGTTGGCCGAATTCTAACTTTGATTTTTAGGGAAGTGTACACTCTATTTCGGTTGACTTTTCGAGATTCAGTGAAAACATTAGTATAAGGTGTGTAGCCCCACACTAAATCTTAATAGATTTATGGTAACGTTTTGATATATGTGTTAATGAAAGTATGTGAACGTGGCTAAAGGTACCATACAATGGCATGAACATCTGTGCACGTAATCTTTAATATTACGTCAATAAATGTTATGAACATGTGAAATATGGCACATAAGTGAATATTGATAAGAATGTGAAATAAGGCATAAAGCATGATATTGGTATGATTTGTATGGCATGGGGCATATGGGTGTTATTTTAAGGGGAAGTGATCTGGTGGTTTTTACCACAAAATCTGGTGACTCATGTTACGTAATCTGAATGTGGTGACTTATGCCACAATTTATAAGGGCGATGTGCCAGTCATCTGCAGCGACTGCCTTCGATGATGTGTAGCAAATGGAGGGTCGACTTAGTAGTCCCCACGGTGTGATGGTTGGTACAGGTGATGTGTAGCGGATGGTTATCTAGGTTTGGGTTCGGGTTTGCATCATTGACTATATATGTTTTATATGTATGATTTGACATGCCTAAATTGATTGAGAGTATGTGTGATGGTTACACATTAAGTCTGTTGACTCAACCCATTGTGGGATATCTTTTCAGGTGACATTCAGTAATGGACCGGGTCGGCAGGAGCTCAGTGGTGGCCATGCTCATTTCGTAATTATTCTATTTTCATTGTTTTTTTATTTTATTTAAATATTTCAGATTTATTTTGGGGTTTTGCTTTGATGTAATTATGGCCATTACTATTAACTGCTTTAAGT
Source organism: Gossypium rotundifolium (assembly GCA_025506655.1). NCBI lineage: Eukaryota > Viridiplantae > Streptophyta > Magnoliopsida > Malvales > Malvaceae > Gossypium > Gossypium rotundifolium. The sequence continues at coordinate 153,909,204 of CP106731.1, forward strand.
AAGCGTTTAAAATTGGTTTATTATGATAAGGTTATTATTAAATTAAGATTAAATAATTTTTCTTAAAAATGTAAACAAATATTTAAATGTTTTGACACATGAGCAACACCGTTTTCAATTTGAACCCAACACCAAATCAAATGTTCTTCAAAAACACAAATTTTTCCAAAGTAGCAAACAAGAATTGAACTGATTTACTCAAGAAACATACCAGATCTGGTCAAGGCTCGTGGGCCAGGTTTGGGGTGCTTCAGTTTGGTATCAGAGCTAGGTTCAAACTCGGCCTTGAGGGCTTTTTGGGCCCAAAACGTTTTCTTTCTTTTGAAATTGGATTTTATAAGAAATTGAGCAGGTTTTCTGGCATGGCACCTGAGTCTCCGGCCCGAAGTCCACTAGGTAAGTACCCCTAACTATTGTATGATTTATTGTATGATTTGTATGTGGGTATAATGGGAATGTAGATTAGTATATTAAGCTATTGAACCCTAGGATTAGCTTACTCCAACACAGAATTACATAAAACGTTAAAGCCTAATTAAACAAACCTATGATTGAGTTGCTGAGTTTAAGGTGTGGCAACCATTGCGTGCATGTCTAGGATTAGATTCAGGGGGAGCTTGGTATTTAAGCAGTCCTAGTGACTCACCTCCTCACCGCTCGAATCCTACAGTGCGTAGTGACTCGTTCACCCTAACCAAGAGGACTCGACCAAAGGCTAAACCCAATAATTAAAACCCGAAAGGGATCGTCACCTGCTTTTGTGAAATTCTAAAGTCGAACCATGATTATAAAAATTTCAAAGTACCCTTGATTTAAAAAATGAATGACCAAAATACCATTGATTTGCAAATTGACCAAATTACCCCTAACTTTGTATAAATGACCAAAATACTCTCGTAATGGAAAGTTATTGAAATACCTCAATTAAAAATTTTCAAAATACCTTTATTTCGTTAAAATCACCTGGAACCACATTTTGTGAAAATTACCGAAATGCCCCTGGTTTGAAAAATTACAAAAATACCCTCAGTGTATAAATTACCATTTTACCCTTGAAATTTTCTTACCAAGTATTTCAATTTTGAAAAAATATATATACCAAAAATCTCTACCTTGTGAAATTTTCAAATACCCTAATTTGGAAAATTACCAAAATACCCCTATAGGATAAAATTACAAAATACCCCTGGGTAGTGGAAAACAACAAACAATGACAACTACAACATTTTTCTGTAATGAACGCAAGTTCATGAATGTGATTGAATGAATGAATTGAGACTGTATGTGTATGAAATCGAAAGAACTACTCCTTAGAATTATTGAACATAAGACTGTTCGCGATAAATCAGTGAAACAAAAGCTAATCCATAAAATTCTTTAATCAGATAAATGCGATTCGGAAGTATGAACTCTAGGGGATGTGGTCGTAATGTGCGTGGCCATGGTAGAGGCCGAATGACCGTGTCGGAGCCCGTTAGGTTAGGACAAGGGTCCGAAAATGAAATGCCACCACCACCAGCCGCTGATGTGGAATATCAGGATCAGAAAAGGGAAGATGCAGTATCACAGGCGATGCTGCGAGTTTTGGAAAGGGTGGCTGGAGCAGGTGGAGGCATGAGAGCTCGAAAGTCGGTACCTGAGCGACTTCGAGCTAATGGAGCTAAATTTTTTCGTGGAATATCTGGTGTGGCACCCAATATGGCTGAGTATTGGTTGGAGGCGACAGAGTGGATTATGGACGATTTGGACCTGACTGCCGAGGAGAAACTGAAAGGGGTAGTGTCACTACTCCGTGATAAGCCATACCAATGGTGGCTCACAGTTTGGGATGGTGCTGCCACTGATGATCTTACTTGAGAATATTTTAAGGTGGCATATCAGAAGAAGTACATTGGAACTAGTTATGTGGATGCGCAGAGGAAGGCATTTTTGAGGCTGGTTTAAGGAAATAAGTCCGTAGCGGAATACGAGGCAAAATTTCTAAGGTTGAGTCGGTATGCCCGAGAAATAGTGGCTACAGAGCATAAACGGTGTGTCCGGTTTGAAGATGGACTAAGGGATGACCTAAGATTGTTGATTGCTCCACAGCAAGAGCGAGAGTTTGCCGTGTTGGTGGAGAAGGCTAAGGTAGCTAAAGGGATTAAGGACTCACTGAGACAGAATACGGACCGGAATAGGAAAAAGAGAGGTTTTGGATCGTTAGGGTCATCAGGGAATGTGCAAAAGAGGCCTAAAAGTGATGGGCCACGAGGTCAGTAGGCTGCTACGGGAGGACAGTACCGTACATGTGCTCAATGTGGAAAGATGCATCTAGGAGAGTGTTGGAAGAAGACAGGGAGATGCTTTAAGTGTGGGCCCAAGGACTACATGATTAAGGACTGTCCTATGAGAATAGAAGGGGGCCACCAAGAAGTCGTGGTCTTAATCAGCCGAAAAGGAGGACAGCAGCCACCGCGAGGTCGTGGTTTGGCTGACAGATGTAATGGTTCTGGTAGAGGACGGAGAACACCGGCCAGAGGTGTTGGTAATACAGAGGCGAGACAAATGGTCAGTATATGCGTTCATCGGAGGAAGATGGAGACGCATTGGACATCATAACCGGTACGTTCCTTATAGCAGACAAACCTTACTTTACTCTAATTGATGTTGGCTCTACCCACTCTTATGTTGGAGATGACTGTAGTAAGCCCATTAGGTCAAACTGTAGTGGTAAATAAGATATTTCGGAGTGTACCTCTAGAGCTTCAGGGAGTGGTATTTCTGCCGACTTAATGGAACTACCCTTCGAGAATTTGATCTCATCCTTGCCATGGACTGGCTAGTGGAACATCGGGATGTATTGGATTGCGCAGCTAAGCGAATAGAGTTAAGGACACCGGAGGATAAGGCGGTAGTTATGATAGGGAAAGAAGAAACTACTTGTCTAACGTGGTTTCTACTTTAAAGGCTAATAAGATGGTTCGGAAAGAGTGCGAGGCATTTTTGATCTTTGTTAGTGCATTGGATGTAAAGGAAGGGGGAGTTAGTGGGGTTAGAACAGTAAGAGAATTTGTGGATGTTTTTCGGATGAGTTACATGGAATACCCCCGGATAGGGAAGTGGAGTTCAAAATTGACTTCTTTAGGATCTGACTCCCGTGTCAATTGCCCGTGTAATGGCACCAAAGGAGTTGGTTGAGCTCAAGGCTCGATTCAAGAGTCGCTAGACTGTGGGTTTATTCGACCCAAGTGTGTCTCCATGGGGAGCACCGGTCTTGTTTGTGAAGAAGAAGGATGGAACTATGCATGTGCATAGATTATCGTCAGTTGAATAAGCTGACCATTAAGAACAAGTACCCTTTTGCCAAGAATAAACGACTTGTTTGATCAGCTTAAGGGGGCTGCGGTATTCTGAAAGATAGATCTAAGGTCAGGATATCATCAGCTTAAGGTGAAGGAGGCTGATATCCATAAGACAACTTTTTGGACAAGGTACGGGCATTATGAGTTCTTGGTAATGTCATTCGGATTGACAAACGCCCCAGCCGCGTTCATGGACATGATGAACCGGGTTTTCCAACCCTATTTAGACTGGTTTGTTGTTGTGTTCATAGACGATATTTTGGTGTATTCGAAGTCTGAGGAAGAACATGATGAGCACCTCTAAGTTGTGTTGCAAGTGTTAAGGGAGGAAAAGCTATATGCCAAGTTCAACAAGTGTGAATTTTGGCTGAAGGAAGTTACATTCTTAGGACATGTGGTGTCTGCAGAAGGGATAAGGGTGGATCCTTGGAAGATTGAGGCAGTGTTGGATTGGAAACCCCCTAAGTCTGTGGCAGAGGTTCGTAGTTTCTTGGAATTGGCAGGTTATTACAGAAGGTTCGTAGAAGGGTTCTCGTCGATCGCAGTGCCTTTGACAAAGTTACTAAGGAATGAGGTACCTTTCGTATGGACTGATAAGCAATAGGAGAGCTTTGAGAGGCTTAAGAGAGTCTTGACTGAAGCTCCAGTTTTAATTCAGCCTGAGGCAGGGAAGGATTTTGTGGTATATTGTGATGCTTCCCATACAAGATTGGGAGGTGTCCTTATACAAGACGGGAAGATAGTTGCTTATGCATCTTGACAATTAAGGCCACATGAGGTTAACTACCCGATGCATGATTTGGAATTGGCAACAGTGGTCTTTGCTCTTAAGGTATGGAGGCACTATTTATATGGAGAAAAGTCAGTGATTTACACAGACCACAAAAACCTTAAGTATCTGCTGACTCAGAAAGAGTTGAACCTGAGACAGCGAAGGTGGGTGGAATTATTGAAAGACTACGATTGTTCCATAGAGTATCACCCGGGTAAGGCGAATGTGGTGGCAGATGCCCTAAGTCAAAAGTAGTGACGGAGTTAAGGGCAATGTTCGCACATTTAAGCCTCTATGATTATGGAAGTTTGCTGGCAGAGTTGCAGGCCAAGCCATCATGGCTGAATGAGGTGAAAGATGGACAGTTGGCTGATGATGATTTAAGGGCTAGGCTACGGCAAGTGCAGATTGGGGAGTTGAAGGATTATGGTATTAATGGCGATAGAGTATTGTGTTTTAAGGGTAAGGTCTGTGTGCCAAAGAACGAGGAGTTAAGGCGGAGAATTCTTCGGGAATCACATAGTAGCCCTTATGCTATGCATCATAGAGGTAGTAAGTTGTACAGAGACCTAAGAGAACAGTTTTGGTGGCCTAGTCTTAAGCGGAAGTTACGAAATTTGTTGGCAAATGCTTGACATGTCAGCAAGTCAAGGCTGAACACCAAGTTCCGTTAGGGTTGCTTCAGCCAATACCGATCCCGCAGTGGAAGTGGGAGAGAATCACCATGGACTTCGTTAGTGGGCTTCCCCTTACGCCTACTAAGAAGGACTCGGTATGGGTGATCGTGGACCGATTGACCAAGTCCACACATTTCATACCGGTGCGGGTTGACTATTCTCTACAAAAATTGGCAAAGTTGTATGTAGCCGAGATTGTGAGGCTACACGGAGTGTCGATGTCAATTATTTCACATAGGGATCCGAGGTTTATGTCTCAGTTCTAAAAAGTGCTACATCAAGCTTTGGGCACCAGATTAGACTTCAGTACGACATTTCATCCGCAGTCGGACGGTCAATCTGAAAGAGTGATCCAAGTGTTAGAGGATATGTTGAGGGGCTATGTGATAGACATTAGAGGAAGTTGGGAAGAATATTTGCCTTTAGCGAAATTTGCTTATAACAACAAATATCGTGCCAAGATTCGATGGCACCGTATGAAGTCTTGTCAGATGGACTAAGTGTCGCACTCCTACATGTTGGATGTAATTAGGGAACGCCAAGTGTTGGGTCCAGATTGTGGCGTAATCCGAGGAAAAGGTTAAGGTAATTCAGGCACGGTTAAAGGAGGCATCTGACAGGTAGAAGTCGTATGCAAATCTCAAACGGAAGGACATAGAATTTACTGTGGGAGATCAAGTGTTTCTCAAAGTTTTACCTTGGAAAAAGGTAATGAGATTTGGTCGCAAAGGGAAGTTAAGCCCTAGGTTTATAGGACCTTATCAGGTATTAAAGCGAGTTGGACCAATGGCATACCAGTTAGAGTTGCCACCAGAGTTGAAGCAGATACACGACGTGTTCCATGTTTCGATGCTACATCGCTACCGATCGGATCCATCTCATGTAGTATCGATTGAAGAGGTAGAGCTAAGGCCAGATCTGTCTTATGAGGAAGAGCCGATCCAGATTCTAGAACGAGATGTAAAGGTGCTTCGGAGGAAGTTGGTTCCTCTAGTCAAAGTGTTATGGCGTAATCATGGATCGGAGGAAGCTTCTTGAGAGCCGAAAGAAGCAATGCGATGGCAATACCCTCACCTATTCTAGCCAGGTAATTTCGAGGTCGAAATTATTTTAAGGGGGTAGAACTGTAATATCCGGGAATTAGGGCTTGTGCATTATTGCTTAATTGTATGAAGTAGCATGCCTATATGTGTTTGAATGTGTTGTATGAATTTTTGAGAACTTCAAAGTGTAGGTAAATGCCTTAGAAAATATTAGATTTTAAGTATTAAAGGGGAGATAAGCTTGATAGGCCTTAAGGGAATTTGTAGGAGTTTTTGGACATAAGATTGGGCTTGGTAAAGTGGCATGGAGGCTCCACTTAGGGCCTTGGTAGGTGACGCCATAAGCAGGGGAGAAGGGCTCAGGTTCGAGTTACAGAGGAAGCAAATGAGAGTTTGTTTTACGTCAAGGAGGGGAGGAATGTTGGACGGCATTGGGGCTTTAAAAAGATGAGGATAATACTTGGTTTTTTCTTTTAAAATTTGGCTAGGAAGAAGAGATAAATGTTGACTTATTCAAATTCTTTTGAATGAGTAGCATGGAGATAATATAGGAGAAAATTGTGGGATTTGATAGGGGAAGAGAGTGGTGGCCGAAGATAGGACTCTAAGGGGTGGCATTTTCGGTTTTGAAGCTTGATAAGGAGGGTGTACCGAAATTTAGACCTTTCTTATCTCTCTAAGTGTCGTTCTTTCTCTTGTGCAAAAGTCATCTAGTTTCGACTCCGTTCCTCTTTGATTTGTGATCGAAACTTTATAGACCATTAAGGTTACTAGCATTTTTTTCTACTTCTCCTCTATTTGTTTCTTGGCCGAACCTATACCTCTTTCTCCAAACCTTTTCTTTTATTTTGTGTTAGCCAATCCTCCTTTGCCACCGCTGTTAATTGCTCAACCCCTTCTTCTCTTCTTTTCTTTCACAATTCTTTCAGAAACTGAAATAGTCAGGTGATTGCCAAATTCTCCTAAGCCTCTTCCATTCTTCTTTTCTTCATATAATTTCAACTCCACACCTATTCTTTTTGATAGCCGAATCTCAATCTTAGTGTGGGCCGATTCTTTGCAAAGCCAAGGGGATCCATCTTTAAGGTAAGGTTGCGACAATTCCTCTTCATTTGGGATTTATGTCATGGCCAAATGGCCCTATGACTCTTTAAAGTGTGTTAAAGTCGATTGTAGGGGAAGGCACAGCCTAACGCAGGAGATCTTTCGGGATTCTTATAGCCAATGTTTGCAGAAGTGATCCTTCGGATTTGTGTAATCATGGTAAGTAATATGTGGTATTTGGCCAAGGGCCATCTTCATAGTTTCCATGTATTAAAGCCGATTCTAACCATTGATAAATAGGGATTTCGACAACTTCAGGAGCAAGTGACCGTTTTGGGATTTAGATCCACAAGGTAAGGGACTATGAACATTCGGCCAAGGCCATATTTAAGTGATTAAATGTTGGCCAAATTCTGACTTTGATTTTTAGGGAAGTGTACACTCTATTTTCGTTGACTTTTCGGGATTCAGTGAAAGTATTAGTATCAGGTGTGTAGCCACACACTAAATCTTAATAGATTTATGGTAACGTTTTGATATATATGTTAATGAAAGTATGTGAACGTGGCTAAAGGTACCATACAATGGTACGTAATATCTGTGTATGTAATCTTTAATATTACGTCAATAAATGTTATGAACATGTGAAATATGGCACATAAGTGAATATTGATAAGAATGTGAAATAAGGCATGAAGCATGATATTGGTATGATTTGTATGGCATGGGGCATATGGGTGTTATTTTAAGGGGAAGTGATCTGGTGGTTTTTACCACGAAATCTGGTGACTCATGTCACGTAATCTAAATGTGGTGACTTATGTCACAAAATATTATCTGGTGGCTATGCCACAATTTATAAAGGCGATGTGCCAATCGTCTGCAGCGACTGCCTTCGATGATGTGTAGCGGATGGAGGGTCGACTTAGTAGTCCCTACGGTGTGATGGTTGGTACGGGTGATGTGTAACGGATGGTTATCTAGGTTTGGGTTTGGGTTTGCATCATTGACTATATATGTTTTATATGTATGATTTGACATGCCTAAATTGATTGAGAGTATGTGTGATGGTTACACATTGAGTCTGCATGAACTCACCCTGCTGTGGGATATCTTTTAGTGACACTCAAGAATAGACCGGCCTCGGTAGGAGCTCATGGTGACCATGCTCATTTCTGTAATTATTCTATTTTCATTATTTTTTATTTTATTTAATTATTTCAGATTTATTTTGGGGTTTTGTTTTGATGTAATTATGGCCATTTCTATTAACTATTTTAAGTAAGCATTTAAAATTGGTTTATTATGATAAGGTTATTATTAAATTAAGATTAAATAATTTTTCTTAAAAATGTAAACAAATATTTAAATGTTTTGACACATGAGCAACACCGTTTTCAGTTTGAACCCAACACAAATCAAATGTTCTTCAAAAACACACAAATTTTTCCAAAGTAGAAAACAAGAATTGAACTGATTTACTCAAGGAACATACCAGATCCGGTCAAGGCTCGTGGGCTGGGTTTGGGGTGTTTCATGCTCGGGGTATGGTGGCCACAGAACATGAGCATTGTGTTAGGTTTGAGGACGGGCTGAGAGATGAGCTGCGGGTGTTGATTGCACCTCAGCGTGAAAGGGAATTTGTCATTCTTATGAAAAGGCCAAAATAGCTGAGGAGGTGAAGCGGACCGAGAAACGGAATCAGGATAGGGGTAAGGATAAAATGAGTTTTGGGCCATTAGGGGCTGGAGGAAGTACTCAAAAAAGGACTAGATTTGGTGGGATGGATCAAGCTGCGAGGCCTGCTGCCACTACTCAGTGGCCACCCCGGTGTGCTCGATGTGGGAAGTCTCATTCGGGTGAATGTTGGGCTGATAATAGATGATGTTTTGAGTGTGGGTCGATGGAGCACCGGGTAAGGGACTGTCCGCAGAAGTTAGCTGAGGATCCAAGCTCAGGGTCAAGGACGTGGTCAATTCAGAAGAGAGGGCCAGCAACCATAGAGGGGTCGAGGTGCGGCTAGGGGTAATGGTAATGGCAATGGTCGAGGTTGTGGAGCACTTGGCCGAGGTGCTGAGGGGCTAATGCTAGGCAGCCTGGGTTGGTCTATGCAACCAAACATCGAGAGGAGGGCGACATACCGGACGTCATAATCGGTACGTTTATAGTTTTTAGGCTGCCTTACATTACTTTAATTGATATTGGTTTGACACACTCGTATGTTGCTAGTAGTGTGGTAGGAACTCTAAACTTAGCCTGTGATATATCTGCTAGAAAGATGACGATAGTTAGCCCCTTAGGACACTCTGGTGGTAGACAAACTATATAGGGATGTACCCCTAGAACTTCAAGGGGTCGTGTTTCCAGCGGATTTGATGGACCTACCCTTAGGGGAGTTCGATTTAATCTTAGAAATGGATTGGTTGGTTAAGTACCAGGCAAAATTAGACTCTGCGGCTAAGCGCATGGTGCTGAAAATGGTCGAGGGTGTAGAGGTGGTAATGATAGGTGAGAGAAGGAATTACCTATCTAGTGTGGTTTCCACGACTGAAAGTGGAGAAGATGGTAAGGAAAGGATGTGAGGTATTTGTAGTTTATGTTGGTGCATTGGAAGGTAAGGAACCGGCTATAGGAAGTGTCCGAACGGTGAATGAGTTTGTTGATGTCTTCGAGAAGAGCTTCCGGGCTTGCCCTCGGATCGAAAAGTGAAGTTTGGTATAGACCTTCTACCGGGAATAGCGTCAGTGTCCATTACTCCGTATAGGATGGCGCCAAAGGAATTGGTGGAGTTGAAAGCACAAATTCAAGAGTTGCTGGATCGGGGTTTCATCTGGCCAAGTGCGTCTCCATGGGCAGCGCCGGTACTCTTTGTTAAGAAGAAGGATAGGTCGATGCGTATGTGCATATACTATCGTCAGTTGAATAAATTGACGATTAAGAACAAGTACCCTTTGCCTAGGATAGACGACTTGTTCGACCAGCTTAAGGAACATCGGCCTTTTCCAAGATAGATTTGAGGTCGGGGTATCACCAACTTAAGGTGAATGAGGCAGACATCCATAAGATGGCATTTCATACTCAATACGAGCATTATGAATTTTTGGTTATGTCGTTCGGGTTGACAAACACCAGAAGCATTTATGGATATGATGAACCGGGTGTTCCAGCCGTATTTGGATCGGTTCATCATAGTATTTATCGATGATATCCTAGTGTACTCGAAATCAAAGGAGGAACATGACGCGCACTTACGAGTGGTGTTGCCGATTCTAAGGGAAAAGAGTTTATACACAAAGTTTAGTAAGTGCGAGTTCTGGCTGAAGGAGGTTACTTTCTTGGGTCATATGGTGTCAGTGGAGGGAATTAGAGTGGACCCTCGAAAGATTGAGGTCGTTTTGGATTGGAAGCCACCAAAGTCTGTGGCGGAGATTCAAAGTTTTCTAGGGCTAGCAGGGTATTACCGGAGGTTCGTGGAAGGATTTTCTTTGATTGCAGCGCCATTAACCAAGTTACTGAGGAAAGGGGTTCCGTTCGTATGGTAAGACAAGCAACAAGAAAGTTTTGAGAAGTTAAAAAGGATTCTAACGGAGGCCCTAGTGTTAATTCAACCGGAAGCCAGAAAAGAATTTACGGTTTATTGTGATGCATCCCACACAGGATTGGGTTGTGTGCTGATGCAAGAAGGAAAAGTGGTAGCATACGCTTCTCGACAGTTAAGACCTCACGAAGTGAACTACCCGACGCATGATCTGGAATTGGCTGCAGTAGTTTTTACGCTGAAAATCTAGAGACATTATTTGTATGGAGAGAAGTCGGTAGTGTATACGGATCACAAGAGCTTGAAGTACCCTCTCACGCAGAAGGAGTTGAATTTAAGGCAAAGGAGGTGGATTGAGCTGTTAAAGGACTATGACTGCTCGATTGAATACCACCCGAGAAAGGCTAAAGTGGTAGCAGACGCCTTGAGCCGTAAGGTTGTGGCAGATTTAAGAGCCATGTTTGCTCACCTTAGTCTATATGAGGATGGAAGCCTGATAGCGGAATTCCAAGTAAAGCCAACATGGATTAACGAGGTTAAGGAAAAACAACTGGCAGATGAAGTTTTAAGTACTCAATGGTTGCAAGTACTGAATGGTGAATTGGAAGGTATAGCTTGAACAAAGATGGAGTCTTTGTGTTTTCAAGGGAAGTGTGTATGCCTAAGGATGTGGAGTTAAGGAAGAAGATTTTTGCAAGAGGCATATAGCAGTCCATATGCTATGCATCCAGGAGGTAGTAAGATGTACCGGGATTTTCGAGAGCAGTTTTTTGTGGCTGGGCCTTAAGCGTGAAGTAACGAATTTGTGAGCAAGTGCCCGACATGTCGAAAGTTAAAGTCGAACATCGCCACCCTGGATTGTTGCAACCGATTAAGATTCCGCAATGGAAGTGGGAAAGGATTACAATGGATTTTGTGAGTGGGTTACCCCGATGCCTACCAAGAAGGATTCAATTTGGGTGATTGTGGACCGCCTAACAAAGTCACTTATTTCATACCGCAGACGTATGGATTTTCTCTTCGGTTGGAAAAATAATATGTAGCAAAGATTGTAAGGTTGCATGGGGTGCCGTGTCAATTATTTGGACGAGACGCAAGATTTACGCTAAGGTTCTTGAAAGCTTTGCACCGTGCACTAGGCACAAGATTAGATTTCAAGACGCATTCCATCCCCAATGATGGATAATCGGAGAGAGTGATTCAAGTTTTGGAGGACATGCTAAGGGGATGTGTCTTGGATTTCAAGGGCAGTTGGGAAGAGTTCCTACCGCTGGCGAGTTCGCGTATAACAATAATTATCAGGCGAGTATTAGGATGGCTCCATTCGAAGCGTTATAAGGTTGGAAGTGTCGTACCCCTACGTGTTGGGCAGAATTGGGAGAGCGGCGATTGTTGGGTCCGGAGCTGGTTGCAGAGACAAAGGATAAGGTGAAAGTGATTCGAGCTCGTTTGAAAGAAGCCTCGGACCGGTAGAAGTCTTATGCCGATCTCAAGCGGAAGGATATAGAGTTTGCTGAAGGTGACAAGGTTTTCTTGAAGGTGTCGCCGTGGAAGAAGGTTCTGAGGTTCGGTAGGAAAGGCAAGTTAAGCCCTAGATTTATTGGGCTTTATCCGGTGTTGAAGCGGGTAGGACCAGTGGCATACCAGCTTGAGTTGCCACCAGAGTTGGGTCAAATCCACGATGTGTTTCATGTTTCCATGCTTAGACGCTATCACTCGGATCCATCACATGTTATGCCGGTGGAGGAGATAGAGGTGAATCCAGACTTAACGTTTGAGGAGGAACCAGTGCTGATCTTGGATCGAGATGTTAAGGTTTTGCGTAGAAAATCTATTCCTTTGGTAAAGGTACTATGGCAGAACCATGGGTCGGAAGAAGCGACATGGGAGCCGAAAGATGTCATCGGACAACAATACCCTCATCTCTTTTGACCAGGTAAATTTCGAGGTCGAAATTTATTTTAAGGGGGGTAGAACTATAATATCCTGATCCTGTGGGTCTGTGCATTTGATATGTTGCATGGCTAAATTAGTAGGTAAAGGCTTTGAGGTTTGGATTGGGCTTAAATCAGAGTTAAATTGTTTAAAAAGAGAGTTAGTAGTATCTTTAATTTAAATTATTATGTTTAGTAGCAAGATGGGCTTATGGCCCAAATTTTGGAGGGTTATAGGAGGACATGTGGTGGCGCCACTTAGGGAGGAGTTTGGGCCAATGTGGCAGCTTGGGGCCCAAGTTAATGAGCCAAAATTCGCACTTCAAGGGGGAGAGAATGGACAGCACCTAGCTACAATTTAGGGGTTTATTTCTTTTATTTTATGATTAAAATGATGATAATTAAGAGGAAGAGTTGGTTCTAAGTTGGCCTATTCTAAGATGAGATAGGATTGGGTTATCATGCAAGATAAGATCTATCAGAGGGAGAGAGTTGGCCGAAACTCCAACTCTGAGTGTGTGCCTGTGTATAGCCGAAATTTGGAAGGAGAATTATCATCTTTTCCATTTGTTTTTCCCACTTTCTCATCTTTTCTCTCAAGCCAAAATTCTTTTCTCTCTTTTCTCTTTTTTCTCTCTTCTAGCGAAAATTCCCTAGCCTTCTTCTCTTCTCCAATATCTTCCTAAAAGCTGAATTCTTCTTACTCATATTCCTCCTCCATAACCGAATCTACAAGGGAGGTTTCTGTTTCCCGAAGGTGCACCATAAGCCGCATACTCCTTAGTAATCTGGTGAGTTTCGGGATTTTATTCTATGCGATTTCACTCTTTTTTTCATTAAGATCTAACCCGAAACACTTGTTTAAGGTCTGTCAATTTTCCCTCTCTGCTTCTAGTAGCCGAATCTGTCTCATTAAAGGTCCTTTGTGCCGATTTGGTGAGAAAGCCGAAGGTAGGTAAAGGTAGGTTCGGCCGAATGGTTTTGTTGTTGTTCTTTTGACTTTGGCCGAATGTGATTGGTATTCATTTGATTGCGTAAAGGATTGGTTTAATACTTGGGTGTTGGCGAATGTAGGAGGTTGGTGGAGACATCTTCTTGAAGACTTTCGGATCCGGCAGCTTTAGGTAAGGTTACGATTTAGAGTTATAAGTAAGTAATTAATTAGATCTCACCATTTACATTCGGTTAGTAACCAAGGGGTTATTATGGACAATAATAATAGACTAGCAATAGGAGCGGTTGGATCTGTAAACCCAATGCCAAAGTAGCGTAGAAGCAGTAGTACGAAAACCAGGTGTGTAACTCTTACACACTTTCTTACTTAATATATGTTAATGTTGTGTGTTGTTTAAAAGCCGGAGTGACGGCTATGATTGCTAAATTACCCTTGTGGGTAAAAGCGAGGATGCAGGGTAAGTTGTAATGATTTCTTACATTGGTTGCGATCTATGGGAGCATGATACTTTGTATGCCTAATCGTATATGTTAAACATGATCATACTGATGTTGTTGCCATAAATATGTGTTATGGGTGATGAGAGGAGGGGGAAGTATGATCTATCAGACTGTCACCAGTGATTTGGTATCACACACTGGGTTGGCCCCACATATGTTTAAAATTGTGACTAAGTCTCGTGGTTTGGCACCGCCATGGTTTGGTACCACATATGTATCTCTTTTGTAACTTCGGTTACCAGTGGTTTGGCACCATCAGTGGTTTGGTACCACAAGGGGTAGATTTGGGAGACTCGGATGGATACTAGGTTGGATGGGTTGCATGACTTGCATATTAATGTATGAATTTGTGTAAGGGCATAATTTCTTTGGGATGGGGATTTATACATCGAGTCTCGGTGACTTACCCTTTCCATTACATTTTGCGATCGTGCCTAGATCGTGGATATAGGAGCCGGAGAGGACTCGAGGTGGCCATTCACAACATTTGGTTTATCACAAAATTTCCATTCGAACTTAGTATTTTGTTTAATTTTGGTTCACGCTATGTAATAAGGCCACCTAAACTTTATTTTGGGTTTGTTTTTATTTAGTAGACTCTAAAGTTCATATTTACTATGTCAATTAAACTAGGAATTGAATGTTTGAAAAAAAAAACACTAAATAAGTACTTGTTTTTATATATATAATGCCTAAGTAAATAATACGAAATATCAACATGTTTTGCACCTTTCCAAAACACCTCGACGTTTTCTAAAAAAAAATTATTAGTTTTACAACGACTTTCCCTTTTCGAAAATCAACGAATCAATTTTAAAGCATTTTTTTTCCTTTCCGTGGCACGTCAAATCCGGTTGTAGCGTTTAGACCGGGTTTGGGGTGTTACAGTTAGAATCGAGATTGAATTGACAAATCACCTAACTAAAAACAATGAACTAGAAAATAAATGATTACATCAATTGAAACTTTGAAACTAAAAATACGAGGTTTTTCTTCAATAATTGAAATTTAAATGTACAAGCTCACTTTTTATATTACTAATACTGAATATACTTTGATTTTTTTTTTTTTTCCACTTTTTTTTAAGAACAAACTTAAATGAATACGTAATAAAGAGAGAAATTTATCAACTGAAATAAACTAATTAGGCAACTGGTCAAATCAATTCTCGATAGAAGGGTTGTCAAAAAGAATGGTGATAACAAATACGAAGGGTTTTTGGTTAATATTAGTGGGTGAATCAATAAAAGGGTTGTTAAGATCAACGGGATTCACTAGGGTTTAATTATGTAGGTAGGCTTTTTAGTGGAGTGAGTGGGTTAAAACCTAGGTGCCTTTATCATCTCAGTATATCAAATCAATAATATGGTCTTGACATGTATAATCGAGGCAAGTTCTAGAATAACAATTCAATGTTGACACACTCATAATCAATAAAGTGAGCACGGAAAAGAATATATGCTCTATAAGGCTCAAATCTCACAAAAATTATGGGTATTTGACATCAATCCCTATAAATTTTGAACTTCTAAGTAATATTCAAATTCAATTCAACAACCTAAAAAATATTTTTAATTCTAAAAAATAGACTTATCATGCTTGGTTCTCTAGTATTCTTCAAATTTAATCATCAATGCACAATTATCAATGACTTAATCCAAAACATATTAATAAAAATCATAAATCATCAAAAATTTCACCCTAATTAGCAATATGAGAAAATGCTTAAAAACTAGATAAAATTCAGGGTTTTGAGAATAATGCAAAAAGTTAGGCACTTTTACCTCCCCACACTTAAGATGTGCCCTCAATGTACAAAGATAGATAAATAATCATGTGATACTTAAATCAAAAGAGAAGGGGAGAAGTGACACTTCCTAAATTTTTTCTAGGATCATTATTCCCGGCCTGATTTGAAAGAGGAGGCAGTGGTGGTGTTTTCTATGGTCCTGGTGAGGTGGCTACCGACAATCTCTGTACTTGATGAGGAAATTAGGGAGCCTGTAAAGATATCCAGGAAATCTAAAGAAACATTAAAAATATTTTAATAATATAATTAAAGACAAGGAAAATAAAGAGAAGGAGACTAAGAAGAAAACTGAAATTAAAAGAGAAGACTAATGGACTGAAGAGTCCTTATTGATAGATGGTTCGCGAGGTGGGGGTGATTTCTAAGGCTATGGTGTGTGATTCCCTAGCATCCTTTAGAACCTAAAACAAAGAAACTAGAATAAAATAAACTAAATTAAACATGAGATAGTCAAAGGGAAGGAAAATAAAAGAGATGGGAAAAGAAAATAAAAGCGAAAAGTTCTCGAAGACCCTTGGCGTGTTGGAGGGTTGAAGCGGCCAACATGAACTTATGTAGATTGGTCTCCTTTGAGGAGACTGTGGTTGGCCTCTTACGCTTCTTCGTCATGGCTTTAGTGTCTCAAGAGTTGAAAGAATGATAGGAGAAAAGGAGAGAAATCTAAGGAGGAGGAGGTAGGGATGAATGTTAATGGGTGAAATAGGGAGGGGTGGGGAGGTTTAAATAGAGTTTTGGGTCCTGACACCGTCCCACGCCTGTGTACCATGGGCGTGTCAAAGCACACGGCCTCCTCGTACGGCCATGTTGTGGATCGTATCACCCATGTGTGGTAATTCAGTATCGGCCACGACCGTGTGTGTGAGGCATATCGTTTTGCCCACGCCCATGTGTAGTTTGCCACGGCCGTGTATGAACTCTCAGTTTTGGCCATGACCGTATCCCACGGCTGTGGGGTGGTGGTTAGGTCCGTGACTTTGAAAAATTGATTCGTTCTGACTCGTACCATCCCTGCCATGTTAGTACGACGATTCGGAGTACCCACACAGACATGGCCAAGACACGCCCATGGCACACGCCTGTAAATCGTGGCCAGGCCTTGGTCGATCCTGTTGATGAGGCACGGCCATGTTTTTCGGGGTCCAGGCCGTGGTTGACTCTTCTTGCGAGGCACGGCTGTGTAGTCCTGGGCCTAGGCCGTGTGGATTTCATGCTTTGGCCCATTTTATCCGTTTTCGGCCTGTTTCTTGTTCTTTTCATCCTCCGGTACTCTACTGAGTATAAAACATGAAAACAAAGGATTAGGAGCACCTATTTCCATAATTAAAGGGAAAAATCATCCAAAAACATGCTAAATATGAGATTAAAATATGTTACTATTATGGTTTATCAGTAATAATTAATTTTTAGTAAAGAAATGTCAAAATTGTCAAGCAACAAAATAGGGGGAAATTTGAAGAATTTACTATATTGGCTAAAGTATAAATTTTGAAACTTTTGTGGTAAAAATATATTTGAGCCGAGTTTCAAAAATATCAATAAGATATTAATTTTGAATTATGTAGCTCAAACTCAAAACATAAATAATTTAGTGATTATAACAAAGTGGACAACTTTGATATGACCACATAAGCAAATAGTGGAACAATAGTTAATGTTGCGTATAAGCATGTTATACTAAGAGCTAAACATTCTATGATATGCATAAAAGATGTGGAATGGAGAGGAGGAGGAGAAAAAAATAATAGGAGAGTTATAATGTTAAGAAATTATTGTAAAGGATAGATTTGCTAACACGTAGAAGAACATCAAATTTACTGTTGAAGTATCAAGTGAGTGAATGTTTTAAAATGAACTAAGGAAGTCTTAATTGATGAATTAACTGATAAATGTTGGCAATAGTGGTGATATGTGGAAAAGGTAAACTATTTTTGCTGATAAAAGTCCTCTAAATGACTTATTTGTAAAACTTCAATAATTGAGTTAACTCTATAAATTTTGGTACAAAAGGTATGCACATAGAGTTCATCAATTAAGAAAATATCATATATATTTAAGAAATGAGTTGTTGGAAGATGATCTTGGATGAAAAACCACATATTTTGAACATATTGGGCTAATTTGAAATGACTTAGAAAATTTAGGGAATAAAGGTGTAAATTGTGCCATAATGAATTTCTCTTATTTTCGAACATCGAATCAAAATTTGGTATCGATACCAGCGATAAAATACCGATACCTTAAGGAAAGTAACAATATTTGAGTCAAAATATTGATGCTATAGTAAAGGTATCAATACTTCAATATAAGTATCGATACATGTTGGATTTGTTTAAATTTTCTGAACTATGTATGTATTGTTCATCTTCTCCTATTTTCCTTGGTTGAGCACATCCCTGTACAAATTAAACTTTCAAGGAGAAAATGGCCAACTCACATCTTATGAATACCATTTTTTTTATTATGTAGACTTCACTTCAATAAAATTTGTGGCATATGTAACAAATAAAGTTCAATCAATGTGTTTTATTAAGTACTTTATCATGAATCATGACATACACTAATTAGGATAATATAGGCTTTCAGCTTTTCTTTCCTTGAAACAGAGATTGGAAGATGTATTTATAAATATAGATATTGTTTATACACTTAAGAATCCTAAATGGAATCATAATGTTCCAATCCTAAATTAGTTAATATGAAAATATCACTTACATTCAGGTGTTTTATACATGGCAACAATGAGCATGCTTTTTATATTTATTGGTATCTTAAAGGACCGATATTTGATATTGAAAAGTATTTAACATATTATTATAAAATTAAGAATAATGTTGACAAAATAAAATAATATTATTATTGACAGAAATCGAGATTGGGGAATGTTAATTACTACTTAGAAGCATTAAAGGTAAAAATGTTCTAGATCTTTATGCCCCCAATGCAACTTGAATCCCACATTGCTAGCATATGGTAAACAAAACATAAGAGGCAGTGTATAAAGAGAGAGGATAGGGCAACATTAAATGAAACTCCCCAAACCCAGCCCACAAGCCATGACCGGATCTGGCATGCTTCTAAAGAAAATCCATTCAAATCTTGTTTGAAACTTTGCTAAAAACTTGTGTATTTTTGAAAAGTCTTTGACTTGGGTTGGGCTCGAATTAAGAACTCGTGTTGATAAGGTGTTAAAAACAATTTAATAATTATACTAAAGAAAAATTTAACTTTTAAGCTTTAAATTCGATGATAATCGTATCATACTAAGTAATTTAAAAGCATGCATAAACGATTCAATAGTTTGGCCCTATTACATCAAATAAAAACCCGAATAATTCAAAACTTAAACATAAAAATAAATTAATCCTTGAGCTTTGCATGGCCACCCTTGAGCTCCTGCCGACCCGGTCCATCACTAATCATCACTTGAAAAATAGTCCCACAAGGGGTGAGTCAAACAGACTCAATGTGTACAACCAACACCAAACTCAAATAAATTCAGGCATATCAAATCACACATAATCATATAGCATTAAATAAAATGATGCAATCCCGACCCAAGCCTAGTTATCCATCCGCTACACACCACCCCTACCAACCATCACACCGTGGGGACTACTAAGTTAACCCTTCATCCGCTACACACCATCGAAGGCGTACACATACAATGATGTGCTCATCGCCTTATAAAATTCGTGGCATAGCCACCAGATACATACTTTGTGTCATGAGACACCATATTCGATATCGTGGTCTTAGGTCACCACATTCAGATATCGTGGTCTTAGGTCACCACATTCACTTCCCTCTTTCATAATATCCCATATGCCCATGTCATACAAAATCATGCAACATAATGCCTTAGCCCGATTTCACATTCTTATCATATCCATATGACAAGTCTTATCATACTCATAGTAGGAGTAGGAAAACGCATTTTTAGTACTGTGTACCATAGCATGGTACTTAGTCATATTTTCCACATTCGTATAACATACATACATATTAAATAAAGCCTTAAACTTATTAAGAAATAGTGTGGGTACACACCGATATACTTAGCAAATTCGCTTCAAATCCCAAAATTCAATCTCTTTGGTTTAAATCTTTAGTTCCTATATTCACCAACCTTAACATGTTAGTAAAAAGCCATTCACTATAAATCCAAATCCTAGTAGGATTGTTGTAATCAAATTCTTACCTTGGTGCCGATTGGATTAAAAATCAAATCCCGAAACTTTGTAATCCTCTACCTTGTATTTGGCCAACATTAGATCACTTAAAGGGTTAGTTTCGCTTTTCAATAATGATGAAATAGATCTAAATATCATAATAGGTCCTTGGCCGAATGTACTCATGCACTTACCTTATGATTTTCAAATCTCGAAAAGTGACCTTGGATTGTAGTATCCGTTTAAATACCTAAAACTTATGTTAGATTAATTTCTAACATTAAATCATAAGTAGTTAACCCTTGGTCAATATGTCTTACCTTGAATCTTTAAAATCCCGAATATCCTTCCTTAAAGTCGACAAGAGACAAATCCCGGAAGAGTCCCTTAATACAAAAGTCAACAGCACCTTTGCTTGAAGCCTCTCAAAGATTCGGCTATGAAGGCTAGCTAGTGCTCAAAAGGTTTCAGTTTTTTGAGTTTTAATGGAGTAATCGGTTTCAAGGAGGAAAAGAGAGAGAGAGATATGAGCTTTAGAAAGAATCGGCTTATGGTGATCTTTGGGAAGGGAATTCAGCTTTTGATGAAAAAGAAGAAGAAAAAGAGGATGAAGAATTCGGCTAGCACTGGGAGTTTTTCGGTTTCAACAAAGATGAGGAAGAAAAGCTTGAGGGTTTCAGCAATGGAGATGGTTAAAGTTTCGGCTATCACAAGGGTATTTCGGCTTTGGAAAAATAAAAGGAGAAGAGGAGAGGCACTAGAGAATTCGGCAAAGGTAAGAGAAGAAGGAAAGATTGATGAATGGCCTTATTTTCCTCTTTCAGCCGAAATTACTAAGCCTAGAGAGTCCCCTTTCTTGGCCATCACTCTCATATCTTTATTTTCCTACCTTAGCCG